>JALPQD010000358.1:1874760-2345822 GCA_023101885.1 Typhlomys cinereus | reverse complement strand
CGCCAGGCTCTCCTGCTTCTGACAAGACCTCTTCCTCCATGGAAACTGGGATACGGAGACAGACTGTTCCTAGTTGCTAATGCTTGATGGCTTCCCCATGTTGCAGTTGTTGTGCGCTCACTGGCCCTAGTGTCCTTTATAAACTTCTGCTGTGGAAAATCTAGAGACACTTCTAGTCACATCTATACCTCGACCTTGCCCTAGGCCCAGCTATAGCAGTTTTATGCATGTTTATTATAAAGAAGCAGGCTCAGAAGACTCAGTGTAACCTACTCTAGGCATTGGATTGCAGAACAGTAAGTTGAACATGAGTCTGTTTTAACAGAACCAAGAACTAATTTAGTTCCTTCCATCAACCATCATCCCAAAAGGTAAGGATCGAACAAAAAATGCACAGGAAAGCATTTCATGGACTCAAAAAAAACAGATTGATCAGGCATGTGTCTGATTTTCCATAACAATGGAAGAAACACCTAGACCCAAGCTATTTTTGTCTGAGCTTGACCACAAGCAGAAGTAAAAAAGTAGCTGCTGGTGCGACGCAATTCAGGGATTACACTGAGGAATGTTATTTCTCATTATACTTCGTGAATTCCAGTAAGTAGTATTTCCAGGTGCTGAGAAATGGGGTGGTAATCAACGCAATAGGGTCATCGTTTATGTATCTAGAGAGAGTAAGCAGGAGATAAATAAAGGTATGCAAAGTCAAAGGGAGATGATGAAGCCTATGGAACAATTATTTAGAGCATCTGTTTGCTTTCTTTCCATGTCAGAAGTTACACCAGCCATCCTGGCCAGAGCAATCTCTAGCAACTAAGTCACAATGGGTTACTGAATGATACATTCGCGTATTCGTTTAACACATCTGCAGGTTAGTTAAATCTTGAAGATACAAGATGTGGAGAAAGAGAACAGGATGCTGGATTCACACCATGTAACTTAATTGTTCTTTGCTGGTTTCCTGGTAATAACTAAGTTGTCTACTGAGGTTTTTATGCCATGTACAATCAACTTTAGGCAGGCGTCCTTTCAGCCAATAAAGAATGTCCCTGTCCAACTTTGTGGCTTCTCAACTTCCCACACTGAGGAGGGGAGAACTTTGGATGGACATGCAGTCCCTGGTACTAGCAATTTGTTGGGACCATCTTTTTTCCATATTGCCAGTCAGTTTATGGCTTTGTCTTGCCTAGGGAGTTTCCTGGCAACTGGGCAATTCTGTGGGACTGTCAGTTACCTTGTGTGCGGATATGGATATTCTATCCAGTTGTGCGAACAGAACAAGGCTTCAGCTTGAAGAAACTTATCTTAAATCCGGTAGCTGGTTAAAACAGTGGAAGTGTGGATGAGCCAACCGAATAATATAAAAAACCTTAGCCGAATAAATGAAAGGCAAATAAACGGGCTGTTCCCAAAACAATGCAAACTAACTATGGCAGTTTAGCCTTCAACAGCCAACTTGTTAGAATTTGTTCGCCAATAGTAAATGGAGGTAAGCACAGAACCAATGGTTTGGTGATTCTGAGACAAAATATTTATCTTTAGAGCATTCCCTGTACATGAAATTGTTGTGACAATGCAGGTTTAAAGGAGTTTACATGCGCGCGACTTAGCCAGTGACTGGCAGTGACAAAAACAGACAGCAACTTAGAAGAAGCATACAGCCATCCACTGCCGCGATCAGGAAGCCATGGCAGACAACCGGATTGTCACGTCACTCTTTCTGTTTCGTTTAGGGGGAAGATTTCCATGGGTGCCTCATGGAATAGAGGGGTTTAGCTGGAGGAGTGAGATCCACCCTCTAGCTGTTCTTAGGTAACACGTGGGAAGAGGTGGCCCGGCCTTCTATATCATTCCTGTCACTGTGGCCATTTACATGAGCCAGGGGTTTTTTTTCCTTGATGCCATAGTTGTTTGTGACTGAGGTTGTTCCCAATTACCTATCCCCAGTGTTCCCTTGGCTTCTTCTGGGCACCAAAGTGTCCCCTTATCATGCAACAGGAGCAGCTGAGCTTCAACTCTCTGAAGCGTCATGAAACTGATGCTGTCTGGAGAAATCCCTCTGAAACTTTGAGGAGTGTTCGTTGCATGACCCAAGCTGTGCCATATGTCGACCCCAGAGGTACTTTGGATTTCATTGTGTGTCTGAGCATGAGGCGTGGGAAGTTTTATTTGTTCATACAGATGCTCGAGTGCTTTTCACTAATCATTCAACGTTGTCTTGTGTTAAAAAGCATCTCTCCTAGATACTTACATACCTTCAGGGGAAAAGAAACACGTCCATGAAAGCTCATGACCAAGCATGCAAGATCAGCATCCTAGTTGGCCAGCCTAGCCAGCATCTAGTGATACAGCTTGGGAAAGACTGCACTTGTTCCTGTTAGCTACTCCTTTAAGGACTGTTACTATGTGGTTTCTCTTGTTTGTATGATCCCCAAGGTCCCTTTAATGAAGCCGGGGACAGTTGATATTCAATGAATTAGCTCAAATTGTACTCAACCACTCCTGTCAGAACAATAGCACAATGACAGGACTTTTGTCTGAAACCACATCATACAGTCATTCTCAGCTGTTCAGCTAAGGCAAGGGTTGAAATTTGGAATTCCACTTATGCCTTATCCTTTCTGTGGTACAATGAGAATCTTTCCACTTAATAAACAAACACTGCAGTGAACACTTTGGATGAATTCATATTTTTCTTGATTTGTTTTATTTTCATTGGTCATTGCTTTTGGACTTCTAAGAAGCATTTCCAAGTGTCCATGAGTGGACATAGAATATTTCCCATGAAGGTGGATCCTAGTAACCAAGGCCCACTTAGAGACCACACTCAATTGATAAATCGCTAGTAATACCTCACAGTATTGCAGGATTTAAACAGGAGAAGAAGGGGAAGGAGGGCCCCGCCCAGAACAGGAGGTAGGTGAGGGTGATCATTGCTACCAGCAGACGCTATAGGCCACCCATCAAGGACTGCAAGGGGTGACATCCAATCCCCTCAGGAGTGGGAGCAAGGGATTCAGGCGGAACAGCAAAACTGAAAAACCAACACAACATAATTCAAAACTCGAGACTCCTATATCAACCTGGCACAGCCGCAATCTCTTCCCATCCTAAACTCAGGGAAATTGCGGAAGAGGGGGTAAGATTGTTAAGAGCACAGAGGGGAGGAAAAATGAAGATACTCACACACAAGTTAGGGCCACAGTAGCCATAATCAGACTTTGCATGACCGTGCAATGACGACATGTCAATGACCCCTCAAAGTCTGATGGATCACAGGCACTAGGATCCTTAGAGCAGAGAGATTAACAGTCACAATATGATTCCATACTAAAGGGGAACAAAAAAGGCTAAGGAAATGCCACTGAGTCCTTAACCTACGAAGAAATATGCCAAATTCTCGGCAAAGCTCAAACGAAACCTGGGGTTTTATGGGCACTTGGTAAATGGGAAGAAGCGGCTTTCTCCAGGTGTAGTGGGTCAGCGCTCAGCGATTCCTCCCTTGCTTGGACAGAGAATGTGTGTGCTGAGCAATGAGTGGAAGCCATGCTAGAACAAGGAAAAGTGAGGCTCCTGGCAGAAAGCAGGGATCCACAATGCCTGTTCACACTCCCCAGAGCACCATGAGAAACCAGACTTCTGTAGACTTTACAACAGCCCCTCCAGACTCTGCATAGAGTCAGAAGGAAATTGGAGTCTCGGGTTGGAGTAGTAAGAGGATCCTGAGGAAAAGGACTGCTAGTTAACTCCGACTGAGCAATTTGAAATGACCTTCATATGCCCTCCACGTGCACCGGCATCGCTCTTCCTTTGGCCCTCATGTTCTGCTTCCCAGAGCTGTCTGATGCTCCGCGTTGTAATTCCCGCAATCCTTAGGAACATGCACCAACGAGGGGGGAAAATAAGGCCAGGAAATTGTTGCTATGGGCTCTGTTTTGTAGAAGTTACAATGCTACAGCCAAGAATCTGATTGCTTGAGATCTCTCTCTCTCTCTCTCTTTCCACCCCTTGTCTCTTCTCCTCTCCCCCACCCCCACCCCCACCTTTTTCTATTCTGTTCCCCTCGCTCCACAGGACTCCCAGTTCTGCGTCCCCCGTACACACACACACACACACACACACACACACACACACACACACACACGCACACACGCACGCACGCACGGCAAGAGGAGAGCCTTACAGGTTGTCACTGAAACATGGAATTATTTCCTTTGATGGCTTAGATAATAGTAGGAGCCAAAGCAATGAGTGAGGTCGGCTGAGACCAATGCAGTCCTGCCCGGAATCGGAGAGCCAATCGCAGGAGCAGGGGGCGGGGCGTCGGCGCCAGCAAATAATTGCTAAGTGCATCGCTAGCACAGTTGGTCTGAGCTGCCGAAAGGTCTGGTCGCAGAGGGGCTAACGCAGAATCCCCAGCGTGCTCCATCCCGGCAGCGTGTGCGCAGCCGGGTGGCGAGCCTCCGGACAACAGCTCCTCTGCTCCGCGGAAAAGGTACCTTGTCTGCGTCCCAGGAGAGGGGGCTGCTCCACCGTGCGTTTGCAGCGGCTTGCAGGCAGTCGTGGAGGGATTGTGGAGACCAGAGAAAAGTTTAGGGGAGGAAATGGGACAAAGGTGGGAACAGTTGTCTTTTGTTGAAGGAATAACAGGCATACAATTTGGAAACTTCTGCACCATCAAAAGCAGGGCTTGTTTACTACTCTCGATTAACCGCACTTAGGTCTGTGGAAATGGGTCTGGGCTTGGACTGGGAGATCTTCAGGTTTGCTGTGTGACAGTCTGGTCCCCAGGCCCAGAACTTCTGGACCACGGTACTGTGATGGTTTTTGTGATCTGGTTTTGAGACCATCATTGGTTGGTTAGCTTTTTTGCCATAGGCTCCGCCCTGTCTACTACGTTGACCCTCCCTTTGCCCAAACTACTGTGACCTTCAACTCCAGGCCTTCCTCAAACTTTCGTCCCCTTTTCTCCTTGCCCGCTCTCCATTCTGGTATTTCTTATTTGGTGAACAAAAAATTTTCTAGACTGTGGGGGCCTGATCCCTCTTTGACCCCGTGTCTGTCTATCACGCAGCTTAGTAAGAATCTAACATAGCGGTTTTCAATGGGAAAGAAACCCCTGCACTGATTAGCTTCTAAAAACTCAGGAAGAGTTTCTCTGGTTTGGTGCAGTCTTGAAACAACGTGATGGAGCTGAATTGTAGCTTAGGATGCCTTACACCCCTGCCAGACTAGGGTCTGCACCTGTCCCTGGCAGCTCTGGGGGGGCACCCACTGGAAGCTGGCTCTATCTCGGTGCACAGGTGCTTTTGTGGTAGGAAGGTGGTGCTGAGACCACTGTCCATACAGTCTTGGAAAACTGCTGTTCAGGTACCAGACCTCATCAGTGGCTCCGGCATCAGTGCCCTAAGCCGTCCACACTGCTTTCTACCTTTCCGCCTGCTTGTACTACAGGGGATGTCAGGCATCAGGTAAGCGGACCTTAAGGAAGCAGCAGTGTCCCTCGTGGGGCGGTCCTGCGCTTGGCCTTGTACTGTCCCCAACCAGCAGCTCCCATTTTTGTTTCCCACAGTTCATCACCAGGTATATGGCTGGGCATACCTGGAACGTGCTCCAGAGCTGCAGGTCTCCAGCCCTATTCCAAGGCTTTGAGGGGGGGAGGATTCCAGGTGAATTCCCTTCTTCCAGTTTCTGTCCCAGACCTTTAACTGGAAATTCTGGCAAAAGCGAGTGCTCTGGGGTGGCTTTGCTTCCCTCTAACATCTTGAAGGTGTGACAGTCTTGATTCGCTTCTACAAACCACTTTCCCTTTTGAGTTCTTATTTTCGTGCACTATCACACGCACAACAGGTTCTCCTCCACCTCCTTTAGGCAGCTATTTTGGGTGGGAACTGTTTTTATGGAAGCTCTACTCCTAGTAGATGTGGAAATAGTTGCCAGACTTTCTGTGGTTACTGACAGTCAGGACACTTAACTCTCTGGGCCCGTGTTGGCTGGCAGCAGACAAAGGAAGCCTGCAATTCTGCACAGCAGGATTCCCTGTGCTGAGGGACCCTCTCAAGAGCTGAACTTTTCTGGTGTGTTGGGCAGGTTTTGATGAAGGACTTGTCTCTCCATGGTCCAGGGCACGTGACCCCAGAAAGACCCGGGGGAGCCAGCACCCAGCATCCGGTGGATCCTGAAGGTGGCCAGTTTGGTTTTTTATAAACTAGTCATTAATTAGATGGTGTTTTTTAGTTTGAGGGGTATCTAGGGCCAGAAACAGGGGCCCCTTCAACGGATTCTGACCTGTGATCTCCTGGGTGTCTATCGTGACAGAGAACATTAAAGCTAGGCGTTTGAAAACAGCTCCCGATGGTGACTCATCCACAGAGGGAAAGGCTGGGTGGGGGAGGAGCTGAGGGAGCTTTGAAAAGTACAAGTGGGACAAGTTGGAGCACTTGCTTTTTCCTCCCTCTCCCTCCTCCTCATTCCTCTTCCTTGTATTTCCTCATTTGGAACAGAGATCATTAAAATAACAACTTAAGCTAAAAAAGAAATGAGTATAGGAGCTGAAGCATAATCGACAAAACTTAAAACATCATCGCAGCTTTACCTAGGGCAGGGTGCAGCACAGAACCCAGGACCCGTGGTACAGTTTGGAAAAGTGAATTGTGGCTGAGGCTATTTAACTCCTTGTGATGTTGGGTGCCTGTTTGTATATGAAGGGACTGATTGGTGCTCGAGAAATTAAATTTGTTGGCTGCTATTTCGTCAAATATGATGATCGTTTCAGCCAGGACTCTAGATGTGATCATCTAGATGAGATGTGATCACCATGATGAGATGCAGCAGTTTCCTCTTTCTCTTCTTGGCTGGCCAGGTTTTCTGTCATTTAGCCACCATGGTGTGGACAGGTTGCAGCCTCCTGCTACTCCAAGCCCAGTGTAACTCACCTGGTAGATAAAAAGGCTTCCTCTATTTCTCTGGCCTCCATTTCCACCATCCTTCCTGCCATCCCTTTTTCTTGATAAACACATCAATAAGTAATCTGTCAGCTAACCTACTTTGATCTCATCATCTTGGACAGGTTTGGCTGTTAAAGAAAACTGTCCCCTGAAATAGGATTGAAAACATATTAAAATTTCTATCAGAGATGTGCCTTTTTGTCTTTTAGTTTTAGATTTAATTTGGTGGTTTTGGGGAAATCAAATAAGCGTGTCTATTGAGTTCGGCATTTTGCTAAATGCTATCACAACATCTTTTTCTCTGTGGATATATAAATTCCCCCAGTTATGCTCGGAAAAGTGTGTTCGAAGGTTGAAACAGTCAGAACATCCCTGAAAGTCAAAAAGAGTGAGGTACAGTGTGCTATTGTCTATTCAAAATGAGAGAAAGCCAGAGTGAAATCTGAAGTCTGAAATGTCCCCACACTCTGTTGTCCACCTTCACTTAGGAGAATTTTGTAGTCGAAGTTATGAGTAAGGAGTTTTTCTAACTCTTTCTCACATAAAAATCTCCTTCCTTGGTCCCTGTTGGGAGTTATTTCACCTGAAGCATATATACCTTGCTCAATTTGCTGGACAAGTGTTTCTCTTTCTTCCCTTCTTTTTGTTTAGTTCCGTCGTTTCAGGACACCCTACTTGATGGATATCCTGTTGACTTTAATTCAGAAATGGCTTGCAAGAAGACCCTGCTTGGGAGGGGTCTCCATGGGAGCCTGCCCTTTGCAGCAATGGAGTTATTCTTTTGCCAAGTTCAGGTCTACGGCAGACTTCATGCCTGAGTATTGTGCTTCTGACCTCCAGGTGCCAGACAGGGCAGATGTGTCTGGGCATACAAGATTCTTACCAAGCTTCTGCAGGATTCCTAGCAAGCTTTGCGGCTCTGCCATTCCGAGGCTTACCCTTCCACAGCCTGTATGATGACGCAGCCTGGCACTGACCTTGGACTGCTATTTTCTGGGTTTCTTTGTTCTCCTCTCACCCTTAAAACCTATCAGTAACTGGAAAATCTACTCACTGGTGCTAAGGCACGAATGATTAGTAGTGTTGCCACTTACAGAGAAATTTGAACTCTTTTATCCATGTACATAGTAGGTTATCACTTTACCACTGAGCTGACTATTTGAATTCTAAAAAAGAAAACAAAGATGTATGTAGTGCAGGCTCAGACATTTGCCAACTGGAGAGAAGCAAAGAGAAACAAGGACCCTTTGTTTTACAGTTAAGGTTGGTTCTGCTTTTACTGCTGTGACTACTCATGGCATTGTGAAAATATGTGGGGTCTTTGCTGCGTGTGGTGGTGCACACTGATGATCTCATCACTTGCAGTTGTGGGCAAAAGAATCCAGAGTTCAAGGACAGCCCAGGCTACATAGGAATCCCTATTTCCAAAAATAAAAATTTTAAGACAGGCACATTGGGGTCTGGCACCTGGAGCCTGATCCCTAGGATTTGACCCAGGACAACAGCATGTATCCTTTGTGACGTTCAGATTCCTGCTGTGTAGAGCTAGAGACTTGGCTTAGGTCCTAGGTCACTTTCTGTCTGACTTCTCTTGATCGGATCATGGTGTCTACCTCCTGCTGTGGCGGCTCCAGCTTCACTTAGACCAGGAGCTTGCAGAGAAGACTCCCATGTGGCTAGCCATGGGCCATGCTTTTGGAGCTGGATCTATGAAGCCAGGTCAGCAGGAACCGTGGCTGTCATCCCAGAAGAAAAACAGGCTGAAGAGTGATGTCATAACTGATTTTGGTTTAGGAGGGATGTTATATGGAGGATGGCGACCAGCTGTTCTCCATCTCCAGCAAGGATTGACGAGAGAAAATAGACAGAAATTGCAGCAGATGGACTTAGATTAGGTATGAAGATGAATTTCCCATCAGCAAGAGTTCTTTAAAGGGATGGATGTAGAGCCTCTGGGATGATCTTTAAGAAATGGAGGTTTTAGCTGAAGGAGGAGTCCAGGACTGTGAGTTGGTAAAGATGGGGATCCATAGCCTCAGGATATATGCCCTTTCCTGAAGGGGTCCTTGGTCAGTTTTCCTCACTTTTGCTCTGGGATTGCTGAAGCAGCCTCAAGGCAGAGTGCCAGGAGCTAGTGAGAAAGAAATGCAGTTGGTCTCTGCATCCCTCCAGGATGTAGCCCCTCTCTCTGCCCTGTGCCGCCTGCCCATGGCTTGGGAATGACCAATCGAATCTAATCTCCGGTTCCAGCTCAGAGAGGTCAGAGGATGTGGTGGCATCATACAACAGATGGCAGAGCTGAGACCAGAGTCAAGTCCTTCATGTTCACATTTGGGGTTACTGCCTTGGTACTTCAAGTTGACTAGGGCATTGCTTCGCCGGGCTCCTGATATCTCTTTGGTTGATGGCAAAGATGGGCACTTGCAGCTGAGCAGTGTTCACTGATGTGCATTGCCAGCACTGTACCTGCTCCAAAGTCCACTGCTGACCGTGTCCTTCCTCACAGCACCCACTGCTGACCGTGTCCTTACCCCACAGCACCCAGTGTTGCATCCTTTTCCTCACAGTGTGTTTGCACTTCTGCCCTTAGTTTGATGCCATGACTGCTCTTGAAAACAGGAGTGTTAGCGGAATAGAAGCATCTTAGATGCAAGGTTCACATGGTCTTATCTGGGGTGTTTATAAGAAGCCATCCAGAGAAAGGAATTCCTGGGGGATTGGGAAATTACAAGGATGCACCCAGGTCTGTATGTCAGAGCTGGTCAGAGAGGAGCCGTGTTTGTGTGACTCAGAAGTGGGAACAGGCAGAGTGTGTTAGTAATACTATTGGGTGTTTTTATTTGAGGGGGTGGTAACAGGAGGTACAGGTTGTGGGCACTTGCCAGATGGGAGAGTCCAATTGGCCAAGTGAAGGGCAGTGCTTTTAGAGAAGAAATGACGGTCACATTCAGATTTAGGAACAGTAGCTCAGCTGCCCAGTGAGGAGAAGAAGTTTGGGGGTGGTAGGAAGAGGAGGTCCAGCCTGGGACAGAGGCCTGAAGGGAAGCACTGACAACAGGGAGGGTGGGGTCAGCAGCAGGAAAAGGAAGAGAAGTTTGCAACAGGGAGAAGAAAGGTGAAGTAGGTGTGTAACAAGGAAGGTCACACCGGAGACGAAAGACCAGCTCACTTGAGGACAGGATAGGAGATGATGGGCTTCCGCTCCAGAAGGAACATAAGACGTGTCAAAATTAACACCGTAATGGAAGGAGTTGTTAAATCCCGGGACATAGTTAGTCACGGAGGCTGTTAACTGATTTTTATTTTCTAAAGCTTTTTAAAAAAACAAATAAACAGACACACAAAGTGGATAAGACTGCAAACAAATGACTCAAGCACGTACAAAAGAAGTCAGTGGCCAGACTACTACACAAAAGCACCCAGCTTTGAAGTTAACATGTAAAGTTAAAACTGACTGCTCAGTAAGTTAGCAGAAAGGAAAAAGGATGATGTCCAATTTAGTACTGGTAGGAATGTTATGGGGAACAATCAGCATTTGCAGACTTCAATAGTGGGAGGATAATTTGCAGATATGGAAGACATGTGTCAAAAATTATATCCTTTAAACTAGTAAGCAAATGTTCTCCTAGGAATGCATCCTAAGGAATTAATCAGAGATGTGCAAAAGCTCTCTAATGAAGGATATTCCTTTCAGCATTATTCATCATGACAAAACATGGTGTGGAGGATTAATTAAATCTAATATGGCTCATCCATAACATGGAAATCAAGGAAGTATTAAAAGTATACTGAATAATATATAAGGGCATGGGAATTGCTAATAATATGTATTAAGTAAAGATTTAAAAGTAAATAGAGTATAATTTCAATTAAAATGGAAGGTGTGTGTTCTCCTGAAAAATGGAGTGGAAGACAACATATTCAAATCACAAACTAGACACATGTAAATTTTAATGTTTCTTAACTTTTTGGTATCTTCCAAATTTCCTCAAAGAAATATGATGTTTTGTAAATCAGAAAATACGTGTTTTGAATTCCAATCGCAGGTGTGGACAGCACCGACCCTGTGGGCTGTGTGTTTGCTGTTTGAGACTGGACTGTGTCTTCTGTGCTTGCTCACGCAGCAAGCTCCACCTTGCATCCTCTGTAAGGGCTCAGCCTTTGCTCCTCTGTGCCAGGGACGGTCATTGTGGGCTGTCCTTGCTTCTGTCTGCAGACTCGTGTTAGCAATTCCTAGAGGTGAGTCTCCATACGTCACAAGCGGAGAAGTGGATACTCACAGAGGCCATGACTTGAGCATAGTCACAAAGCTCTTGCTAGGGCTCTTGCATGAGAGTCTGGTTGGTTCTTGATTTCTAGAATGTGTTTGCTTACCACTGTGGTTTCCTCTATTGCATAAACTCCGGGCAGCCAAGTCAGTGTTCTCAGGGTGAAAGACACAGCTAGCTAGCTCAGTGATGTGCACTGGGCCACATGGGAGCTTTGGGTTGCCTTCTCCGCACCAGATGGTAGCAACTCTGATGGACATAACCTTGGGGACTTTCACAGGCCTATTTGGGAAGAAAAGAGACAAGACTGGCAGCAGGCAGGTAAGATGGGAGCTGTGTGGCTGTGTGCAGAATTTGATGCTTTATTTATTTTGATAAGAGCTGAAATTCGTGTGGTGGTTTATACTCATAAGCCTCAGAGCTTATGAGGGGAAGTGTTGCTATCCCTATTTTTCAGGGAAAGAAATTGGTAGGAAATCGTGAAAGGAGCTGAATCTACCTGCCAGTTCTACTTGTCTCATCAATAGCAGTGAGGAAGATTTCTTGTGGATCTAAATGTCCTGAGCAAAAGAGAGGTGTGTATTAGCTAGCACCCTTGTGTCCCTGGCCACTGGAGGGAGTCAGCAGCTTGCAGGGGACAGCGTTGAGCACCAGGGTCCATTTAGCAAAACCCTGCATCATTAGGCTGACACTGGTGTCCGTTCTGGCAAAGGAGGTATCACCAAAGGTGTAAGTAGTCATAAAAGACCACAGAAGAACACTGAAGGATGTAGCCAACTGGGATGGGAGGAGGGACATTGCCTGAGGAGCCGAGGTCTGGAGTCTAGAGTCAGCCAGGCACCTCTTGGCTGTGGCTGTGAAGCTGCTTTGAATGTTTTGGGACCCCATAATGATGGGCTTAGTTCCCTTGCACATTCTTTGCAGTCAGTAGACGGCGGCAGTGTGGTGGTGAGGGAGGAGAGATGGGCAGGGAGAGAGATTCGGATCTCAAGGGCATCTGTGCCCTTCTGAGGTATCCTCAGTCTTGCTGCTGATAAAAAGCCACTGCCCTGCAGGGTTCCAGAAAGAAAGAAGGGAGTTTGGGACTGCTGCTATTCTGCCATCACTCTGCAGCTTTGGGAACGTTGGGGTTTCCTATGTGGAATCAGAAAGGAAAATTTATTAGACAGGAAGAAAAAAGAAAATGTAAAAGATAAGGCAATGTGGAGAGTGAGTAGCCCCAGAGGATATTTAGATATGAGTGATCACAACGTGAGGAAAATCCCGAGAGTGACCTTTTCTTTTCCTTTCCCGGTAGTTTATGTATGTGTGGGGGTGTATGATTATGTGCTTATGTGTATTTTCATGTGTGCAGGTATATATGCACGTACTGTGGAGGCCCGAAGTTGATACAGGGAATTGTCTTCAATCAATCACTTACCACTGTTTCATCGTATTCGAGAAAGGGTTTCTGATCAGTCAGAGCTCACTGAGAGCACTAATCTAGCTTGACAGTCTGCTCTGGGTGTTCCCTTCTGAGACTGGAATTACATGATAGCCACAACTACCCAGCATTTTGTGTGAGATCCGAAGATCCGAACTCCAGTCCCTTTGTTGGCTTAGCAAGCCTTTTAACCCCTGAGCCATCTCTACAGTTCAGGGTAACCTCTTTTAGAGTTGTAAATTATAGACTTTTAGGGGTGATAAATCACACATAGCAAAGAAAAAAGCAGCTAGATTTTGAAGATTGGACCATGACACTGTATTCTACAAACGAGAAACCGAGTTTGGGTGGTTATGGTTTCCCAAGGGAATGTGGCGGATGCCTAGCCCCGGGGGTCTCTGCTGGACTATCTCAGCTGGTTCCCCTCTTGATCTGTCATCAGAATCCCAAGCTGACAACTAGGAGGAGATGAGAATGATCTAAAGTCTGCACCCTCTTCCATCCTGGGCTCAGGGAAATCCCTTCTCCCTCTGACCTGGCCGATCTCCAGGATGCTTGGCAGAATGGTGCTGGCCGTGTGGGCCCTGTGTCACTAGAGAAGGCTTGATTGAGACCCTTCCCTGAGGCAGGTCAGCAGAGAAGATGGCTGGCTCCAGGCCTGAGTTTCAGGATGCAGCTCTGTCCTCGAGTTCTCTGTAATGCAGCACGCTTATCTACCACATCCTCCAGTCTCCTCAATGCAAGACAATTGCTGCTGGCATTTTATGTGTTCACTTATTCATGACTCCATATGTTGAGAATGCACAGGTTCACTTCCAATCTACCAGTGGATGAGAGTGCCCCGGTTCCAATCTCTTGAAATTTAAGTTTTAGTGGGAAAGATATGGTAAAACACAGGCAAACATGTCTGGGGTCTGCAAGGAGAAAGATGAAGCCAGTCAGAGGAGTGGCAGTGTGTCTGGGGAGGGTTGCCCAAGAGGAGCTTCTTAAAATAGCAGCACTCAGAAGAAACCTGAAACAATAGAGGACAAGATGGCTCAGCAAGTAAAAGTGCTTGCTGTGTAAGCCTGACGGCCTGAGTTCAACTCCTGGAGCCTACTTCAAATGGATGGAGAGAGCCAACTCCACAAAGTTGTTCTTAATATGTACATGTTCACTGGAATGAGTACAACACACACACACACACACACACACACACACACACACACACACACACACATTCCATACATTATACATTCTACACCCCATTATTATCATCATAACTAAAATTAACTTAACTTCAAAAAAGTATTCAAAGCAGTGGAGCTGGTCTATGTGTATATTTAGGGACTGGTTTTCCAGGCAAGGAAAGACCCGTTTGGAGTGGCAGCAGTTATCTCAAGGCCAAAGGCCGGGATGAGCTTCTTCAAGCCCCTTCAAATGTGTGTACAGGAGTTCAATGCAATCTGGTCTGTGATGTCAAGGGGTCACTGGTGGGCACGCTGAGGGTGCACTGCAAGCTGCCGGTGCAGGCAGGGATTGGCCAGGACACAAGGATTTGGGCTGAGGATAGGAAGGGGGCTGGGACGTAGCTGGCAGGGAGTGAGTTTTTTCTGTAGGCAGGAGACAGTCAAGTGGAATGTTCCTGGACAGGGCACTGTGGGTCTTTAGGGTCATTGGTGCATCAGTTGCACTTACATGGCCACAGGGCCAGCTGAGCTTGCCCAGGAGTGAGACAGTAGCTGAGTCACGAGAACTCTGATCTTTATAGATGCAGGCGAGGAGCTGTAAACGTCTAAAGAGCTGGATGGTAAATATCTTAGGCTCTGTGGGAGGTACTTTTTCCCCTGTGACTGTTTAACCTGAGTGTTGAACGCAAACTCAGCCACACACGGTGGATGAAAGACAGAGCATGGCTGTGTTCCCACACGACCTCAGCAGACCCCAGGAGAAGGGTCCCAGGATAGAACTTGCTGACCCAAGGACACTGAGGATAAACGTGCGGACGGAGCAGCCGGTGAGCAAAGGGCTAAACTAGAAAGGATGATGCCCTGGGACTCTCGGAAGAAGTTGTCTGTGTCAGACAACTGGGAGAGATCTGAGCGTCCCTGTGGAGGCCCTGGTCAGGCTGTCAAGAGTGCTCAGGGTGCAGTGGCTTCCAGAAGAAGCACTAGTTCCTTCAGAAAGATACAGAGATATGGAATTTTGACCATAGGAGGAAGCAGGATCAGAGTGAGAGTTTCAGAATGGGAAACCAACAGGCTTGCATGACCATGGACAAGATTCCATGTCGAGGGCACAACAGACCTGGGGACAGATGTGAGAACAGCTGGAGTGGAGCCCCTGGAGAGGAGGGTTGATGTAGCCTGCAGTGGCTTCTCAGGTAGTTTGAGAAGGTAGGGAGGCGCTGGAGGGAGGACAGAACGTCGGTATGGCTGACTGGTGGGTGTGATGCGATGGGTCAAGTGAGGACTCCTCGGATGCTTCATTTTCTCAGTGGTCAAGGATCAAGGGCTCTGAATGAGGAGGGGACCATGCAGTTGCCCTGACATAGCCAGAGAAGGTTCACACAGCAACAGAGGGTTGTTCTGACTCTAAATCAAAATGAGAAGGTTTCTGTCTAGAGGTGTCTGGAGCTTCTCACTGTAAAGAAACTGTGTGAATTCCAGGGGCTGAAGAAGTGGCTCAGGGGTTAAGCCTCTGCCTTGCAGGCGGAAGGTCCTGAGTTCGGATCCTAGACCCCACGTATAGACGCCGGGCGGAAGTGGGGGCGGCCTGCTTTTCTGGTCCTGGTAGGGCGGAGCCTGTGAACCCCGGGGCAGAGTAAACAAGGAGGAGGTTGAGGCGTCCATGGTGGTTCCTGAATTCGCCTGTGGTTCTACATGCACACATACGCTCAATTGAATACATAAAAAAAATTAATAAAAAAAAGTTAAAAAAAAAAAAGAAACTGTGTAAATTCCAGAGTGTCATGATGGTGTTAATAAGGCCAAGAGGTGGGTGTGGATGAAGAGTCCTCAAAAAAAAAAAAAAATCTTGTAGGTTCCTGCAGGCCTGTAGCTGCTCACTGGGGCAACTTCTATACGACTGCATTTTACAGAAATGAGATTGCCTGCCTGACATTGCTAGAAATCCTCTTTTAACCTCAGTTGGAGAGCCACAGGCCACAGAAGTGCCTTCAGAAGCTGGGAGAGGCATATTCTTGAGGGTTTTTCAAGCAGTACTCTTTCTTATCCTGTTTCTCCCATCTCTCTTCCTCCTATGACACAGGAGGCAGTGTGACAGAGAGCACCTTCCTTAACTTTTTTACCTTAAGAAAAGAGATGGTGGAACTTAGAAGTTATTTGCTGCTGTCTAGGAAGCAAGAAAGGAAGGGCAGGCTGCAGCTGGATGATTCAGGTGCTGTGGCAGGAAAGGCTGCACTGACTGTCTTGTGATTCTGTTTAGATGTTTCTTATTCTGCCCAGATGTCCATCAAGAAAGAAGAAAGAAACCAGACTTGGAGCAAGTGGGGTTCAAACTTTGGAAAGTAGAACCCCTCAGGATTAGGTGCCCAGCAGAATAGTGAGTCCGTACTTGGCGATAGTGCTGTTGACGGTTGAGAAATAGTACTAGTCACCTGCTAGGACTCTGAGGACAGCCCTCAGGGAGGAGGAGCCTCTTGCGGAGGATGGCTTCACATGGTTCAGTTTTTCTGGGAGGGTGTCTTCTTGGGTCACTGAGGGTGTAACCTGCCATGTCAGAAGTCCCCAACTGAGGTCATTGCAAAATGACAAAGGGCACCACGGGGCGGGCTTACTTCTGAGTCTTGTCCCTGGGATGGGATTGAGATGAAACAGAATAATGAGGCCCAGAGAAGAGTGTGTCCTCAGTTTAGCCCCAGGAGCTCCACACAGCTGGCTAAAACCCTTCATATAGCTTTTCTTAAACTCAGTTTTAGCAGCTCTGAAGTACCTGGTACGGATCTCAGAGGTTTGTTGTAGGGATCAGATCCAGTGTCAGAGGTGAAGCACTTAGTCTATAATACACAGAGTGATCAAGTTCTATGGTGAGTGTCAGAAAGATGATGGAGGTGTTGGGAGTGGTTTCATTCTAAGAATGGGCCAGGGTGACGCATTCCATGCAGTTCTTTTGGAAGATCTGTACAGGTCATAAGAAACGTTGCTTTTCAGGACTCAAAGCTCAGATACTTCCTCTCAAACATTGTTGATCAAGATATTCCCATTCTTGGCCACCAGAAGGGAATAGTGTAGCACCTTTGGATACCATAAATCCTGGGGGAGGAGCCTCTGGAAACTGCAGCACTGAGGGAGGTTTAAGGTCACCAGAATCTCTGCAGTGCTTAGGGCAGCAGGAACAGATTTCTCATAGTCATCAAGTGATTTGTGGGACAATCCTGTCAATCTCCCTAGCCCAGGCTGCATCAGGCAAGTGATTGGCTTAGAGTTTCGGTGTAAACTGGGAAGTTAGAGCGAGGCCGCGTGTGGGGCTGCGGAACGTTTCTGAGTCACAGATTTCAGAGCACGCAGTAGATTCCGACTAGTATGTGAAGTGTCCTCACCCCTGGTCCCCCTTCTGTGGTCAGGGCTGGGCTCTATGTGGTTTCTGCACCTTTCTTTCTTTGGGATAATGCTTCCTTCTGGGGTGAAGGGAGTACGGCATGTTTCCTCAGGTCTCTGAGAAGCGGCACTGGTGGACAGTGACTGGGCTGGTAGTTCACTTAGAATCTTACGGTAAATCAGTCTGATCACGAGCTACCGCCAGCTTCGTGTGGAAAGAACACAGGACCCCACACTGCCACTTTCTGGAAATGGATGTTTCCATAAAGGGGGCTCTTGCAAGAGCTGCTTTCAGACTGGCTTGTGCTACGAGGTCTTAGGATTTGACTTAGTTGAGTTTATTTCCTAATGGAGGCTTTCATCTCTGAAGGGGTTAAGTGAGACTGTTTTAAATTCATCCCATGTTCAGGAAAGACCGACTCAGTGTTTGTGGGGAGATGGGTGGCTGATAGGTTGCAGTGAAGTAAAGGGGAATCAGGAGATGGCATGTGATTTTTCATGCAGTGTTGTGTCAGTATGTAGAACCCTCAGGGCTGCTTTTCTATGCTGGAAGGCGATTGTCTCATTAGTAGGGAGAAACAGCTGAAGCATTTGTCGAAAGTGGTGGACCCCAGGCTTCAGTTAGATGCAGTCAGCCTTGGGCTGTGGCTCTAAAGCAAGGTTTGACCTGGGAAAAGGCACTTTAACCTTTCTTCCTCTGCGGCAGGCGGATGAGAGGCCCTGTCTCACTGGGAGCAATGCAAGTCCAGTGCCATCATTAACAATGGTTCTGATGGTAGCAGTGAGATTACTGACCCTTGAACAGTATAGTGTCCCAGAGCTAGGGTGGAGGCAGTTTTTCTGGAAAGAATGATTTTAAGCATCTCTGCACCATTTGATTGATATCTGGGGTTCTCCAGCAGGGAAATAATCAGAAAAAAATCGGAGATATATGTGTATAGTATCATCCACTGCGGTGGTTACCAGTGCTCCTCCCCCACCCAGCAGGGTTGATCCTTTTATAATATTATCATCAGAAGAATCTGAGCGCGTGAGATGCTCAGGTAACTGTGAGGCATCTATGCTGGTCTGATGGAGCATGATTGCGAATGGGGTGCTTAGAGCGTGAATAGAGTACCACTCTGGGTCTTGAACGCGAATGGTCTGGGCTTTCTTTGTATTTTTCTTGCAGCTTCCAAATATTGTATGGAAAGCCTTTCTGATTTCTGTAGCACACATGATAAAATCTGCAGAAAAAGAATGAAGTCTAACAGCTATAAGTGCATTAGGGTCCTGTCTGTTTTGGAAGGTATTCCCTGGATTCCCTGCAGCTCTGACCTGGCGGGAATCCTTTTGGTGGACTCGTCTGATCCCTTCTTGTCCCATTTAGAAGAAGTAATGTTTGGGGAGTAGAAACAAATATTTTGGGTTGAGGAGGGAGACGTAGTGGAAACAGCTCCGCATACAGCAGGCAGCAGGTTGTCAGTTGCTCTCTGCCTTAAGATCCATTCACTTCTAGGAGCCACAGACATGAGAGATTCCCATCTGGCTAGTATGTCACTACCAAAGTCAGAGACAGAGTGGAAACCTTTTCTCCCTCTGCAAGTCAAGAAGTGATTTTTGTACAACTGAGAAGCGGCCCTGCCTACATAATGCTAATAGAATGTGGGGGCTGGAGATTCAGGATGATGTAGGAAAACACTCAGGCAACGATGATGGGGCCACCGATGGCGTCTCCCGGGAAACAAACCATCCTCCCCAGCCCAGGCTGTGCTGCAGATGTTGTCTCCAGCACACCTGTGCCTGT
This sequence comes from Typhlomys cinereus, assembly GCA_023101885.1. Taxonomy (NCBI): domain Eukaryota; kingdom Metazoa; phylum Chordata; class Mammalia; order Rodentia; family Platacanthomyidae; genus Typhlomys; species Typhlomys cinereus. The sequence goes on along the minus strand of JALPQD010000358.1, from coordinate 2,326,860 downwards.
GCGGGGAAGAGGTGGCTCAGGAATTCTGTTTGTAAACTCTGTAGTAGTTAAGTCTATTGATGGGAGGGGCTACCCAACAGAGTCCTCCCCGTCAGTCAGTGTCTCTGGAAGATGTGCAGCCTGTGGGCGCTGGCTGCATTCTGAGCTCCGGTGCTTGCTGGGCGGGGATGCTTGCTGCTCGCATGAAACCCCGGCTGTGGCTGTGGAGGAGCTGTTGTCTGAGTTGGACAAGTTAGTTCTAATTTATCTGTTTTCAAAATCGGGGTTTTTTTTTTCAAAAAATATATTGGTTTTGCTGAAAGTAGGGCAGACTTGCTCCAGTTTTGCAAAATGTTGCAGAAATCCCGATATTTTCCCCCTTTCAAGAGCTACATTATTTTGAATGTTTTTTTTAATTCATTCTTACAACATGAAGAACTGAGGAGCTCTGGGTTTTGTTTGAGGAAACCCACTTCTCCCCATTGACTGTCCACAGATCAAGGGGAGGCTACCCACCTGGAAGCTGCAGGTGTCCCACTCTCCAGCACCTCTTCCTTCACCCCCCTCAGAAGCTACTTGAGACTAGAGAATACAGTAGCTACTGTGTGATTTTCTCTCAGTGCTGGGGGCAGATGGAGATGTCCTGAGAATGTTGAGGCCTGGGCCTATGCTTACAAGTGTAAGACTCAGCTCTCGTGGCAACAGCTTTCCACCTGGATGTGCTGGGGCTCTGGCTTTTCCCTTCTGCCTTGGAATGCACCCAGATGTTTGGCTTCTTTTAAAGCTCTGACATGATTATGGCCAGATCTATAAATAGTACCAAATCAGCTACAATGCTGGCATGATGCTAGGTTTCTTCCTTGCCTCCCGCTAGGAGAAAATTCTCTCTCTCTCTTTCTGTATATACACACACAAACAGAGAGAAAGAGAGAGAAGAGAGAAAGAGAGAGAGAGAGATTTTATAGTTGTATGTCTAAACATAAGTAAAAATATATTCAAATGCATATTTGTTTTTGTTTCTTTCTCTTTTAGGAATCAGGGACAAAGCAGTTAAATAGCTTCTCACAGTATTGAGGGGCAGGGAAGGCTTTCTGTAAAATCTACTCTATCCAGTCACAGTGCTAAGTTTCCTTGTTCCTGTCAGCCAGAAACAATCTCCAACCTACCCACACCAGGGCACAGTATGATTGGGCTCTGTGGGTGTGGAGAGGATTTCCATCACTGTGGTAGCTGTAGGGCAGTGACGTCACACATCACAGACCAGCTGTTTGATGGAATTTAGATTGTGGATCTACAGGTTGGAAGTCCAAGATCAAGTATTGTTGTTATTGGACCCTAGCTGGGACTGTACCTCTGGCTTGCTCACCTGTCCTCATTGAATTAATAAGGATTCAATTGGCAGTGAAAAACAGGAAAGGGAATTTATTCAATACAACTTTTTGGGGAAGAAGCTGTTTTAGTCTAATTGTTCCTGCTTCATAGGTCTGGGAGGAAGGGTAAAGTTTAAATCAAAACCAGAAAATATGCATAACTAAGCAGTTCTTTTCCAGGTGTGGCTCTCCCCACCATCATGCTAGGTGGCCCGACTAGAGCAGTGTGAATCTCCTTTAGGAGACAATTTCTCCTCTGGCTGGCAACAGTTCCTCTCTGCTCCTAGTATGAGATTCCTGGGTGAGTTTCAAGACTTAGGGTTCATTCCTTTGATAGTCCAAAGGGATTGGAGAGGTTACACTATTGATTGGTTAGTTACATACACCAGCTAGAGAAGTTTCTGTGGATTTTGGCTTTGGCCTGTAGGTGGCCTCCTCCCTATGTCCCTTCATATCACCTTCTTTAGGTGCCTCCATATCCTGAGTTCTTTCTATCTATCTATGTATCGATCTATCTTCTACCAATTATTTATCTAACTATATATCATCCATCTGCCTATCTATCATCTCTCTACCTATCTATAATATGTCTATATTTCTATTTGCCATGTATCTACTTATCCACCATCTGCCTAAATTTCTGTCATCTATCTGCTTGTAAGCTACTATCTAATATTTATCCATCTATATTTCTATTATCACTCTACATAATTATTGTCTACCAGTCTATATTTCTATCATCAGTTTATCAATCTATATTTTATATACCATCTATTAATCATCTATTATCTGTATCTATCTATAATTTATACTTACTTTTAATCTATCATCTGCTCATAAATTATATATCTTATCTATTATTTATTTTCATCTCTCAATCCAGCATGTATTTATTTATTTTTTTTAAAGTGAGATTTTTAACTTTCTTTTTTTTTATTTCCACTCATACAAACTTAACAGGTACACTGGTCTCTTCCCTCCCCCCCCCACCCCCCGTGCCCTCCTCCCCTCCCCCTTCCCTACCCATCCCCCAGTGCCTCCCCCTCCCATCCCCGGAGCATCCTTTACTGAGCACCATCATGTATTTATATCTGTAAAATAACTACCAATTTTCTATATGTCCATCTATCAATCAATTATTTGTCTATATCTATCTGTTGTCTAGTGTCTATTTATTAACTATATCTATCAATCAATCAGTCTGTCTATCTATCTATCTACTATCTACCTATGATTTCCCTGTATTTTTTGTGTATGTGCACGTGAGCATATTGTGCACACACCCATGCACGCATAGAGGCTAGAGAACATTGGACACACTGTATGCCATGCTTTGCTTTGTTCCTTCATTCTCACCAGACCTAGGCTACAAACACCAAACTCCAGACACGATTCTGTCTCTGCTTCCCCACCGGCATCAGGGTAACAAACATGCATATTACTATGTCTGAGTTTTGTGTGGGTTCTGGGGCTTTGAACTTGGTCCTCACACTTGCTCATTAAGTGCTCTTATCCTCTGAGCCATCTCCAAGACCATTCCCTTAAAGAACACCAGCAGTATTGCCGTATAGGTCATCCCAAAGAGTAGCTCATCTTAACTTGATACTAGATGAGGATACATTCCACAGCACTGCAGCTTCAGCTTGTGACTTTCAAGAGAACATAACTCTAATAACATTATAGTAGGTAATACTTCTGCTTCTGGAAGAACTCTCCTTAAATGATCTCATATTGTCAGATTAACCACATCTCTCTCATCTCTTAACTGAAGAACAGAGCTCTGAGATTCACAGCACATTCATATTTAATTCTGTCAACCCTATGCCCCTCAATTCTGCCAAACTTATTCTTTCTTCTGAAGATCCTATGGACACCCATCACTTGCCATCCTCAGTCTAGTGAATTCTTTATCTTCAGAATGTGGCGATGCATTCTGCATTTTCATTATTGGGCTCCCTGTGGTTCATGGCCCTTCTCACTCAGCATGAGCAGTGGACACTTAGGATAATGTAGGGAGAGAGAGGCCCCATGCCCGGGATGGAGAAACAGAGGACTCCTCCAGGCCTTTGTCACTTGACTTAGACCAGAACTGTGGGCAGAACTTGTGATGGCCATGGGAACAGGGAATGCTCGACCATCTTTCAGCTCCTATCCTGGCTCTGGTGCCTTCTGGACTTTCTGCCTTTACCAGTGGGCCCTGAAGATACACACACAAGCACATAGAATCACAGATGCACACATGTAGACACACATATATAAATACACATATAGTCCATACAAGGACACACACAGACACATACACAGATGTACATACAATTTCACATAGCCAAATAAAGCATAGATGCACTCAAAGGTGCGCACACAGAGGTGCACACACAGAGATACACATAGATGCCTATTCAGGTGTACAGGTATACACACAGATGCATACACAAATACATACAGAGATACACACACAGACACGCAAATATAGACACATACACATACACACATTTCGTTTTCTTCTCAGCTAGGAAACCCTGATGTGATAGCAGATGTTTTCCCGCCCAGTGATGAAGTGACAACATCCCATTCTTCCCAGATGTGCGCTCCTCCCAGATGTGCGCTCCTTGTCCACTTCTCTGACGAATGGACAGCAAGCAGTCATGTGTGGAATTATGTCTAGGTCTTTTCAGTCACATGCTCATTAATTCTTTCTCCTTTTAACCTCATCTCTTGGCCTGAATGAGCTTGTATGCCTCTTGATCTCCCTTCTGTGTGCCGTGTTGTATACGTTAGGGGAAGGTGCTGACCAAGGGTAGATGAGATCTGGGGACTCATTGGAATGGAGCAAAAGCTTTTGTGTGGATTGCAGGCAGTGACTTACCAGAAAGAACCTGAAGTGTCACAAGGAGAAAGGCAGCTCTGAAGACCAGGGGCAGAAAGACTAGCTTTATTCCTGAATGCTCCATTATCGTCCTTGGATGCTACAGAGGAGGCAATGGCTGGTTCCTGAGTGACACACAAGTAGGTGCAGCCTGTGGTAGGGAACTGACAGATATGTTTCCTGTCAGGCTTTTCCTCTGTTTCCCCTGACGTTTTGAAGTGCTTCATGTGCTACTGATGGCAAGTCCAGTAGGAAGGATGATGAGGATTTTTCTTCACTGAGCTATATGAATATTTCCATCATCACCTTCTCAGGTTTTATTTAATTCTGTTGAGTTCATCTTTATGGTTGCTGATAAATGACATCAAATGGCATAAGGGAACAAGAGATTTATTTTCTTTACGATTACTAGTTACAGTTCTTAGTCCAGCTTGACGGGAGAGCATGCACCAACACCAGGGTGAAGCGAACTGACCACACCATCACCACATACTAGCTGAGAGATGGATGATCCTTATTTGCCAGACCAGCATGTCTGGCCAAGTGAACAGAAGGATGCCAACTCTCTCAACCAGCTCTCTGTGATTTATTCCAGGGCCTAATCCCACCCACCATGGGCTGGGTCTTCCCTAGCAGCTAGACAATCTCCTTCAGGTTTGCTCTGGGCTCAACTCAACCACTAATTCTCTACAAATGAGCCCAGAGCTCAAACCCTCAACCGTGAAGTTGACACCTGTGCCTAACCATGACACAAGACAAGCCAGATCTGTAGCTGTAACTACAGCCAACAAACCAGGCAAAGAGCTGTTGAGAAGGTTGGATCGCCTGAGCAGAGAAAATCACTAAAAAACAATTAAGAAACCAAAACTAAACACTGTAGAAATGGAGTGGTGAGTAAATCCATTTGTGTTTGCCTGAGAGCTTCCCTGGGAGAGCGCAAGGATATGTTCCAAATGTAAAGCAGCCTTTTGTAATGCCCACCTGTGGGCAGAGCGAGGGACAGTATGCGGGAAAAGACATGGTGTGTCAGCAGAATAGGAGACCCTCCATCAGAGTTCCATGGTGGGAAATATGTAAATAATGATGAATGCTGGCTTCACGGCCAAGCAGATACCTCCAGCACTGTGCCAAAAGAACTTCCTTCAGTGCTTACCACGCATCCACTTCCCTGCCATCTCCAGGGAAGAACAGGAATGAGCGCTCTCTCTCTCTCTCTTTCTCTGACATCTTCTTCTTTTTTTCAAAACAATGCCCAGTAGTTGACACCCTCCTCAGAGCCAGCAAGAATTGGTATGATTGTTGGGGTGATTATTGGGGGTGCTGTACTGGGTCCTCCTGTCTCTAGAACAGCATCCGGCACAAACATTAACCACACTGAAGGGCCCATGTAGATGAACAGACACCCCCAGTCAATGCCCTGTAAGCCACAGAGGGAGGGTTTGTTGGGGATCAGGAAAGTGGGTGAGCATGTGGGGGGCACAGTGGGTGAGTGATCAGAAGGTGCTCAAGCACAGTGTGGGGAAGGATTGAATCGGGTATTATCAGCCTAGAAAGTAGGAACTAGGTCAGGAGCACCGGTCCGCCCTGGGAAGGCAGCTTGAGTCAAAGTCTCTCAGCAAGCCTGTGAAGGTAGTTCTTGGCAAGACAGTCCTGATTTGTGTTTCCATAGAACAGAATAGATGAAGAAGAGCCAAGACCTCTGACTCATCGGATGATGGCAACCGCCATCAACAGAGCTTTCCTTGCTCTCCGGGCTGTGGCTCAAAGTTCACCCACTTCTTTGCTCCTCCTGCCTGCAGTTCTCTCATGACTCTTCTCTGGAAAACCTGCATGACCTAAGACATCTGAGAATCCTGTCGTAACCCAACAACTTCTCCAACTATTCCTACTGCTTCTGACTGAAGGACTGGTGAGGCGCCTTCTGTGCACTAGGTACTATCTTGGTATTCTTACTATGCTGGCAGTCCAACTGGAAAAACAGTAATAAATAATAGAAAGAACACATAAGCGATGCAAAACGTTAGAGAGTAGTAACTGCCATGGAAAGGAAAAAAGGAGAGGAGGAGAAAGGGGTTGGGAATGCTAGACAAAGGCACGCCATTGGGTTGTCACTCTAAATAGAGTGGCAATTACGTTGGTTTCCCTAAGAAGGTAATATGTGTGCAAAAGCGTGTTCAAAGTCCCTGAGGTGGAAGTGTGTCCCAAGTGTGCAAGAAACAAGGAGGCCAGCTTTGTTACAAAAGGGGGAAAGCACGGAGGTAAGGGAAGGGGGAGATAAAAAGGATGAAGTTGGAAAAGTATTGATAGGGGACAACTGTATGGACTCTCAGAAGTCATTTGTCGTTTTTCCCATTTCACGTGTATGTTTTTGTTGTGTGTGTGTGTGTGTGTGTGTGTGTGTGTGTGTGTGTGTGTGTATGAATGGTTGCATGTATGTGTGTATAGGGTGTTGTGGTTTAAGGGTGATATGGGCAATCATCTTTAATCATTTTCCACCTTACCGTTTGAGACTGAGTCCCTAATGAAAATCAGAGCTCCCCTATGCAACCAGCCTCGCTAACCAGTTTGCTCTGGAGATTTGTAAGCTCCACTTTTCAGAGTTGGAATTACAAGAAAATTACTATGTCCAGTGGACATTTTGTATGGGATCTGGATATCTGAACTCCAGTTCTTTAGCATGCAGGACAAGTACTCTAGTTGCTGAGCTCTCAGAGACGATTTCAACAAAAAGTCACTATAGCAGACTGAGCAGAAGAGTGAGGTGGTAGGATTTGTTTTTGTGCGTGGAGAAGAACAGAGGCATACCTGAGAGGTCTCTGAGAAGTAGTTGGAGGCTGTGTACAATAGGAGTTGTAGTTGAGCAAATAGATTGTGATATGGGGATGAAGAACAGTATGGTGAGTTGGGGACCGGAGCAGAGACAGGATCATGCTCCTGAGTGAGGCATCTGGCAAGGAAGGCTATTGGACTGGTGCCCACTGGACTGGAAGCTACTCAGAAGTAGAGTTGCTGTGTGCTTTGTCTTCAACACATTCTTGTGGACTTGGGAGTTGTAATTGATAGATGTGGGTTTCAGGCACTGATGACTATAGGGACGTTTTATGGCAGGAACCATGGTTACAAGAACTCATTTTTATGGGAGGACTCATGGTTACAGGGAGTTTCTACTATGGGAGGAGCTTTAGTTACTGGGCCTCCCTGCTAGAGAGGATGTCTGTACCATGGTGACAACTCAGCTCAGGTCTCTGTGTCTGGCTGCTTCGCCAGCTGGAGCGTGTAGCTTTCTGACACGAGGCAGAGGTTTAGTAACATGGAGCAGGGATGATCTCAGGTGGGTTAATCTTATGAACCACCAAAACGCTTGATGTGGGCACAGCACATTTGAAAGGCAAAATCTTTTTTTAATCTTTTCTCTCCCAGTCATTATCACACCTAATGAAAATGATTAATGGTGTTAATTGGTATGCAAACAGAGCATGAGTACTGCTAACAAATGGATCTTTCTTGGGTTCTGAGTAGACTAGGAGTGGGGAGGGGTGTGTCTCGCTTTACATAGGATCCTGAGTTCAGAAGGTTCTGGTAAAAATGCTGCTTATGTCTGGGGATCCTAATAGAAACTCTTCAGTCCACGGACATCCCTTAGTACCCCATTGTGCCAGGCATGGGAAACCAATGATACCTTGGAACATCTAGAAGATGGGGTCTGGTGGGAGGAAGTGATGTCACTGAGATGTGCATGGGGGCACCAGATGGTTTTACTTCCTTTACCATGAGTAGCCACCATTTCAAGATCTTTCCGGTTCATCCTCCTGAACGCTGAACCATTCACCCTCATGCCTGGCCATCTTTCATCTTGTTAAGCTTGTTTATCTCGGGTGCTTTAATCATATGATGAAAAGATGATGCCTCAGCTTTAAAACTTTGCTACTGTTAAATACTGGACCCAAACAATTTGAAGAAACAAGGAATTTTATTCAACTTACAATTCCAGGCTGCAACCAGCCAAATCTCTCCCCATTCTAAAGCTCAGGGAAATTTGCAGAAGAGGGGGCGATACAATTGTAAGAGCTTAAAGATGGGAGGAGCAACAATCCACAAGATACTCCACACAAGTTAGGGCCAAAGTAACCATAATAGGACTTTGCATGACCTGCGTAGTGACTGACACATCAATGACCCCCCCCCAAAGTCTAGCATGGATCGTGGGCACTAGGATCCTTAGAAGCAAGGGATTAACACTCACAATAGTGTTCCCACACTAAAGGGGAACACAAGAAAGGGCTCTAGGCAATGCTACTGAATTCTTACACCTCATCTCATTAGAGTGGAGGACCCAGAGGGAAGTTTGATATTCACACTAAAGGATGCTCTAGAGCTTGGGGGGAAGAAAGGGGCACTGGGAGGAAGGAAGGGAGGGGGGTGAAAGGAAGGGGAAAAGGGGGAAGGGAACAAGGGGGTACAAGGAGGGGTGGAGAGAGGGAGGGGACGGGGTACCTATTAAGTTTATATGAGTGGGAAAATAAATAAATAAAAAAACAAAACAAAAAACAATTCCAGGCTGCAGTTGTCCATGGCAGGGTCAGAGCAGAGGAGAACTGGCCACACCACGTCCACAGCAAGACAAGGACGGATGATACCACCTTGCTTCTCTTTAACCAGCTCTCTGTGTCTCATCTGTCCGCCCATCGGGGCCTGGATCCTCCCACGTCAGTCATTCAGCCAAGGCTCTCCCACAGGCTTGCCTACAGCTGGCCTTAACTAAATCACTCTTCATCTGTCTGCCCAGAGGTAAACCTATCCAGCACACTTAACAAACCCAGAGGCAAAATTCCGTTTTCACTGAGGAGATTTGATGGTCTTTTAAAGGTCTTGTTTCCTAACTCCTGGTGAAACTGAGCTATGCTAAGTACTTCTGGGATTTGCTCCTGAGGTCAGCTTGTCCTCCCCTGCCTTGCAATGGCAGCGGGGCCGAGTGCTTCCTTGTTGCCAAACCCCTTGGCTGTCTCATTAGAAGTTAGGAGAGGGCAGAGACAGTGTCTCCCAGGAAAGAACATTTTTGTCCTGGTGGGCCTCAGGGACTTGTTTCTGCAAGAAAGAGTTATCCTTAAGGACTTTCATCCTGAGCTCTGTCACCCAGGAACAACAGGGCAAGGAATAGACACTACTCTGAAGCAGGAGGTCCCTCCCTGCCCTGCTTAGGCCATCAGTAAAGGCTGATGTGGATTTGGAAACATCTACCCAGAGACAGGGAAAGGTCATAGCAACAGCTTTTAGTGACTCATTTGCATCATGGATGTTTTAAAATAGCTTTATTGTGAAGAGCCATTAAATCCTTTTTTTTTTCTTTTTTGTAGTCAGGACGACAAATAAAGAGTGACACTGACATTCTCTTTCCTGCACAGTTCTGTGGTACACCCAAGGAAGGCTGATGCCAGGCTGGGGTTGCCAATCAGGTGACAGTGGGCTCTCAGACGGCCACAGGCAACATCTTCCTTATCCTTTGAAAGATTCTGCATTGAAATCTCTTTGTCACCTTGCATAGAGGAAACCCTCTTGGGGTTTCAGAGACTGAGGTTCATTGGAACTGACAAGCCCTGATTATTTAAAATCCTGGAGGCCATGATTTCTGCCGTGCCAGTCCACAGAGAGTTCAGTAGACTGGCCCCTGCCGATTACGCTGGTGGTTTGCGCTGTGTTAGGGAATGTGGAATAGCAGCCCTTTTTGCACCCTAAACAACTCCCTAAACCTAAAAATAAGTAACCCCCCCTTGTTTCTCCCCATCCCTTACTCCAACCAATAATGGAAGTCTGAGTTCACCTTCTTCACAAATTCAAATGTAGTTTCCTAACAATGGCCTTTATGACTTTAAGTGCCCCAAGCGTTGCAGACATTAGGTGCTATCCATGCACGATGGAGAGAGAGCCTGCCGGAGGTAGATTTCACTGTTCCTGCCATCCGTGATGCAGTGGTGTACCTTCTCCCACAGACAGCTTTGGAAGTTCATTCTGTTGTTTACTCTCCTCTTGGGCGGGAGCCCTGGGCACTGGAAGGCAAAGGGGTGGTGTTGTTGCTTAGCAACAGCCACATCCTGATACATGTCCGTGCATGAAGGAAGCATGCTCTCACTAGCACCCGTTGAGCCTCCTTTGGCCTCTTCCCCAGTTGGTGGACTCTGGGGTGCTGTCTAGGGTGTTTCCTTCAGAGTCCTTCCTTAGGGACATCTTTCCTTCTGTGTCAGAGACTTCTTGTTGAGTGTGTCGACACAGGAGCATGCATGTGAGTGCCCTCATGCTTGTGCGATCATGTACATGCATGTGTGTGATGGGTGTTGGACACCTCATAGACCTCATAGCATTATTTTCCCCAGAGCTGAGGAAACTGGCCACACCATCTCTACATAACGTCTGAGAGAGGGATGATCCTTACTTGCCAGACCAATATGTCCGACTAAGTATACACAAGGATGCCAACTTTCTCAACCAGCTCTCTCTGTATTTTATTCCAGGGCCTAGTCCCACCCACCATGGGCTGGGCCTTCCCCATCAGCTAGACAGTCTCCTGCAGGTTTGCTCTGGGCTTAATTCAACCACTAATTCTCTACAAATGTGCCCAGAGCTCAAACCCTCAACTGTCAAGTTGACACCTGAGCCTAACTATGACACTCCACCCCTTGTCAACTTGACACAGGAACATATCATTTTTTTTATTTATTTTCACTCCTCACAGCTTTTGCATCAGTGCGATTTACGAGGTCTTAGAAGTTTCCTTCCACTTTCAAACAGAAATTTTCCCCTGCAGCTCACTGCTTGCAGCAACCAGAGCTCCTGAATTTGCCAGAGGTGGCTTTGATTTAAAATATTCTACTCTGCTTTTGAAATCATGTCACATACTTTTCCCTCTGGAAGTCCAAAATTTGAGAGGAATTTCTTTTACATGTATCTTTAACTTGAGCTCTACAAATCCGATAAATTTAGGACAGGTAACTCATAAGTCCTTATCGCTGTAGACTCATCAGGATATGGTTTTTCGGAGCAAGTTCCTTAGAACATAAGAACACATTTCAGTGGAGGAAGAAAGAGCAGGAGCGACCAAAGCTCTGCACTGCATGATGAAGGCTCTCTGCAGAACAGGCTAAATATAGGGTGAAAATAGCCCTGGATCTGAGAGACCCTGAATCTCATCCTGTCCTGTCCTGGCTTTCTGGTTCTTGTAATCTCCTTTGGATGCAATGACACGAGATGCAGAGTATATTGTAAAGGAGACAATTCATTACAAATAAGCGTAAGGACTTCTCAAGGGTGTGACTGGGTGATGAGCAAAGGGACCATCAATGAGGGAAATGCTCTTACAGAATGAGGATGACCAGTGGCCAGAGAGGGTCACTATGTATATGTGTAAGTACATGTGTGGACATGCATATGTGTGTACATGTGAGGGGCAAAGGTTTATGTCAGGTATATTTTCCAACGGTTACCTTCCATCTTATTTTACTGAGACGTGGTTTTTCACTGGAGCTCACCAACGTGCCTAGACTGTCTGGTCAGCAAATTCCAGGAATCCTCTTGTCTCTACCTCCCCAGTGCTGGGGTCAGAGATGCATGCTGCTGTGCCCGGCTTCTTACGTGGGTGCTGGGGAGCTGAAGTCAGGTGTTCATGGTTGCATAGCAAGCACTTTACTGACTGATAGGTCTTTCAGCCCATCGGCATACTTTTGAGGGATGAGAATAGACAATGATCAAAGGAACGATCGGCTGACCTGTATGCTTAGGTAGACTATATTTTATTCTTCTAACGATTCTCTCGAGCAGACAGCTTTTCTATGACTGACAGGCCCATGTGTAATAACTCTTATGGGAGAAGACAACAGCGCTTCTCTGTTCTTCTCCAGAGAGTCCCTGCTTGTTAGTAATCTTATAACCTTTCTGACAATTCCAAGTCATGACTCCACCCAAGAACAGAGATGTCACTCAGACCCCATTCCTGTGACTAAAAAAAAAAGAAAAAAAAATCATTAACAGAGTACATTAAAAAGAATTAAAGAAAAAATTAAAAGTCTATTAAAATCATTGCTCTACCAGGAGGAAATCTTCTTTCCTTAGTGAGTTTCAATAAAACCTTGCTATGTCCTTCATCCTTCTTATCTGCTTTGCAGCTATCTTTCTTGTGCGTGTGTCTATGTATGTGTGTTTGTGTGTCTGTATATTCATGCGTGTAGGTGTTGGTATATTTGTGTGTGCATGTGTGTGTATGTGGTATGTCTATGTATGTGTTTACATATGTGTATGTACATGTGTTTGTACACATGCTTGTGAAGAAGATGTTATTCTTATGTTGTTCCTCAGGAGTCACCCACCTTGTTTCAGTGTCTCTCTCTGGGACCACATCCTCACCATTCAGCCCCAAGGATTCACTCGTCTATGGCTCCCCAGTGCTGGGGTTTAAAGTGTGTACCACCATCCCTGACTTTTGATGTACATGCTTGCGTGGCAAACTCTTTATTGACTCAGCGACCTACTTTAATCATTTTCCCGTCTGGTCTGGTGTTCAGATCTTATGAGGGCGAGGGTCACAGTTGTGATGCTTCTGCTTCCTTCCCTGGCGTTTCAGACTTGAAGGCCGTTGAGACACTTTCAGTTCCTTACTGTAGAGATGAAGGTAGAGTCTGAAGCCTGTGGTCACACAGCCTGTGAATTTCTAACAACGGTGTAGCACCGAGGACAAGCTAGTCACATGCTGGTGTTGCCTGAGCTGGGGGAAGCCTGAGTTCACGGTGGTTGTGTGATGCCAGTGATGAAGGGTCACTCCCTGTTGGGGAGTTGTTTCTCCTTGTCTTTATTCCAACCACTGTCTTTATTTTTCTCTCACTTCTCATTGTGCATATTATGACTTAATGCTCATGATATCTGGGGAGTAAAAGTTAGGTAACTACTGTGGTCATTTGTCTAAGTTCTTAGTTCCTAGTTGTGTCTATTTTCTACCAGCTCCCAGAAGTGAGGCTAGGTGGTACGAAGTGATCCTGCAGGAAAAAAAAATGAGAAGGGGCTTTTAGAAATAGTTTGGACCATTTAGAAGAATCGGTAGGCAATTCAAGAGTCTCCTCTCCATTCTTTGTTGTTGCTCTTGTATTATCAAGTAAATGGTGTAGTCATTCTTTCACACAGATGTCAGATGTGTCTGTGGACAGGGAGCTATGAGCTGCGTTTTTTCCTGTGAGTGAACATAGTCTTGTAATGCACTCCTTCCCTAGAGCAGCCCTTTCTCTCGGAGATTCCCATGGAGAATGTCTTGAGTCAGCTGTTTTACCCATCACTCAATCAATCTCCTTGTGAAGTACACGGGGAAATCACAGAGCTTGCTTTAAAGGAGGCGCCACAAGGAGAGTGTGACCTATACACCTGGATAACTGCATGAACTAGCAGGTAGATGGTCCTCACAAGCAGCCCCTCCCTGGAGACATGTGGCTTCTAAGACTGAGCCTGGTGTCTGCATCTTATCTTAGGTGGGAAGGCAATGTGCTTGCAAGACCACAGTTCAGACTTATTTTGCCATAAAGTCAACATTTGTGTAAGTGTCAGCTCTTTCATTCATGACTCTTCCTCCCTTCTCTCCCCATATTCCTTTCTTCCCTCCCTCCCTTTTTCTCTTTTCATTCTTTCTCCCCAGCATTTCTAGTGTCTTAGGCATTCAAAGGAAAGAGGTGTTTCGATCTAAAAATTCCTTCTCATGCTGGGAGAACAAAGGAAAGAAGGAATCTTACAGAGGGCTTCACTAGCACAAAAAAGACATAAATGAGCTAAGTAACTTATTTCTGGGCGGGGTGGGGGGGGATTTCCCTTCCAGAGTTAACCAGGCTTTTTAGTTTCCATGCTGTGCAGGGACAGAAAGGAACAAATCGTCTGTCCCCTCCAGGTGCTCTGATTGGGCAATGATGTGAAGCAACAGAAGGAAGACTTATTAGTCAAATGCCTATTTGTGGGAATGTCACAGAGAAGGGCCATGTGACGAAGCCTGTAGAAGATTCCTGAGTTACTTAGCTGAGGGATTTTGGCTTCTGGGGTTGGAGGTCGCACAAGTGAGGGAAATGTGAGAGGTGGAAACATATGCTGAGGGAAGATTGTCTTGTTTTGCAGATAAAAGGTCCCATAGGTAATAGGATTATCTGGATCAGTCTTCTTTACATTTCTTCCCTTTCAACATGCAAATTCCTTTCATAGAGGACAGATTTTCAGACTGCAGCAGTGTCTGCAGCTTCCCAGAGGAAGTGACTCAAGTCATGACAGATAAGTGTATTGGGCGAAGACATATCTGGTCTCCTGTGTTCATTTTAGGGTGCATACCCAGAGTCCCCAAACTGAGGAAAAATCACAAAGATCCTCAATGATGGTTATTCAGACTTGGAAAGAAGCTCTGTGAGTGGAAGTGAGGTACCACTGGGACAGAGCAAGTGGCCAGGCCCTGCCATGCTTGCTGGCAGTGCAGTTCACATTGGCCATGCATTATTCTTCAGTTTGCCATGGAGCAACTGGCATAAGAGCTTGTGGTCACCTGCTGTGTGCCAGACATGTCAGCATCAGAGAAGGAATGTTCTACACACACTTTACATCCTGTTCTTTCATGCATAACACCTGTCACTTACGTCAGTAAAGCAAAACCAGTGCAAACAGATCTGTTTTGTTCTTACAGTAATATCATAAGATTTCTATTCTTATTTAGTGGAAAATAGAGTGAATTAAGGCAACTTTGGTCAGATTCAGAAACAGTGAATTTCTTTTTTTTTTTTAAAACATTTTTTATTATCTCCGCTCATACAAACTTAATAGGTACACCGGTTCCCTCCCTCCCTCCTCCCCCACCCCTCTGCTTACCCTCCCCTCACCCCTCCCTCCCCACCCCCCAGTGCTTCCCGTCCCCCAATCCCCAGAGAATCCTTTAACGTGCATGCCAAACTCTCCTCTGGGTCCTCCTCTCCCATGACGTACAAGGACCCAGTGGCATTTCCCTGAACCCTTTCCTGTGTTCCCCTTAAGCATAGGAACACTATTTTGGCTGTCAATCCCTTGTCTCCAAGGATCTTGGTGCTTTTAGCAAATGCTAGACTTTGTGGGGTCAATAGTGTGTTGGACATTGTGCAGGGCATGCAAAGTCCAATTATGATTGCTTTGACCCTAACTTGTGTGGAGTATCTTGCATATCATTGCTCCTTCAATCCTTGTGCTCTTACATTCTTACTGCCCCCTCTTCCACAAATTTCCCTGAGCTTCAGGATGGGGAGAGATTAAGCTGGCCTAGTTCTAGGTGGTTAATATAGAGTCTCTGAATTTCAAGTGGAGGTTAGGTTCAGGCGTCTCTGGCAAGTCCAGGCCTAGGTCCAAGCCTCAGTCAAGACAGAATGAAGAAATACCCTTAAGCCCTTTCAGATGTGAGACATAGATGTGATCGGCTGGTGAGAACCCATTTGGGAGCTTGTATATACTAGTCAGTGAAGTATTGCAGAAGACTTTGGTGCTGGGCACATGGAATTGGCTGTGATTTCTTTTTTTTTTTTCGATTCTAGAAATGCTTTTAATATTAATAACATATTTTCCTTATTGTCACATAAACACATCAACACTTTTAATGCTTTGAAATAGTCTACTTCATTGTTGTATATTAACTTATATACATTTCCCTAGGAAGGGCATTTGTGTCAGATCTGCCATTTCACCCTTTTTTTTTAACATTCTTTATTATTATTTCTGCTCATACAAACTTAATAGGTACACCGCTTCCCTCCCTCCCTTCTCCTCCCCCCTCACCCCCTCTTCCCCCTCCCCTCACCCCTCCCTCCCCATCCCCCAGTGCCTCCCCCCCCAATTCCCAGAGAGTCCTTTAATGTGCATCCCTGACTCTCCTCTGGGTCCTCCTCTCCGATGACGTACAAGGATCCAGTGGCCTTTCCCTGAACCCTTTCCTGTGTTCCCCTTAAGCACAGGAACACTGCTGTGGCTGTCAATCCCTTGCCTCCAAGGATCTCGGTGCCTTTGGCAGATGCTAGATTTTGTGAGGTCAATAGTGTGTTGGACATTGCATAGGGCATGCAAGAGTAGTCTTTCTTCATAAAGATGAAGGTCGGAGTCACTCTTCTAAGCAAGGCTGTTCCCCGAATCCCTACCACTTGCTGCAGTACTTAAGGTATGGAAAACAGAAGTTGGTGGGAGGAAAAAGGTTTATGTGAAGTTATCCCTAAAGAAGACAGCAAGCTCTCTGTTTTCCATCTCCGCACAGGGGATTAATCAGATGAGCTTTACAGGAGGAAAAGCAGCCAGAGCACAGCAGTTAAGAAGCCCCTGATGTTGAAGGGCTCGCAGCTGAGGTGTACGTGTTTTATTCCTCTCTGGTGGGAACCTCCTAAGGGATTTTGCTTTTCCACAACTGCTCCAGTAGATCCTAGCGCAGAACTTCTCTTTCTCACAAAAGATTAGGAAGGGAAGCAAGAGGGCAGTTCGCATTGAATCAAGCCACAAGAGTTGGCTTAATGTGATTAAATCATGAATATCTCTCAAAGACTACTGGGTTAAATGCTTGGTCCTCATCTGGTGGCCTATTGTAGAGTGATGGGCTTTAAGAGGTGGAGCCTGGTTAGAAAAAGTTAGCGCTTTGGAGGATGCTGACTGGCTCTTCTTGTCTCTTCCCAGCTGCCCTTTTCAGCTAGCCCGTAGTAGCCATGATGTTGTTTCATCTCTAGTCCAAAGCAACAGAACCAGCCAACCTGTTCGCCATTGCTAGGCCATTTCATAAAACTCCTCCGCCCTGCCCGGAGTGTGGTGATTACTGATTCCTTATGAGGACACATCCTGAGTCCTTGACCTTCCCATCCTAAGGGCCTTGAAAGAGAACAAGCTTTGGTGTGACATTCTTCTCCCCACCCTGCACTATCCTACTTCCCTAGCATCTCCTTAGCAATGTCTGAACTTGGTGGCTTTGCAGGTCTTTCCTCCTTGGCTGGGACTCGTCAGAACTTTCCCCCTATGTTCTTCCTGGTGGCTCTCTCCCTGTTCTCTGGCTTTAAGGCATCTCTTCTGTTCTGACACTTTTCCAGTGCAACCACTCTGTTCCCTTGGCCACCAGGTCACCAACTCTAATAAAACTCTTGTTTCTTAACTCTTCACCTTGTATTAGCTTCTCCTTATAATGGACCTCTGTGTCAGCCATTACATATTGCCCTGATTTGTTCAATTCCTTTTGCTCATTGATCTAATACAAATAACTGAAACCCTGGGCCCAAACCTTTTTCCCTCTTTAAGCTGCTGATCTCAGGTATTTTGACAGATACAGCTAACAAGAGGAAGGTAAAGGGAGAGACTTGTGGCCAAAGAAGATGATGAGAACCAAGCGAACAGGTGAGAACCATCATGTTGGCGCAGTACCAGGTGGGGGTGAGTGGAAACAGAGCCTGCGGTCAGGGAGGCTTTGCGCGTTCCTGTTTAGGGGACAGTGCAGCAATGGAAGGGGTGGAAAGGAGTGTAAGTCTATAAAAAAGAGTGTTCATCTATTCTGTCTTACTCGATATCAATAAAAGTAATCTCAGGAGATTTTTAATATTCACATGACTAAATCCTAAAATGATCAGAAGCACAGATAAAGAAGGAATAATTCACATGAGATCAGTTAGATAAGAAGATCAGTGGGGCAGACAGATGGGGGAACATCAGGGTCTCAGTGAGGTCTCTCCCACCACCTGGTCCCGGAAACTTTATTTTACAGGAATATAAATAGGAGCAGGGGAGCGGGTTGCAAGATCTAAGTGAAGGACTTGTGATTAGTGGAAAGGAGAAACAGGGAAATTAGAGTCTGCCTAGCTTCCAGCACATACTCAGACAACCAGCCTGTGACATCAGGAGAAACCAGCCACGTGCGGAATTCCTGTATTAGAGTTGGTGACCCGATGGCCAAGGGAACAGAGTGGTTGCACTGGAAAAGTGTCAGAACAGAAGAGATGCCTTAAAGCCAGAGAACAGGGAGAGAGCCACCAGGAAGAACATAGGGGGAAAGTTCTGACGAGTGCCAGCCAAGGAGGAAAGACCTGCAAATCCCAGAATTTGTCAGGGTGGTACCCTAAACACTACCTTCCTGCAGGTGGCACCCTACATATTCCCCTTCATTATCATTATCAATATCATTACTTATGTATGTGTGTGTATGTGAGTGTGTGTGTCAGAGGGCATTGTGTGTCCCTGTGGAGGACCAAGGGTGACTTCAGGAATCATCCGGGATTCCTTCTACCTCTTTTTTGCTTCGCTCTGGGATTTTCCAGGCTCAGCCTGGTATTTTTACGTGGGACCTGGGATCCAAACTCAGGACCTTCTGCTTGCAAGACAGAGTCTTAAACCCTGAGCCATCTCTCCAGCCCACCCTCCTTCTTTATTATTAAAATGGTCCCACCAGTCTTATCATCTCAAATGTTGAAAGCAGAAATGAACTGTTGGTTCTTTGGTATTGTCCTTCTTTCCTCCAGGAATTGATGAGAACCAAAGTCGTTGTGTCAATGTTGATGCAGGAGGATTCAAACAATAGTGTTTAGGTTGGTAACTCATGTTGTCTGAGGGAAGATAAGTGGGAGGCAACCCAAATACATAGTCCCTGAAAAATTAATCTTTATTCTCAAATGAGGGATTTCCTTTTGATTGGTGGAAACTAGTGGTCTGTTAATACAATTAAAAAGGCCTACCTGACAGTCACAAGACGTTTGGACAGATACAGAAGAAGTGCAAGGAATGACTATCAAAGGGGTGTAGAGTTTACTCAGGATAAATTGTTATTAGGCTCTGAACCTGCCACATTCCAATGTTCTCCCCAGTCATTGATTTCTAATTAGCTGGATCAGTTTAGTCAGTGAAGCCTCTTTCTAAGAACTTATGTTCATAGTTTCCTGTTAGCCAAACGTCACATTTTGTGCTTGCAGGGGCCACATATTATTGTGTAGTGTCCCACATTGTAGGAAGTCTCATTTCTATGATCTGATATGGATGTAGCTGACTAGTAGGCAGGAGAGCAGTCTCAGGGGAGGGGAAGAGATGTCAGAACCATTAGGAAAGAAAATCCTGGATTATACTAAGTTTACTAGCCATACTGATCTGGATCCGTTATATTTTTTTCTGTCCTCTGTGTCTGACTTAACATTTACATGTGACATGATGAAAGTATTATGCCTACAGTTAAAATAGTTATAAGAGTATTGTCTGGTCTAGAGAAGTGAAGATAACAGTGGTGGAAATAAACATTCTGAATCAAAATTTACATATGAGGACTGGACTGACAGTATGTTCCCCATATCTGTAACAACTAGCAATATACTAAAAGCCTTTTTAACAGTATTTTCTTTTTGTATGAAATGAGAGTTTAGATCTATTAGGAATCAGCTTGATTTATAGAAAGTGTGGGCATAACCAAATCTTAATTCTTACATTAATAGAAAGAGAAATGGGACTCCAGTAAGTGTTATCATGATATCCATTTTTATAAGAAAATACAAATATCGTTTAATTAATATGTTTTATCCCAATCAATTATGTTATAGAAACCTTGAATTTACCTCTAATAGAAATAATTCAGCACTCAATGTATAATTATTATTTTTGTAGATTGTCTTTTACATATGAAACTAAAATTACTGTAACTAATAGTGCCTTTTAGAGAATTTAATTTATTGTTTCTTAACGTATTTATATCAGTAGAACCATAATAGTCCAATTGGTTATACCTAGTTATTATTAAGTTTTGTCAAAGTTAATACCTTTTTTAATCCAAATTATATCAAGGAGAAAATTTTTATAGAAATTGTGGAAACACTAGCATCTACCTTTTATATAAAGCTCATTAAATAAGGAAGCTGGTATGACCAAGCAGGCAATCATAACTAAAATGTATTAATGGAAGGACATATTATCTCTATTTGTAATTTCACTACCTTTAACAAAGTCAGAAAACAACAGTCATCTCATATAACCCAAAATTTATGATTATAAAGAGAATTTGAAGGAAAATGCAGGAGAGACAAATTGTGAATGTACTTGAAAGTAAGCATCATCTATTGTCAAGTTTGTGTGATGTATTGTGAGAGTCTTTTGAAGTTTTTAACATAGAAATTTGTGGTTTCAAACAAAGTCTTTTTGTTTCTCCTCTGTAGTTGATGAAGTCATTCATTTTGTTCTATCTTTTGAAAAGATTTTGTAAATAACCTTGAATTTTTAGTGAGCACATTATATATAGCATTAAAGTTAAGAATTGGTTTTACAAAATAATTGTCTATTACCCAGATTTTGTAAGCAAGAATAGATCAGTATCAAAAATCTTATAATTTATAAGATGAGAAGCAGGCATTAGTTTTTTCTGAGAGTATTGAATTTTGATCTTAAAATTTTAGGAACCTTTACAACATAATAAATTCGGTTATGATCATGTCCATTTTTAGAAGCTTAGTGATTTTTGAAACATACAGTCTTCAAACAATCACATCTTTCTACAACATACTTTAACCTTCTAAGTTTATTACCATCTATTTCCATTTTTGAACAGGTTTATCTTACCATATACAATCCTTGTGCAATGTACTTTAACCTTCTAAGTTCATTACCATCTATTTCCATTTTGGAACAAGTTCTTACCATACACAATCTTTGTATAAGTACTTTAACCTTCTAAGTTTATTGCTGTATATTTCCATTTTGGAACAAGTTTATTTTACCATATTAATTCCTTTTTCATATTAACCTTTTTCCCCACCTTTTTTTTAGATAAAAACTTTGAGTTAGCACATGATGAGTTACAATAGAATTTGGAATGTAAAGTAATATTCCCATTTGAGCGAGGAGAGCTCTGTTACATAAATCAACAGACAAATCATGTAATATATGAGCAATATGTCCAGAATAGCCGGTAGTGTCTGCCTAAATGATACCAGAAACACTCTTAAGAAACAATATAAGCATGCCAAACATCAGAAGATCAGTTATTGTGTGTTGAACAGGCGACGATTGCAGTTGATGTGTCTGGGTAATAGCAGCAATATCTTTTAAGCATCTAGTAGGTCTTGATTTAACGTGTTTTTTATGTAATGAAAGAGTCATTTAAGGTCTTGATTGCACCCTTCTGCTTTCTTGGCTCTGGTGCCCCAGTGCCTGGCATTCTTGACCCTGCCCTGGCATAGGGAGACACAGCCTACTGAGAAGCTTCTCAGGCCCTGGAAGTGGGCCAGGCTTACTTCCTGCCCTGTGCTCTGGCACCCCTCACAGGCAGAATCCTGGCATTTCTAGGAACTATAGGCACCAAAGAGAATGGGTTATGGATGAGCTAGTTCTATCTACCAGGCCTGGTATCTCACAGGCCTCTTAATTTTGTCTATTTTTATTTGGAGTATAGATCTTTATACATAAATACTAGGTTACTTTCCTTATAAATACATTCCTTCAAATCAAAGCAGATAGCAAGTTCATCATTTATTCAATAGGTTAACACATTAAGGCAGTCGTGCTGGACCTTGTTCTAGTCTATATGAAGAATAGCAACCCTTTCCTTCTTGGAGCTCCTATCACCCAGGTGGCAACAGCAGCATGGTGAATGAGTAGGCAGATTCTGTGGTGTGTTGTATGATTATGGGGTAGGGCGTTGCAGGGAGGCCACAGAGTACTGGATCCTGCTTAAGGGGCATTTGAACTGGACTGAAATTTGAATGAAGGCTGCAATTGACAGGATCATGTGACTACTTCAAGGAAGAACCTTCCAGGTATATGAAGCAGCAAATGCAAAGGTTCTGTGAAAGAGTTTTGGTAAGTTTGAGCAAAAGAAGACCCTGAGGCTAGAGCAGAGAAGCAAGAGAAGAAAAGCCGGACAGAGGCAGAGGCAGCGGTGGTGGAGGGAAGCAGAGCGCGCACGATGCCTGTAGGCCTTGCAAGGACTTTACTCAAGAAAGATGAGCCCTGAGGGAGTGGAGTACAAACCCAGAGGTTAGACCACCCTGCGTGTCTGTCAGGGTCACTTTCGTTCCTTTTTTGAGCATGGACTGTGGAGGTGGCAAACACACACAGAGGCCGCGGGGGCTGGGATGACGGCTCAGGGAGTGGCAGTGATATTTTAGGCAGTGAAGGGAGGATGCATGTAACGCTATGATAGAAGAAGAGAAGGGTCATGATGAGATGATGAGTGGCGATCTCCACGTGGCCTGGTCTAGCTGTTGTAAGCCACAGCAGCACATTTTGTGGCATTCATGGTTTTTCGGTGTCCTCAGGGCGGTGTCAAAATGCAGGACCGAGTGTAATATTGTTTATGGTTCTGTGTACCACTTCTTTGTGTACATGCGTGTGCACTTGTACATGAGTGTGTGTATATATATGGGTGTGCTTGTACACACCACCTTGTATGAATGGGGCCTTTCTGTTAAATATCTATAATGACAACTTTGAATCCATAAATTGAGGCCACATATTTAGACTTCCTAGGCACTGCCAGCGACTTACACCAGAGAGAAAAAAAAATCCCCTCTGCATTTTGGTTGCATTTTGCAGGTGTTGCCCTCCTCTTAATTATTCATCAACTTCCTTTCCTACCCTCTTCTTTTTGAACTTGTAAAAAAAAATGTTAAGACAGCCAGATGTGAGCCCAGTCTCATCAGTGATCTATAAAGCACTATGCACACCCCACTCATTTCTCTTGCTTTATGGAAAGTTAAAATTAAATCAGGGTGGCATGATTAAGCCTAGTGATTCTTTTTGGGTTTAGATGAATTCCTGTGTCTGCCACA
The DNA here is from genome assembly GCA_023101885.1 of Typhlomys cinereus. NCBI lineage: Eukaryota > Metazoa > Chordata > Mammalia > Rodentia > Platacanthomyidae > Typhlomys > Typhlomys cinereus. The sequence goes on along the minus strand of JALPQD010000358.1, from coordinate 2,303,869 downwards.
GGCTCACAATGCATATCCACCAGCCATTAGCAGAAATGGATCTGCTTGCAATGCCATGTTTGAGGACGGAGACCCTGCGCTGCATGCCAAGCCCCAGACTTCTTGTCACAGAGGCTCTGGTGCCCACCAATCCTTGAAGGCAGGAAGGCAAGACAGTAACCAGAAGCAAAGCAGCTGCAAGCATTGGAGAAGATTCAAGAAGAAGCGCTGTAGGTGTCATCTTCTTTTGGGGGGATCCTGGAAGAGCAGGGTGCAGGAGAATTGTTGATCTGTACTTGCTGCTCTGGCAATGTGAGCGGCAGCAAGCCTGTTTGGAGTTGGCTCATCAGTGTGTCCTGAAGCTCGGACTTCCTTTTCCCAATTACTTGCTTCCTGTTTCTCTGTCCCTTGGGACAGCTGGAAAGTTAGTTGGTTTATAGCTCTAAAATCTGCAAAATTGCTAGGCTGACAGGATGCAGAGTCAGCCAAGGGGGAGAAAGAGGAAAAAAAATCTCTCCTCAGGACCCCGATGTTCCCTCATGCCACCTTCCTGGTACAGTACAGTGTCAACGCTCAGGCTTTCTGAACCGAGGGCCGTAGGTTTTGGACTTTCTGAATTCCCATGTTCTTCCGCGTCCCAGGAATTCAGTCAAAGCATCTTCTCTGCTAGGACTGTTCTTGAGAGGGGTGGGGTGCATGGATCTGAGTGTTCTAGTTAGTGGGTAGTGCTGAAAGATACTGGATCATTGTCCACTGTTCATTCTGACCTGGCAGGGAAGAGTCCTAGAATAGCAGTCAGCCTGCATGGTTGCTGATGAATCACCATCAAATGGCTTAAAGGAACAGGGGGTTTATTTTCTTACAATAGTCCAGTTACAGTTCATAGTCCAGCTTGATGGAGAGCGTGCACCAACACCAGGGCTGAGGGAACTGGGCACACCATCTCTTGTAATGGCTAAGAGAGGGACACTGCTTACATGCCAGACCAGCATGTCTGGCCAACTGTATACAAGGATGCTGACTTTCTCAACCAGCTCTTTATTTTACTCCAGGGCCTAATCCCACACACCTGGGCCTTCCCCATCAGCTAGACAATCTCCTGCAAGTTTTCTCTGGGCTTAACCCAATTACTAATTCTGTCAAGTTTTGATACCTGTGCCTAATTATGACACCTAGGCTCTCACAGGTTCGCACCAGAAAGTGAAATTCCCATTCAACCTGGGAGGTCCTGATGTCACTGATCACCTCTTGTTCCTTCACATCTGGTACCCAACACTCTGTTCTTGGGGTGATGAAGTTACACTGTGTGGGAAGTCTTTTCTTCTTTTAAGAGAGACACTGTCTGAGGGATGATAGTCTTAGGTTCTGTGCACACACTGAATTCTACACCCAGGACTTTCTCAGCAGGAGAGAAAGTAGAATTTGCTACTGTTTCTGTAAGTCTTTGAGAAGCTTTGATTTCAGGAAAGGTTGATTTCTCTCCCTCCCCCTATGTCCAGCCTTTACTTTCACTAAGAGATATCCATACCAAAAAGAGATCTATGAAGGAACATTTGCATTGAAATCTTCCAGTGTCATTGAGTTTCACACTTGTGCCTGACCCTGCTCAGAATTCACTGAGTTTATATGATGTCACTTTTTAAATTTAAAGATCTGACTTCCTCAATAGAGGAAAAATTTCAATAACAAGTATTCAGGAGTTTTTATTTTTAGGAACCCTATGTCTCATAAATATTGGAGCTTCATATCATCCAAATCAGTTCCAGTGCATTTTCAATTTTTGATATGTTGTGACATATAATTCAGTTTTTGGGAAATATAATTTGGGAGACATTTTACAGCCATCTCCTCATATGCTAGAGGACATCTTTATATTTTTGTTCAAATTCAGCTTCTACCACCACAGTGTAGGGAAATACTGGTCTTTGGGATAAGTCATGACACCTACAGTAGTCACAGTGTCAAGGAATTCAGAATTATGATACTTCATGAATTGTGTGACCACCTCTTGGCTGCCATCTACCAGGTTGGTTCCAGCCTATATTTTAGGTATGACACTGATGTTTTGTCACTGCCTGCCTGGACAGAATTGCTCCTTCTCTCCAGTATTGAGAGCATTTGAGGTGTATCAGCACGTCCTGGTGCTGCCTTCTGACACCCTTAACATTATACCATTTCCTTCCATTTCTTTTCAGTTTTACTGAAATGAAAATCCACTTATTTATAGTTTTAGAGGCATAGTAGATCTGTAGATATGTATCCAGTGTGGTAAGAGGAGCAAAGAAAACTTTCAAAGGGAACCAGTTCCAGCCTAGGTCATCAGTGCCAATGTTCCTAGCACTGGCAGACCAACAAACGCCTTTCTTCATGCTACAGACCAAAGCAGGCCAGATTTCCTGAGCTTGGAACAAAACAACCCTGGTTTTCATCCATCCGAACAGAAATCAGACATATCCATTAGCTGAGAAAGGGACTCAGAATTTTATTTAATCAAAAAGTTAAATTGAGTATCTTGCGTTTATCAGACAGTCATGCAAAGCACAAGTCACAAGACTGAGCAAGATGTATAATGTCTTTTTCATTTGTTTTTCTGTTGATGGGAACCTAAGCAGATTCCATAACTTACCTATTGCGAATAACGCCACTGCAAACAGGGAAGAAGGAGTCTCTTTGTTTGCTGATTTCATTTATTTTGAAAGTTTTTCCAACAATTCCACATCCTGCCATGATTCCTTTCATGGTGATGCAAATCTAATTACTTAATTCTCTTATGCGGTCATCAGGAGAATGTGCGATCTCTTTCATGGGATTAGCTCCTATGTGATGCTTAGGAAACACGCACTCTTTCATGATGCTCACTCTGCTGTGTGTGGTCCTTAGGAGAACCTGAATCTTCTTTCATCCTGCCTCATGTGGTATGAAGAAAAAAGTGCATTCTCTCAAGGTGCTCACCCAGCACAGTCTGGTCTGCTTCCTGGTTTCTCTGGACTTGCTCTTACATGGTCCTTCCCCAGGTGACTCCTGGATCACCATCCCTTGAGTTCCAGTCCTTTTGCACAGGCTGCTCTTTCAGTCTGGCAGAGTCTTCAGATCACATGCACGGCTTTTGTGCCAGTAGCGTGTGCCTGTCCTGGACTAAGTGCTGGTAAGAAAATGGACAGATCAGAAGTAGTCAAAGGGAATATTATCTATGACTGTGTAAATACCAATAATGGTAAGTCAAGGAAAGAACTGGAAACACACTGTTAGAGTAGCCTAATTCACACAGGCGAGATAGACCAGCAGGACCTGCTTCCTTGAAAAAGTAATCCTGAAATTACCTTTTTTTGGGGTCTTATCCCCTACTGCTTCTTCCAGGAAGCTGGCCTGGCCTCCCTGACTGGGGTACATGACTCCTTCCAGGCCCACAGAGAACCTGGTTCCTTTCCATTGGCATATTTATCCTTTTTCACTGTGGTTGCTCCTCTCTCCCCTGACTATAAACACTGGAGAGCAAGGTTAAAGCCTCCAATATCAAGCACACACAAAGCCGCTAATAAGTATCCCTTGAAAGTTTGAGTAAAGCAGTAATCTCTTCCCAGCAATGAGACAGACAATGTCACATGCAGTTTGTGATTTGGGTCAAGATTCTTCATGGACTGAAAAGGTCTGAGGCGAATCCCAGGCTCTAATATTATGTGTTATTTTCAATTTGTTGGTATATTGTGTGATCCAAGAAGCGTGCAATAGGATTTGATAGCCTTGTGTGTGTAGCAGTGATGTGATGCAATGGGCCAGTTAAACCTTTGTGGAGTCTGAGATCATGCTAGATGTCATAGTGAAGTGAAGACATGTCTGTTATAATTGACAAATTAAACCTATAATTCTGAGGCAAAGTGTAGGAATTCTCTTGGTGAATGGGCTCAGATCTGCCTTGGTTTGGCTGTTAGTCAACTGCTGGATACCTGTCAAACCTATCTTGGACGAACAAAATCATTTCAGTAGTCATTATTCCCAATTGGAAAAATCTCTGCAAGAAAGGCTTATGTAGCAGGTGTCTTTACCAAACAGTCGCAGAGATAAGGAAAGATACTATTATCCATGTTTTCAGATATGTAAACTGAGACAGATGAGGACTGTGATTTGCTTCAGGCACAGATCCATGAGTTGGAACTTGTTGTTGGTTGGTCTGCCTGTCAATGGAAACTTAGCGCCAAACTATGTGGAATTTTTCTGTTAACTTCAGATTAATCTCTATATCTTTCTCTGCTTTTTGTTATGATCTATCTGCATGTCTGATTATAGGTGTGTGCTACCATACTAGTTTCTGGTGCTGCTAAGGATTGGACCCACAACTTTGTGAATGTTAGGCAAGCATTCTACCAACTGAACTACATTCCAAGCTTTTTCTGTATTCTATTTATTGTTTTATTACTTGGTATTAGGGATTGCTAAGGGTGCTGCATACTCTACAGCATGTGTTCTACCACTTAGTTACACCCCCAGTCCATCTGCATTTTTAGAGTGGCTTGACTCATAGAGCTGGAAGCTGTCATAAATGATGTCATGGTGTCACCATCACTGTAGGAAAGGGAAGCTGCTTAGCGCCTGTTCCTGGTGTCTTGTCCTTCTGACTTGAGTTGACTACTCATACTGAGTTCTACATATTTCAGGGTCATGTACACCTCACCAACCTAATTTCAGTTGGGATATCTCTCACTTGCACATACAGCTGCATTTCCACATCTTATGTGACTTGTAGAGTTGTAGCAGAGTTGCTGCTTTTTGTAGCTTTGTACTTAACCAGAGTTGTTTTAGTCATGTTAAAAACCTGCAGAAAGCATTAGTGGAGCCTATAATTCCTCTTTATCAGATAATAAACCCAGAATTCTTAAGGTAGGTGTGTGTGTGTGTACATGTGAACAATCCAGGTGTGTACATGCGTGTGTGCCCCTCTTACTGCCACCAGCAGGCATTTTGAGAAGTTGAAGATTTGGGATTCTGAGCATTTTCTGCTTGTTGAGTGAGGAGGCACTGGAGTGGTAGAAGGAGCAAGGTGCTTTTGCTGGGATTTTTCACCTCAGTAAGTTGGTCATTCTCTGATGAGTGGAGCATCTTGTTGTGTGGAAGGGTTATTCAGGGGGGCTCTCTAGCACATTTTAAGGCAAGAGGAAAGCAGGGAGGTCTCGAAGGTAGGTATATTGTCTCATGAATATTTTTTATTAGTCCCCTTGAGAAAGCAGTCTTGCCTAAGTCAGGACCAGTGAGGCAGACATTGGTTGTCCTGGTCCCCACTGGGGAAAAAGCAGTATTTACATGGTATTTATTCTGTCCTCTGAGGCCTCTGCAAGTAAAGTATGTCTTGATGAGAAGATGATAGGTTAGCCTCACCACTGATTGTGAGCATGGGCCTGTGGGGCCTTGTGTCCAGAAGAGGTGAATATCTGCCACCTGTGTTGGTGAGTGTGAACTTATCTCATGTTAACAGGGAGGCTATTGTAGTTTGACTGTGAAGTGGTTTTCACTGACTGACATGCTTAATGCTTGGTCCCAGCTGGTGATGCTGTTTGGGAAGATCGTAGGACTTTTAGGAGGTAGAGGACTGATAGAGAGAGTAAGCGACTGGGGAGGTTCTTGAGGTTTTATAGCATGGCTCCATAGCCTGTGCTCTCTGCTTCCTGACTGCTAATGCAGTGTGACCAGCAGGCTTCACGTTACTGTGGCCACATTTTTCCCTGCCAAGATGGACAGTGTTCCTGCAGAACTGTAAGCCAGAATAAGTCCTTTCTCCTTAAGTTGCTCTTGTCAGGGCATTTTATCACAGTAATGAGAGGGCAGGAAGAGCAACATTGTGGAGAAGAAGGGCAGAGGAACATTGCAAAGAAATTGTTGAGGTCTTCATTAGTGCCTAGAGACTCGAGCAAGTCTTCATCAGTAGTGTGAAAAGTATGAGCTGGGAAGTGTGAAGGGGAAGACATCCTCATACTGCCTTTGTTGCTTGTCTTCCAATGGGGTTTCAAAGTCCAGTCTTATTTTTTTGTCATTACATTATTACATTGAATCTCTCTTAAGTTGGAAACCATGATTTCAGCCAGAGGAAAGTTTTCACTCACCATCATTCAATAATGTATCTGTGTACGTACTCATTCCTCTTCTAAGCAGAAGAAAGTGAAGAAATGACCTCTGATCCTAGATCCAAGGACACACATATTTATTGAATAGAAGTTCATCACAAGACTGTGTAAAGGGGCCCCAGGGAGTTCCAAGTCAAACAGAAGACCAAGTCCAAAACACCTATTGCAGGATATGGAGGGTCCTCTCTGCAGGAAGCAAAAATGAATGATCTGCTGTTGATTCCTCAGTGTTGTTTGTGATTAATTTGTCTGTCCAGTCACATCCTTGAGTCACCTGTAACTTGCCTTCCCTTAGGCACCCTGTGTGAAGATTATTGAAATGTATTTTGAAGCATGTAATGAAATTCATGGATCCAAAACTCAGAGTGCTGTGCCTGATGCTTGCCCTGGGTAATACCATTGGGGTGAAAGTGCACATTCTCCGCAGCACGTCTCTAATGGCTCTGTGCTTCCTTTTGCCCAGTACTGCACCCACACTCCAGCTACTGTGCTGATTTCTCTTATGTTTGGACCTTCATAAGTCATCATGTAGTAATACTTTGTTATTTTTCTTTGTTGATTTTTACACATGAATATCATTATATTTTCACCTCTCAATACCCTCTGTATCCTCCCATATTGAGGAATACCTTTATCTTCCCAATTGACCACTTAATTCCTTTATATTTTAATGAGAGAGAGAGAGAGAGAGAGAGAGAGAGAGAGAGAGAGAGAGAGAGAGAGAGAGAGAGAGAGAGAGAGAGAGAACTGAGTTTAATTAGGAACATTTGCATGAATATGGATGAGATGTTATTTACTGGAGCTTGGACCACTTAACTGAAGGAATTTGCTGTCCCTCTCCCAGCACCATTAACTGAAAATAGTTCTTTTGGAAGGGGTGTGGCCTTGGGAGCTCCTCTCCCATCCAAGATGGAGTTCTGACAAACTGCGTCTTCTCCAGATTATGTGCAGGTGATTACAGCTATTATGAGTTAGTTCATGACTGCAGCAGCGTGTAACGTCCAGAAAACAGCTTTTCATAGCATCTCTCCAGATCCTTTAACCCATATTTTTTCTGCCTCATCTTTTGTCAGAATCTTTGAGTCTTAGATGCGATAATATAGATGCCACATTCAGGGTGAGCACTCAAAAATCATTTATTCTCAGCACTTTGAAGAGTAATCTGTGATCACTGCAAAGATAAGCCTCTCAGACCCAGACTATGAACACCCTTAATCTATATGTATAAACACAAATATTTAGAAAACAGTTTATACCATGTCCATTTAGCAAAGCAACAATAGTAGCAATGTATGGAAGAAATGTTACTGTGGCCACATCTTCCCTGCCAAGATGGACAGTATTCCTGCAGAACTGTAAGCCAGAATAAGTCCTTTCTCCTTAAGAAGGAGATCTCTTATACTCTCTTATACTCTTATACTACCGAAAAACCAACTCTAAATGCATTTAAAGATATGAACATAATTTCTAAATCTCTGAAACTAGCAGAAGAAAAATTATAGCAAATACTTCAGTCTTCGGGTATAGGTAAGACTTCCTATATAGGACTCCTCATTGAGAAAGTAAGGTTAACAATCAACAAACAGGAATTAAAAGGTTTCTTAGCAGCAAAGAAAACTGTCATTTAAATGAATATCTGGCAGAAGATTGATATTTACAATACAGAAAGTAAACCAGCTCCACAGCACAAACTGCCCTTCTTGGGCCTCTAAATTGAAGGCTTTCTGCCACATGTTGCCTGGTTTCCCCCATTCTCTGAAACCTTGGAGGAAGGATCCTTGACCTTCTCTTGTATCTTTGATTCATCTAAGGCCAGAATCATGTGGATGACTTTATCAAGTTCTGTCACAGTACTGGGTTGGAAACTGTCCCCCTTGACTTCCAGCTGGTTCGATTTCTCCATTCTGGCAATAATCTCTCTCTCACCTGGGCCAGTTGCTTCATAGGAGAAATAAACCTGTCTTTTGGAACTCTGCCCATTAGCTCTGTTGCTGTGAAAAAGTCAAGCAGCTTAAAGGGGAAAGGAAGATTTATTCAGCTTAAAGTTCCAGAGGGCAGATACAGTCTTTAATGGCGAAGCAGCATGATTGGCAGTAGAAACTGGAAACAGGCTAAGTCATACCCATTCGGGAGGTTGAAAGTTGCAACATTCCAACTATCAGAGCAGGCCTTTCTCAGAAGTATGGTGGAATTAATCCATCTCAAGGCCCTCCCCTATAACTGTCTTCCTCCTGCAAGGCTCCACCTCCTAAAGATACCATGACATTTCCAAACACATGAACCTGTGGAGGACACATTCAAACCATGACAAGGTGGGAGCCTTCTCTGAGGATCTTATGCAAATGAAGATCAGGCTTTGATTTATTAATGGAGCTGATCTGTTTAACAATAACCTCAATTTAATTTCTGCTTCTTCCTGGTTCAGTTCTTCAAGTTCGTCATGCATCTTTCCTCATTAGACCTAACAATTTTTACTTCTTTCTGCTTGATTCCTTGTTCTTTTTCATAATTCTGAACAAGAGCACAAAAAGTAGCTATGCCACACTGTCAAGACTACATTGCCTTGAAAGTTCTTCTGCCAAAACACTTGAATTTAACTTCAGACAAGCTCTCAAGATGAGGGATAAACTTTAATAAACTCGCTTTCAGCTCCATTTGCTACTTATCTAGTTCCAACCAAACATAGTCTCCCCCTTGCACTCCTGCCCCCCTCCCCTGGGACATCACAAGATGGGCTTCACTGCCTGCATCTCTTACAGCATTGTTCTTTTCCAAATCTCACAAGAATGGCCTTTTTGGACCTGTTGGTCTGGTTGCCAGGATGCAAAGGCTTTCCCAACACAAAGTCCTAAAATTCTTCGTATTTCTCCCAACAAACAATTCCAAAGGCACATTGGCCACATCACAATAATTGCCATACTGCTGGGTTTCAATTCTTCTCAGCTTCACAAATAACACTTTCACAAATTTCTCTCAACTTCAAAGCACTTCATGTTGTTGTACAAAACCCCAACATTAGGTACCAATTTCTCTACAGGTTAATCTTTCCTATTGCTCTGTGAAACACTGAGGCCCAAAGTCCAGCAACTTAAAGGGAGAAAGGGAAATGCATAGCTGGTTGCAGAAGCTGGAGAATGTTAAGTCATATCTATCTGGGACGCTGAGAGCTGCTAGACTGCTACTGTAAGAACAGACCTTTCCTCAAAATAGGGTGGGGCTCATACATCTTAAGGCCTATCCCCTATTTTTGCCTTCTAAAGGTGCCATGATCTTCCCAAACACAGGAGCCTATGGGGGACACATTTCAAACCTTCAAAGCTTCTTTGTAAAAACATTAGGCAGCTACTATTGTGTGGAATGATATATGGATTATTTGTTCTACTCATCTGTATGCTTATTTTTGTGACTGTATTATGCTGTTTCTACTGCTATTGTTCTATAGTATAGCTTGATGTCAGGTATATGATACCTCCAGCATTATTCTTACTGTTCAGAATTGCTTTTTCCATTTGTTTTGTATGAGCATATAAATGTGTGTTTGTGTGATCCTATGTGAATTTGACTGTTTTCTTCCTCCCTCCCTCCCTCCCTCCCTCCCTCCCTCCCTCCCTCCCTCCCTCCCTCCCTCCTTTCCCTCCCTCCCTCCCTCCCTCCCTCCCTCCCTCCCTCCCTCCCTCCCTTCCTCTCTCCCTCCATCTCTCCCTCCCTCCCTCCCTCCCTCCCTTCCTTCCTTCCTTCCTTCCTTCCTTCCTTCCTTCCTTCCTTCCTTCCTTCCTTCCTTCCTTCCTTCCTTTGTGTGGAGGCAATGATGACTTTGCTATTGTAAATAGTGCTACTATGAACATAGTTGTGCTTGTGTCACTGTAGTGAATTTTTGCTTTATGGGGGATTATTCCTAGAAGTGGTATAACAGGGTTGTATGGCATTTCAATCTTTAACTTTTTTAGAAATCACCAAACTGGTCACCAGAGTGGCTGTATGAGCCTGCATTCCCACCACCAATGTAGGAGAGTTCCCCTCTCTCCACATCCTCTCCAGCACTTGGTGTTGTTTGTATTGTGGATTTTTGCCATCCTGACCAGGGTGAGATGATATCTCAGGGAAATTTTAATTTGCATTTCCCTGATGCCTAAGGATGTGGAACATTTTTTAAGGTATTTGTTAGACATTTCAATTTCATCCCTCAAAATTTTCTTTTGAGTTCTGAGGCCCATTTTTAAAAAATTTTTTTATTATTTATTCAACTGTGCGCATGTGCATATGTATGTGCGGCGCGCATGTGCGTGTGCGTGTGCGTGTGTAGAACCACGGGCGAATTCGGAAACCACCATGGACGCCTCCACCTCCTCCTTGTTTACTCTGCCCCGGGATTCACAGGCTCCGCCCTACCAGGACCAGAAGCGCAGGCCGCCCCTCCGCTTCTGCCTGGCGTCTATACGTGGGGTCTAGGAACCGAACTCAGGACCTTCTGCCTGCAAGGCGGAGGCTTAACCCCTGAGCCACCTCTCCAGCCCCCTGAGGCCCATTTTTTAATTGAGCCATTTATCTCCTTAGTGTTTAGTTTTTTAGGTTCTTTGTGCACTCCGGATAATAGAGGTCTGTCAGATATGTGAAGATTTTCTCCTGTTCTGAGGGGGTTGCCTTTTTGCTGGATTTACAATCTCTCTATCTGATAGAAGCTCTTTAATTTCATAAGATCCCATTTGTTGAATGTTGGTTCTAGTGACTTTGCTAATGGATTTCTGTTTAGGAACTGTTGGCCTAGCCCAATCAGCTCTAGGGAGTTCCCTACTCTTTCAAGTAGGGTTTTTATAGTCTCTGGTCTAATATTGAGGTCCTTGATCCATTTGGAATTAATTTTTGTGCATGGTGACAAGTATATTGAGTGAAGTATCCCAGACACAGGAAATTAAACACCATATGTACTTCCTAATAGGTGGATCCTAGTATCAAACCCACTTAATGACATATTCAAAGATAAATCTCTACAATACCAACTGTAATTGCAAAGATTATAAATAGGAGGGAAGGGTAAGGAGGACCCCCCCCCAGAAATAATGAGAGAGAGGATTATGCTTCAGTAGAGAAAATAGGTCACTATCAAGTACTGCATCTAAGTAGCGAAACATCTGGTGGAACTCACTATCACTTCCCTTCCTGGTCACTTGCGACTGAGGAGGTTTGATCTCACCAATCAGGGAGGATATGGGGACTGGCAGGTGGATGGTAACCATCCTGCAAATGGGACATTGACTCTCCCCCACTGCTGTGTCCTACTCCTATTCCATCTACCTTTCAGTCTCCTCTTATAGTACGATCTTCATTTAAACAGCCTTTTATCTTTGGTTGAGAGGTGACCTTCAATACCAATCACGATAGAGCCAAGGGCGGTGCAGGAACAGCAAAAGTGAAAACAACAATCCATAATTCAAAACACCAAAGACCCCACATTAATCACCTGGAACCAGACCAACCAAATTTCTCTCCATCTTAAAGCTCAGCGAAACTTGCGGAAGAGGTGGTGGCAAGATTGTAAGGGTTAAAGATGGGGAGGACCAACGATATGCAAGATACTCCACACAAGTTAGGGCTGCAGCAGCTATAATCAGACTTTTCATGACCTGCATGGTGACTGATATGTTGACAACCACCCAGGGTCTAGCATGGATCACAGGCAGTGGGGTCCTTAGAGCCAAGGGATTAGCAGTCATGGAGGTGTTCCCGTGCTGGTGGGGAGCCCAGGAAAGGCTCTGGGTTATACCACTGAGTCCTTACACCTCACAAGGGTGGAGACTCAGAGGGAGGTTTGGCATTCACACGTGGGGATGCTCCAGGGGGTGGGGGGAAGGGGGGAGGCAATGGGAGAGGGAGAGGAAGGGGATGAGGGGAGGGGAAAGGGGGGAGAATGTAGCGGGGTGGGTGAGTGGAGAGAGGGGGGAAGACCGGGGTACCTATTAAGCACGTATGATTGGGGACAAAAATTTTCTAAAAATTCCCTTTTCATCTCTAATTTTGTTGTTTTAGAATTTCTCTCTCTTCCTTTTGGTTAGTTTAGCTAAAGGTTAGTTGATTTTGTTTGTTTTTTCAATGACCCAGTTCTTGATTTTATAGATTTTTAAAATTTTTTTGTTTGTTTCAATTTCATTAATTTTCCCCCTGATTTCATTGCTTCTTTACATATGGTATTATTGTTTTTGGCTAGTTTTTTTCCCCAAGAACTTAAGGTTTATCATTTAGCTACTCATTTTTTAATGTAGACATTGTAACGAACTTTCTTCTTATCACAGCTGTACTTGTATTTCATAGGATTTGATGGGTTGTGTCTTCGTTTTCATTCAATTCTAGGAATTTTAAAGTTTTCTTCTTGATTTATTCAGTGAGGAATTCATCATTCAGCTGTGTATTGTTTAATCTTCTTGAGTTTTTGAATTTCCTCTGGCTTTGTCTATTGTTGATTTCTATCTAGCTTTATTTAGTTGTAGGTAGATTGAACATTGAGAAGTATTTCTTTTTTAAAATTATTTCTTTTTTTTACTTTTACAAGCATATTGACTACTCATCCCTGTTTCCCTCATGATCCCTCCCTCACATCCCTTCACCAATCCCTTCCACTCCCAGAGTCTATCTGCCTGTATGATTCCATGGATCCCAAGGTTCCTTCTGGCTTGTCTGCCCTTGTAGGGGTCAGATCCCTGTGCATACCAATTTGCCTGTCTTTGGGCCATCCCACTCATCCTGCTTTGGTACCCAAGGTTTCCATTGTATGCTCTTACATTTCTTGAGTTCCTAGGTAGTCTGTGGTGCCATGAAAGTATGTCAGTCATTATGCAGGTCTGGGAAGGACAAGTCTCACTGTAGTGAGTTCCTAGATGCATCAGTCCTGCCTTGAGTGGAATATCTAGTCCAATGGTGAATCTTCCCATCTTTAGGTTCTTAACGTCTCACTGCCCCCTCTTTTGTGAGGTTCCCAAAGCCCTAGGAGGAGGAAAGAATAGGTTGGCCTGATTCTGGATGAGCCTTGCTAAGTGGCTGGTCTTCTGCATTATGGGTGGACATTTCTTTACACTTCACTGCTCTTCTACTGCCCTAGGCTGCATGCTGTCGGGGTGTTGAGATCCCCTACACCTGTTGTGGAAGAACACTTCTAGGCCAAACGAATGTTAAGTCCTCTTCTAATCTATAGGTATAATCTCTCTTTTTTATTTTTTGACTTTCACAATTATATTGAGTGTTTATCCCAGCTTTCCTCCATCCTCCCTCCCCTCCATCCCTTTCCTTTCCTTCACCATTCCCTCCCCCTTCCTCCCACCCTTCCAACTGTGTGTTTCTAGGGACCCCAGGGTTCATTCTGACCTGTCTACTCCTGGGGGTGCTCAGTCCTCTGTAGTATATCAAGTTAACTCTCTTCAGGCCACCTCACTGATATGTGCATTTCCCTTCATTCATCCAGCGTTAGACCCAAAGGTTTCATTGTAAGTGCCCATTCTATTACGGTTATAGTACATAGTACCTTGATATAAGGATTATTGGCTATCTTCCCTATTGATTTTTTTTCTTTCCCTTTTTTTTTGTAGGTCTTTGTTCTAGTTTACAGTAACAGGGATGTGTACCATTCTGACAGAAGGTCTTGAATCCAATCAGAAAACTGTTGTTTGTTTCCTTGATACTCATGACATTATTACACTGGTGGTCACCTGTTGCCATGTTAATTTTTGATTGCAATTTATAGATCCCATGAGCTGAAAGGGCCTGTAGTTATTTCTTTTATTCCCCCAGCAGCTTCTACAGTAGTCCTTGGTACTGTGTAAGCTATCCAGTAAAGAGGAATTTTCAGACCAATTCCAGCAGATGTATGTTTGCCTTGTTCCGTGGTCCATATGTGCTGCATCTTCAGTAATGGGGTCTTACTGATAGTTTTTGGGAGGGCAACCAAGAGCAATGGCAAAGGCCTATAATGTTTGACAGGACCTTTGCAAATGTCTCTGCCAATATTTTATCAGGAAGTGTCATGCTCCTGTTACTACTAGTATAATTTTGTTACTGGTTTCTAAGTGGTTTAGTTCAGGGCTTCTCTCCCCCCTCCATTTTCCTCACTCTATGCAACTCTGTATAGGGACTGCCCACTCTTATTCTTTTCTTTGAAATTTTTTTGACATATTAGTATCTTAGGGGTTACTTCCTACTGTCTTAGTATTTTTCTGTAAGTTCCTCTGTCCCTCCTATTTCCTATCCCCTCATTCCCCACTATGTATCTTTCCAATTATTCTCATTCTCATTTGTCATGATATCTAAATCTCCCCTTTAAAAAGTTTACCCTAACTATTCTTTCCTACCTTCTCATTCATTGGTATTTTCTAATTCTCTGGCTCTTACAGTAATTCCAACCCAAACACATTGACAAGGATATCAGTGGTAACATCTGCATACAGGAGAGAACATGCAGTGTTTAACTTTCTGTGTCTGAGACAGCTTGCTTGATATTAAATTTTCCAGTCCCATCCATTTACCAGCAAATTCCATAATCTCATACTTTCTGATAGCTGAGTAATATTCCATTGTGTATATGTACCACATTTTAATTATCCATTCCTCTGTTGATGGACATGTTGGCTGATTCAATTTTTTTGCTATTGTGAATACAGATGCAATAAACATAGATGAACAAGTGTCTCTGTAATAAGATGTAGAGTCTTATGGGAATATTACTAGAAGTGGTATAGCTGGATCAGATAGAGCTTCTATTTTTCACTTTCTGAGGAATTTCCATACTGATCTCCAAAGAGGCTGCACTAATTTACACTCCCACCACCAGTGAATAAGTGTCCCTTTTTCTCCACAGCCTCACCAGCATTCTTTGTTGTTTGTGTTCTTGATCTTAGCCATTCTGACTGGGGTAATATGGTATTGCAGGGTAATTTTACTTCCTACTCTTTCTTCTAATAATTTCAAAGTTTTGGGCCTAATATCAAGGTCTCTGATCCATTTGAAGTCGACTTTTATGTAAGGAGAGAGGAAAAAGTCAATTTTTATTCTTCTACATGTAGATGTCCAATTTTCTCAGCACTGCTTGTTTAAGATACTGTCTTTTCCCTAGTATGCATGTTTTGGCACCTTTGTCAATAATTAAGTAGCTGTATGTGTGGGATATAACACAGTTATATCTGTGTTCTCTGTTCTGGTCCATTGTTCCATGTATTTGTTTTTGTGCCAGTACCAAGCTGATTTTATTACTGTAGCTCTGTATTATAGTTTGAAATATGGTATGGTGATACTTCTAGCAGGATTCTAAATGTTTAAACTTTGGCTAATCATGAATTTTTGTTCATCTATATGAATTTTGAGATTGTTTATCTAGTTCTGTGAAGAATTGCATTGGGATTTTGATTGGAATTGCATTGAGTCTTTATATTGCTTTGGGTAGGATGGTCATTTTCAAAATATTGATCCTATTGATCCATGAGCAAGGAATGTCTTTCCACTTTCTAGTTTCTTCTTTAATTTCTTTCAGTAGTGTTTTGTAGTTTTCGTTATACAGATCTTTCACTTCCTTGGTTAAATTTATTCCAAGGTTTTTTATTTATGTTGAGAGGATCATATGTTTTTTGGTTTTGAGTCTGTTAATATGATTACTAACCTTTATTGATTTATATTAATTAAACCATCCTTGCAGTGCTGGTGTGAACCTGACTTACTGATGATGTTTGATCTTTTGGATATGATTTTGAATTTGTTTGCTAGTATTTTATTGAAGACTATTGTATCTGTGTTCATTAGTGAGACTAGCCTCTAGTTTTCTTTCTTTGGTATATCTTTGTTTGGCTTTAGTATCAGAGTAACATTGGATTTGTAGAAAGAGTTTGTGAGTATTCCTTCTTTCTCTACTTTATGGAATAATTTGCGTAGTCGTGGTAGTTTTCCTCTGAAGGCCTGGTAGAATTCCATACTGAATACATCTGATCTTGTTTTTTTTTTTTTTGAAGACTTATAATTACTGTTTCAATTTCATCTCTTGTTATTGGACTATTTAATTCATCTTGATTCCATTTTGATAAGTTGTACCTGTTTAGGAATTCATCCATTTCCTTTAGATTGTTCAATTTAAGAGAATATAAATTTTAAATTTCATGATTCTCTGGATTTCTCCAATATCTGTTGTGATTTCCCTATTTTAATTTCTGATTTTGTTGATTTGAAATTTCTGTTTTCTTATGATTCATGAACCTAAGGGTTTGTCAATCTTATATGTTTTCAAAAACCCAGCTCTTTGTTTCATTTATTTATATATATTATATATATATTTAAATTCCAATTTATTGATTTCTGCTTAGATCTTGGATATTTTTTTCCCATGTGCTACTTTTAGGATTGGTTTGTTCTAAGACTCTAAGACTTTCATTAATTCACGTATTTGGATCTTTCCTTTTTTGTAATGTAGACATTTAGTAGTATAAATTTCCCTCTTAGGATGCTTTCAATGTGTCCCATAGATTTTGCTAGGTTGTATCTTCATTTTATTTGGCTTCAAATAAGTTTTTAATTTCTTGTTTCATTTCATTTTTGACCCTCTCCTCATTCAAAAATGTCTTGTTTACCTTCTATAAGTTTATGAGGTTTCTTTGTTTCCTTTGTTGTAGATGTCTGTCTTTATTCCATCATGGTCAGTATGCAGTAATGATTTCATTTTTTCTGTATATATGGAGGTTTGATTTGTGTCCTAACATATGGTCTATTTTTGAGAATGTTTTATAGGTTACTGAGTGGAATGTGTATTTGTTAGTGTTTGCATGAAATGTTCTGTAGATAATTGTGAGATCCATTTGATTTATGGTTTCATTTAACTCTAATGTGTCTCTGCTTAGCTTTTGGCCCATCGACCTGTCCAATGTTGTGACTGTACTGAAGTCTACAACTACTAGTGTGTTTGGGTTGATTTGGTGTTTTGCTTGTCTGATGAGTTTGGGTGGTGCCATGTTTGGTACATACATGTTTAAGATTGTAAGATCTTCTTGCTGGAATTTTCCCTCAACTAAAATGTAGTATCCATTTTTATCTCTTATGGTTTGAAGTCTGTTTTTGTCTGATATTAACAATGATAACTCTTGTTTGTTTCCTCTTTCTATTTGCTTGGAATACTTTTGGCCATCCTTTCATCCTAAGAAATTGCTCATCTTTCAAGGTGAGGTATGTTTCTTGGATGCAGAGAATTGATAGGTCATGATGTTTGATCCAAGTTATAAGCCTGTTTTTCTTGACTGGGGATTTGAGCCCATTGACATTTAAAATTATTATTGAAAGATGCTTAATGTTGTTGACATTTTGTTCATTTTGTGATGTTTGCCTTTTTTATTTCCTCATTCAGCTCTTGAACTGATATTGTTTATTTCCTTCAGCTTCTTTGATGTGTTTATCCTTCTCTTCTATGTTGCACATTTCTTCCAGTACTCTCTGTAGCCCTGGCTTAGTGACTATATAGTCTTTCAGTCTGTTTCTGTCACAGAATATTTTTCTTTCACCTCCTATTATGACTGACAGTTTTGCTGGATATAATAATCTGGGTTGGTATTTTTTTATTCAGAACTTGTATTGTGTCTTTTCAAGGCCTTCTGGCTTTTATGGTTTATATTGAGAAGTCAGCTGTTACCTTGATGTGTTTGCCTTTATATGTGATTTGTTTCTTGTGTCTTGCAGCTCTTAAGATCTTGTCTTTAATGTTTATATTTGGTGTGCAGCCTATCATATGCTGTAGGGTGTTTCTTTTCTTGTCCTGAATATTTGGTGTGCTGTATGCCTCTTGAATTAGTATGGATATGTCTTTTTTTTAGGTCAGGGAGAATTTTCTCTGTTATCTCATTGATTATACAGGGTGGATCTTCCTCTTGCGGTTCTGTTTCTGGGATACCTGTGATCCACGTGTTGAGCCTTTTGATGGTGACCCAGAGTTCCAAACAAGTGTGTTTTTCAGTTTATCAGTTTCTCTAATTTCTCTTAATTTTTATTTCTGAGACTCTGTCTTCTACATGATCGGTTCTTTATTTGAGACTCTCTATTGCCTTTTTTATTACACTGTTTAGATTTTTTTAGTCCAGGGTTGACTTCAGTCTGGCCTTTTTTCAGTTTTTCTATATTTGTTTGTAGATCACTTTGAGTTTTTTCAGTGTTTTCACATGTTTTTAGCCTCTGTATTTTTGTTCCAGTTTTGTTTTCTTTGTTTGTGTTTTCTTTTGTTTGTGAATTTGTTATGTTCTTGAAATGTGCTTAATCATTTATCTATGATCTCTTGGTTCTGTTGGAACATATTTATAATCGATCTTTGAAATTCATTGTCTTGTTTATTCTCGCTTGGACACATTCCAATGAGCTATCCTGTGCTAGATCTGAATCCTTGGATTTGATGATCTTGAGGAGAGACATGTTTTCCTGGATTCTTGTGTTTTTTTCTGTTTTCCCTGCGAGATGTTGGCATTTTTCCAATGAGTAGATGTTGATTGTAGTTTTATTTTAAATCCTATGTTTGGTATGGTGGTGGTCTTCTATCTGGGATGCTATTTTTCAGCACTTAGATGATGTTAATAATGTCTCAGTTTTTCTGTGTTTGGTAACAAATATTTGGTCTTTCACTTGCAATCAAATAAAGAAAGAAACAAATAAAAAAAATAGTGATTCTTGTCTTCTCTGCCTGTAGAATCATGTTGTTTTTCAGGTAGTTTTTCTGAAATGATTATTATTTTTTTCTTTCCAAGGCCTTTTTTTTCTATATTCTTGAAGATTGGTGTTATATGAAATCTACTTGGATTAATTTCCTCTATGTGTGTGATTAGTGTGTGTGTGTGGGGGGGAGGTGGGGGAATGGGGGAAAGCTCAATTTCCAGAGAAGTCTTCAGGCCTCTCACACACAGGCCTGCCTGGCCAGGAACCAGCTCACCTAAGCCACATGAGCAGCGCACAGATAATCCAGGAGTTCAGGTTCCGGAAAGGAACCCTGTATGCAGGAATATTTCAATTTTGCTACATTTATCAAAATGTCTTTATGGTCTAATGTATTATTTTCTTTAAAAGAAAATTTAAATGGCTGCTAAGCAGAATGCATATTCTGAAGGATTTATGAAATATTCAATTAATAGATATCTTTAAGTCCATTTTATTTATAAATTCATTAAGTACTTCTCTTTTTATTTTGTGTTAAGATAACTAGTCCTATCTTGAGAGTGAGGTATTTTGGCTATTATTATGCCAGACTTAATATGTGGCTTTATATATAAATAGCATTCGTTTGGGTACATTTCTATTTGAGGTTCATATATACATGAAAAGATCAAATCCAAAATTATGGGCATAGAAGAAAAGGAAGAACTACATGCATAGGCATAGAAATTATTTTCAACTGAGTCATAACAAAAATATGCTAAATCAAGGCAGTGGATTTTTAAAAAATTACATGTGTAGTTTTACATGTATATGTGTGTGTTTGTATGTGTGTATGTGTGTATTTTTGCTGTTCTCTTGTTGCATTGTTCCTTTAACCAGTAGTAATCTTTATCTATTTTGACCTGTTCTGATGTAAAGTCAATCTGTTCAGCTAAACAGATTGTAAACCGAGCAAAATGTAACCACAGAATGGGAAAAAAATCTTCACTAACCACAAATCTGATAGAGCTCTATTATCCAGAGTGCACAAAGAACAGGGAAGTGCAAATCAAAACTATATTGAGATATCATCCCATTCTCTTTTTATTTTGTGTTAAGATAACTAGTCCTATCTTGAGAGTGAGGTATTTTGGCTATTATTATGCCAGACTTAATATGTGGCTTTATATATAATAGCATTCGTTTTGGCTATTATTATGGTCAGGATGGCGAAAATCCACAATACAAACAACACAAAATGCTGGAGAGGATGTGGAAAGAAGGGAACTCTCCTACATTGCTGGTGGGAATGCAGGCTTATACAACTACTCTGGTGATCAGTATGGTGATTTCTGAAAAAGTTAAGGATTGAAATGATATATGACCCTGGTATACTACTACTGGGAGTAATCCCCCAAAATTCAGTAATTCATTATAGTGACACGAGCACAACCATGTTCATTGCAGCACTATTTTACAATAGCAAAGTCATGAAATCAACCCAAATGCCCAATAGTTGACGAGTGGATAAGGAAAATGTGGTACATTTATACAATGGAATATTACTCAGCCATCAAAAAAATGAATTAATGAAATTTGCTGGGAAATGGATGGAATCAGAAGAAATTATATTGAGTGAAGTATCTCAGACACAGAAAGTTAGATACCTTATATACTCCCTAAAAAAGGGATCCTGGTTCTAAACCCACTTAATGACATATTCAAAGGAGATGATCTTTGATACCAACTGGGATGCAGCCAAGGGCAGTGCAGGAACAGCAAAACTGAAAACAACAACAACCATAATTCAGAACACCAAAGACCCTACATTACTCACCTGGAACCAGATCAGTCAATAATCTCCCCATTGTAAAAGCTCAGGGAGCCTTGTGGAAAAGGGAGCAGTAATATTTTAAGAGCATAAAGATGGAGGACCAACTGTGTGTAAGATACCTCACACAAGTCAGGGCTGCAACAGCCAGGATGTAGCCACAATGTTTTTGGACCTTGTCTGACATGCACAATGGCTGACATGTCAATAATCCCCAGAGTCTACCAGGGATCACAGGGGAGAAGACTTCAGGCAGTAGGATTCTTAGAGGCAAATGGGAAAACAGTCATAATAGAGTTCCCATGTTAGTGGGCAACCCACAAAGGGGCCACAAGTTATGCCACTGAGTCCTGAATCCTCATTACGGTAGAGGACTCACAGGGAAGTTCAGTGCTCACATAAATGGAGGGATGGAGGGAGGAAGCAGTAGGAGCTGGAAGAAGGGAAGGAGGAGGTGAGAGGGAGAGGGGGGAAAGGGGGAGTGCAGTGGGGATGATGGGGAAGTGGGGAGAGGGAGAAGAGGGAGAGACCTATTAAGCTTATATGATTAAGTAAAAATAAAATGTGTAAAAAAATTGCTTTCTCAGGCAGGAGGATGGAAGGGAGGGGGATTGATGAAGGGAAGGAGAGAAATGGGAGGGAGGGGGTATTTAGGGAAGCAGAGATAAGTACTCAATATACTTGTAAAACTAGAAAAATAAAGTAATAATTAGAAAAAGAATAGTGATGTATGCTTCATTTCTAGGTACATTTTCTTTTTTTTAAAATTTTTTTTATTATTATTTATTCAACTGTGCGCATGTGCTTGTGTATGTGCGCGCACGTCTGTGTGTGTGTGTGTGTGTGTGTGTGTGTGTGTGTAGAACCACGGACGAATTCGCGAACCACCATGGACGCCTCCACCTCCTTCTGCCCCTGGATTCACAGGCTCCGCCCTACCAGGACCAGAAGCGCAGGCCGCCCCCGCTTCCGCCTGGCGTCTATACGTGGGATCTGGGATCTGAACTCAGGACCTTCCGCCTGCAAGGCGGAGGCTTAACCCTTGAGCCACCTCTCCAGCCCTCTAGGTACATTTTCTTAAAATGCCGGTTTCCTTCCCTTCACACTAAGATAGTGTCTATCTTGGATGAAAAGATGTGTTTCTTAGAGTCAGAAAATATACAGATCTTATTTTTTAGTCTAATATTCTAGCCTTCATCTTTTTATTGATGAGTCAAGATAATTAACGTTCAGTATGATTACTGAATGATTTGCATTAATTCCCCTCTTTCTGTTGAATTTGTAGCGTTTGATGTTTCTCAAACCTTCATTTATCTCACTACTATTAAAACATTATATTTTCTTTCTCTGTAACTTTTTGTGCATATTTATCATTCTGTTTGGTCTAAAATATTTGAGTTTTGGCTTTAAGAGTTTAGTTGTCATTCTGTTAGTCTTTCCTCTACATGTAATTTTCTGTATCTCTCTTGATGCTCTCATATACTTTGTTCATTATATATATTTGGTGCTTTTGCTACAAAGATGTTGAAAGTTTCTCTTTTGTGCATTCTCTTTGTGTGTTGTGTAACTTGTGCTTGGATAGACTCCCCCTCCCTAGATTTAGCATATTTTTGTTATGATTATATTGGAAATAATTTCTGTGCCTTTGCACGTATTTCTTCCCTTTCTTCTGCGCCCATAATTTTTAGATTTGATCTTTTCATGGTGTCCCAAACCCTTCTGTTTACATGTTTATTCTTTTTTGTGGTCTGTGATTGAATGAACCAATTCTTCTATCTTTTATCTAAGTTCTGACATTCTGTCTTCCTGAAGATGTAGAATATATTGGCAGGCCTTTTATAGCTGACATAATGGTCATAAATGCCTTTATCCTGCTTTTGTCATGGAATGCTTTTATTTTTTCACCAATTACAATAGATAGTTGTGCTGGGTATAATCACCTGGTTTGGCATGTGGTTTGCACCTGTAGAGGTCAGAGATCAACTCTAGATCTGTTCTTTTTTTTTCCCTTCATTCATCCAGCTCTAGTTAGGGAATGAACTTTTATATCATTTGGTGAATATACTGAATAAATAATTGAGTTATACAGAAAGTGCGTACTTGATGCTAAAGAAATGTAGTACCTTTCCAAAAGGGGGAATACTGTTCTACTCTCCCCCAACAATGCAGTTCTTCTTCCTCTCTAAACTTTTGTACTGCCAGACTTTTAAACTGTAATTCTTCTAGTGGGCGTGTAGCAGGAGCTCATGTAGTTCTTTTATAAAATTAGACACTGAGTCCAAGGGAAGCTTTTCTTGATACTAGCTTTTAGGTCAACCCTCCGTTTTTTGGTGTGCAGTTTCATAGTCATAACACAGACTCGATCTTTGTCTGAGCCAAGTCACGGCCTGCTCCCCTGCTTCTGGGCTCTCAGGCTGCCATGCTGCTCACATACTTTCCTCCTCACCTCAGTTCTTTTGCTGAAAACCCTTAATTGACACCAATATGAGGAGCTTCTAGCTTTTAATTCTTTGTGATTTAGAGAATCTTGTACCTGTTCTCACTTCAAAGCAGAGTTTGTTGCAGAAGGACCTCTCCTGCTTTCTTTCCATTTATATTGCAGTCCTTGGAGAGGATTTATGATGCTCCCCAGGATCTTTGGGGTTTATGTTGGAAAGCGCAGACCAAGAAGACCCTCTTTGACCTGATGTCTGTCCAAATATAGAGCATTAGCTTCCAAATCTGTTCCCTTATGTTGATGTCATATTTTTTTGATTGCATTGTTCTGTTTTAATTGTATCCTTGTGCATGCTGGTCTGTGTCCTTGGGAAAGACACCTTTGTCCATCTCCAGAACCTGTGAGATGGCATCTTGTATTCAAACCTCTGTGGTGACTCTTGCTGTGCTCTATATTTTCTTAATACACTGCTATACTGGATTCCAGTGCTCACAGTTGTCTTTGTTTCCCCATGTTATGTCTGGAACCTTGATGTTCATTTGCCTTTGTCTTTATGCTAACTGTGTGAGCCCCAGTACTTTCACTGTGTCCCTCGTTTGCACTACTAAGCATGTTTCTCCATGCTTGCTCTGGATCCTGAACTCTGTGTCCTTCATGAAACCATCTGTACTTTCTAACTCTGAACCACACTCAGCATTCCCACATTACTTTGCCACTCATGCCTTTTCCAACCAACCATCAGCAAGTTCACTATGCTTTTTTTTACTGTGTTAAGACAAAGCACATGAAGAGATCAGTGGCAACGTGATTTGGCTATATTGTTCAGGACCTCTCCCCACCTGCTTCGTCAGTGCAGACAAAGGTTGACTGGACTTATCCTCATAAAAGTCTCATGGGGATGATGACCTGGCAAACCCCACCTTACAGAGTTTAGGCAAACAGGTAACTGCCCTAAATACTGAAACTGCCCTTGTGCAATGAGCAGTCTGAAAGGCAAGCCATCATATGGCTGGATTTAATGCTAGTCAGTTCTGTTTAGGAAAGTGCTCAAGCTGCCTTAGGCACTGATTCTACTCATCAAGGGTCACTGGTTGTGTGTCGGAAGGCTCTCCTCTCCTCAGTTCATGGATTTGGGATTGTGAACTGTTTTTATCATTGTGCAAGTTAATCCTCTATACTGTGTTCACAATCATCTGAGCCTAGTGACAGAGAGCCTGGGGGGATTTTCAGTTATCTGGTACCCAGGTCTAAGCAGAAAATCTCACGGCACCTTGATGGGCTCCAGTGGACTCGGTTCAGATTCTGGTCATCCTGTCCCACAGATGAAAACACCGCAGTCTGCCAGAAAAACAATACAAGCGCTAACGGCTCCTGCTTGGAGAAACCATTTACAAAATGCTCAAGTTAAGTGGGCAGGTGGCCAAGGCTTGAAGTCTAGTATCATTTGAAATGCACACAAACAGCGGGGACGGCAGAAACCTGTGAATACCAATGTGTTTAAATGAGCTGTGGGAGTTTCAGATGCTGCAGTGCACGGTATTCCTGGATAAACTTTATTCCCTAAATGTCCTACCTGTCCTTGAATAGTGATTGCTCATGGAACTTTATAGGTTTCTGGGGGGCGTGTAGACATTAAAATAAAGCACTTTTCAAATAAAATTAGCCCTTAAAAGTCATTCTTTTAATTTTTACTAATGGCTCTTTAAAAAATTTACTTGGTAAAAATTGTTCATTAGCCTTTTAGAACATCCCCACTATTTTTTCTCTCTGTTCTTTCTCTCGTTCATGTTGACTCCTACGTGTCCAGACAGGACTTTGCCTCCCTCTTCCATTCTGCTGTGCCATTCAGGAACATTTCTAAGCATCCTGCAGAGATTGTTCCTACCTGCCTGGCCAGTTCCACCTGCAGGCTTAAGGCCCAGGCTTTAAGCTTCAGAATCCTCATCAGATATCATTGCTGGAGGAACAATCCAGAAGCCTGAGCTGACTCAGAGAAACCAATTTTGTAGCCTCTTCCCTCTCATCTCACTTGTGCCCTCTTCCACCTCAAGTCACATTCTGGCAGTGCATTTGTCATCCCTGTCTGCCCTTGGATCACTCTAGCTGCTTTAGCATGTATTGTCTGCATCTTCTTAGAAATCTGTTCCAGTTTCCCTAGGTGCGGACACTTAGAAATTGGATTCACATTCTTTTGCTTGCTGTCCGTTTGCCTTTTGAAGCATCTTATTGTAAATTATTGGAGATGGTCATAAAATATGATTGATAGACTATTGTGCTTTCCTGAGACTCTTTTAAGGAGTCTATGAGATACAACTATTTTTTGTAATAATATTAAAGTATTATTGTCTTTCCCACTGTGCTGATACTTAGAGAAAAGCAAAGATGGGTGCAAGTGTGGTGTCAAGTCAGATCATGGGAACAGTTCCAACATATACTGGTTACAAGCAAAAGCTGCTCTATCCTGAAAAGATCTGCCAGTTTCATTTAAAATGTTCTTGCTGACATGGAAATTATTGTTGTGAATGTCAACCCTTGAGTGCACATCCTTTAAACATTGAGTGGTAAAAATAAGAGGCACATACTGAAGTCTTCTTCCTCATACTGATATTCAAAGTTTGTTTTGACAAAAAGTATTTGTATAGTTGTTTGTTCATCATGGAACATTCTCACTTGAAGAAGTGAATGGTAGACAAATGATTGCTATTCACACAAGTACATATGAGACTTTCAAAAAATTGAATTAAATGTGCTTCTTGTTTTAAGAAACACAAATGAATGTATTTCTGTTTCATTCTATTTTGCCAATGATTTTTTTCAGCATTTAATAAAAAATAGAATTTTGAAAAATTTATCCATTGGAATGCATTTGGCAGTTCACCAGACTTTAAGAGGTTTTTCTGATGAGGTTGATGCTAATGAATGCTCTTTCCTTGACATTGTGAATGAAGATTTGCACTGGAGTATTTGCATATCTCAGTGGACAGTTTTCAGATGACCAGAGCATGAAGTTACAGAGTTGTGAACAGGAAAAAGGCTTGCAGGATAGATCAGTTGATGCAAAAAGGCAGCATGCTTGTTTATAGCACATTATCTCCAACTCTTAAGAAGCTTGGCAAATTCTGGTTTAAAAGCAAAGAGTAGTGTAGCCCACAATTTTCTGATTGTGCTATCTGATTTTCTTTTGTACAATTTTTTGCATTTGCACAAGCCTGCATGCATGTCTGCATGCATGTGTTGGGTGCATGTTATCTGTGTGATGTCTGTGTGGTGTCTGTGTGCATCAGAGGACACTGTCTATACTTGTGAAAGCCCAAGGTTGACTTCCAGAATCATCCTGGTCTACTCTACCTTCTTTTTGCTTTGCTCTGGGGTTTTTCAGTCTCTGTTTTCCAGGCTTAGAAGTGCAGGCCACCATCATTTCCGCCTTGCATTTTTATGTGGGTTCTGGAATCTGAAATTAGGTCCTTGCTTTCAAGGAAGAAGTTAACTCCCAAGCCATCTTTCTAGCTCCTTGTGCAACATTTTCTATGTAGAGTGTATTTTCTTCATTTACTCCAAGTGAAAATGGTACACTGAAACTGTTGGTTGAAGTAATAGTTACAAAAATCCAACTCTTGTTTACTATCACACAAGAAATTTGAAAAATAAAAAATATTCTTTTTGTTTTTATTATCAGGATATAAATAAAACAGATTTTTGTTTCAAAATTAATTTTTATTTAACGAAAACTTGCACATACAATCTAGTTTCTGTGTATCCTCAGTTCCCCTAATTCTAGCTTTTTATGTAATTATGGAACAATTTTCAAAACTAAGACATTACCATGATTGAACTATTGACTGAACTAAGACTTTATTCAGCTCTTACCATTCCTTGTATTCCCATCATTAATGCTTCTTTTTTACTGCTTTAGGATCCAGAAAGTAGACTGTATTGCTCCTGGAGTGTAGTTCACTTTATGTAAATACTAGTGCCAGCATGGAGTGGCTCCTTACTGTTATTTTTAAAAAGATAATATTTCAAAAGTTCAGTTTTTATTTTAAGACAGTAAATGCCAATAGATACGGTGCACACAAAATTTATTTTGAAATTCCAACAAATGGTAAATGGGTAAAAGGATCCTGAGTACCTAAAGTTTGAGAAGTGCTGACCTAGAATATTCTCTAGGAGAAGAGTACTTGCATTTGCAGAGTGCTAGGCTATAAGGACAGCTGCAAGGTGAGGCTTACATAATGCCTCCGGAGACTTTCATCCCCTTCCCTATTTCAGTATGGTCTATAAATATACATGAGATATGCAAGACCAGTGGCATTGAAGACAGTATAGATTTAGCCAGTTGGTTTAGTCGGTCCACAGATATTTACCAAGTATACACTGTGTGTCCCATGGTATTTTAGGCATCAGGACACAGCTACCTGTAACACATCTAGTCTCTGTCTGAGGAGTTTAAATTCTTTAGAAGAGAAGCAAAAAAAACAAACAAACAAACAAACAAACAAACAAACAAAAAAACACCCTGAAAACACCAAAGAGACATTTACAAGTTGGAGAGTGCTCTAAAGCATAAAATTAGGTTAAGGAATCAGGAGGGCAGGTAGGGAGAGTTGTGACAGTGTGGGAAATGATTGTGGAACCTTTTCAAATGTGAGCTTGGTGTTTGAAATGGTGTAGGCAAGGCCAGTGCAACCAGAAAGAGGAGGTCAGGGAAGATGTGGATAAAGAGTAAGACAGGAAGGATTTGGATGGATCTTATTGTCCAGGAAGCTTTGCCAGGGGGAGGCAATGACAGCGTGTGCTTCTGACATTGTGCTGAAGCGACAAGGCACAGAAAGTCAGCATCCATGAAAGAGAATGAAGCAACATGTCCGACTAAGACTGGACCTAAGCAGGAAGGAAAGGGAACAGTCTAGGAAGAGTCTCAGGTCGGTTCTGGGTTTTGTTCTGAGCCACTGAGTGAATGATTGGAACATTTGCTGGATGGGAAAACCACCAGGCAGTTAACACTTTGATGGATTTGATCCCTGTACCTTCACTGAGCAGATGCTGGTCTAGGATTGCTTCTCTTTAAACCCTGGGCTAGATGCTGGAGAAGAATCTGCCTGTGTGACACATGCATACACAAAATAAAATCATGTTTATTTCTCCCCTCTCATGACACTGTAAAACGTAGGAGACAGAGTGAGCAATGCCATCTGGATGAATTACCTTATCTTCCCACTCTGTTTTGGTGGGGGCATATTGAGGACAACCAAGGTACAGGAAAATACCCAGAGTTTGTTTTTTGGGGGACAGATAGCATGATCCAGGAGTCCTTTTGTAAGATTTGAAGACACAAGAGACATGAACATAACATTTTTATGTTTCTCTCTTGGGAGGCTTACAACATCTTATCTTACTCCTTCTTCCTATGTTGGTGGGAGAGACGTGGGTGTAGAAATGTCATTACTTATAGATATATTACGGGTAAATAATGAAAGCACTCATACAGGCAGAAGGAAGACGAGTCCTCGTGGGATGCCTGCCGATGTTCATGTGTTGGGTTGGTTTAAAGATGATAAATGTGGGGCCTGGGGACGTAGAGTACTTGTCTAGCATGAGTAAGGTCCCGGGTTGCATCTCCAGCACTGGAAAAATAGAATTAAAAATGATTGAATTGACGCATTGAGAGCGGCCTTAGGCCAGCACAGACTAGGGCCAAGGCTGCCAGGCTGCTCGTTCCTCCCACGCTGGCTTTTGTCTCCTCGTATCTGGATTTTCAGGCTGGGCTCCTAGGCAGCTGTGCAGACTGACCTGCCACATGTGATAGCAGCGTGGGGTGAGCCTGCCAGCCTGCAAGCAGCTTGTCTGCCCCACATGACTTGCCATCTGCCAGGAGCAGAACTCAGTGCCCTGCAGGCAGCCTCTAAGGTCTACATTGTGCTGAGTCCGGAGTCCTTTCCCAAACAGATTCTCTGGGAATAGCTGGCATGATGCAGGTGCTGATTCTGGGTACCAGCAACTATAGTGAAGGGGTTTTGAGTTGAGGACAGACATCCTATTGGTAATGACACAGCCTTTATTAGGTGCTTTCTCTCATAGTCAATTTTACACATGGGTCAACTAAGGTACAGAGATTAAGTGACTCCCTGAGTTACGAAACCAGAGAAAGGCACGGTCAGCATGCACCTTGCTATGCATGTCCCCAAAGCTGGGGTTTCTTCCTTCTCCTATAGGCTGCTGGTCAACTTACCTCCAAAGGGTTCAGGTTGATCTATACAGCACCAAGACATCCCTTGTTTGTGATGGTGCTGCTGAGAGATTTCATTCATTTTCTGGGTGCACACAGGACAGTGGCCATGGTTGTGAACTCTGGAGTCAGAGTGGGGAGTATGACTTTCAGGGTGTCCTTCCTCCTTCAGTGCTTCCTAGTGCTGAGGATGAAGCCCAATGGAAACATTGGGCAGGTGCTGCACCGCTGAGCTTCACTTACAGCCTGCATGGCATTCTTGTGGCCCAGTGTTGCTTCAGAACGGAATGTTTTCCTTCCTTTTTTTCCCATTTTATGAAACTCTTAGTCTTTATTGATCAAGTCCTCCCGCTTTCATTTTCCTCTATCGGGGGAACATCCTTTTCCAGGACACTTGGTGGCAGGAGAAGGAAGACAGCAAGACATACTAAATCTAGACTTGCTGTGGAGTTCCTTCCTCCTTTGCAAATTTATTTGCTGCTAGAGGGCTGCCTGGGCCCTGTGGGTCAGAGAAAAGTCCTAGGCTTAACATTACAAGCCACATCAGGTGTTCTCTGGAAATAATCTCTCGCAATCCACCACTTGCAGGGTCCAGAAGGACTGGCCTCAAGATTTCTCCTCAGTCCTGTGGGTACTGGCTTGATGGGAATAAGTTCAGTCACTCTTCCTGCACAGCCTTCAGTAGCACACAGAAGAGGTATCAGGGACAACTCCCAGGAAGGCGACGACTGCAAATGCCATTGTTTCCCCTACAGCTCAGTTCTAAAGAGCAGAAGCATGCAGACTATTAGGAAGGACATTTTTCTTGCGTGAGGTCGAGCTCTGAGGGAAAGCTGGCTGCCGTGCGAGGCCCATCCACTGCCTTAGTAATTAAGGAGCAGCATGTACGGTGGAGAAGGGGTGGGAATTTCCCAGGAACACATTTTCCATCCCACATCTTTCCAGTTCTTTCTTTCTCAATGTCCATTACTTTAACTAGAGAGCCAAGCTGCTTTGGGAACTAGTTTTCTGTTTCTTTCTCCACTTTATGTTTCAAGGAGGCTCAGTCAACTGGAGAACTTACAGCTGTGATAGTCGAAGGAGAGTTTTCATGTACAGGAGGTGGGCTGGATCTTGTAAACCTTCCAAGAGAAAATTAAAGCAAATAGGATGGGGACCCATTTACTTGGGGTGCATTCCCCAAGATGACTGGATTGTTCCCACTTCTTTGTCATGGAGCCCGGGAGGGTTGGGATAGTATTGAAAGTCAAAGAAACAAGCTTGAACTTATAACTTTTGCTGAACATTTGGTGGGGATGCTGCTAGCGCCCCTTGGGAAACATCGCCCAGCAGTGCTCACTGTGCCCTTTCTGCTGCTGCCCCACCTCTCCATTTCCGGTAGAGGAAGGCCACTTGGCAGGGAAGCCAAGGAGAGGGAAGTGTGGAACACCACTGCTATGGCTTGCTAATGGCTTTTCCCATTTATCAAAGGAAATGAAAAACAAGCAGTGCGGGGTGCGGGGGTTTTAATTACTTTGTGTAGAGGAGGAGATCAAATACCCAGTGGCGTTAATTATGGAATCCACAGCCAGGCTGCTCAGAGGCGCCGCAGTCTTGCCAGGGTGACCTCACCCGAAGGCTTGTGATAGCAGAGCATCAGTCTTCCTTCGGGCTGGGACTGGATTGAGTGGGGCTGTGAGAGAAACAGAGGGAGTAAAAGCCTGTAAAAGGCTTTAAGGAAAGAAAACAAGTGTCATTCAGGGAACCCATTTAGAAAATGCTCCCAAATATTGCTATGTAGAGCCACTAGTCTACAGACTACTTAGTGAGATGTTGACAGATCTGGCTGCTTGCTGTCCCCATGTCTGAGAATTGCTGTTGTGGAGTGGGCCTCTGTGGGGTTCCGAAGAGGCTGAAATCCAGGAATTTCAGGATTCTCAGACTAGAAGGAGTCTGAGTGCACCCACTCAGAGCCCATCTGTCGGTTGTCTGGTCATCTTGCCATCATTTGGGGCTGAGTCTAATGGATACTTAGCCTGGTCTGCTAAATACATTGCACTCTCTCTGTCTCTATCAACCTTTGTTTGTTGCAAATAGCAAAGGAACCTAGCTTGTGAATCTGAAGAATTCCCTGACAGGCTTTTGTAATTCCTTGGTCTGGTGAGCACAGGTTTTTCACCATGTTCTTCTCCTAGTGGTCTCCTGGGATCTCCCGTGTTGAGACTATCTTGCCTGCAGTGTAACTATGGGATGCTGCCGTGCTTTTCAGAAGGCTGCTATAACCTGTGGATTGACAGATCATCTCCCCAGCTGCACCCAAAACTGCATTATCTCTCAGATCGGAAAAGCCATCAGCTGGCCTGAAACTTTGAGGGAGACTGGGGACCTGTGAGAGGCATGTTTTCAGTTGCCTGGAGATGCCCATTAATAACTTAGTGTTTTGTTGTCTTCTGCAAAAGAGCAGGTTCTCTCCAGAGAAACAATGCTTTTGAAAATAATGATGAAGGTGCTTAGAACTTGCTTTCTGGAACCACTTGGCTGTATTGCTCTAGGAATAGACCCAGATATCTTCACTTTTCTCTCAGAAAAGATCCAAAACCACATGGAAATGTGGGAGCTGAACTAATTGGAAGGTGAGGCCACAATATCATTGATGTGGGAATTACTGGTGATTGATATTCTGCTCAGGGTCCCACGGCCTCTGCAATCATGTTAATGGGGCCCAAGTTGACCAGCAGAGTGCTTCGTTCATGTCTTATTTCTCACCTGTTGATTCCAGAGTGTCCAGTTGGTGCTGCTGAGTATGTAAGTACTTCTGTCCTGGGAGGACTTTGTCCTTTCCACATGCAATGATGCATGGTGTTGAGTTCTTTCTGTTACTCTGCCTTACATCAGGCAAAAGCAGGTTTGTTTTGTCAGTGCTGGAGATTGAACTTAGGGCCTCATGCATGCTAAGCACATTCCTACCACTGAGCTGCATCCTTGTTGTCCATTATTTTCAAGCCTTCAACTGTTCCATGAAAAGAGGAATAAACCCTGTGTGTGTGGTGTGTGTGTGTGTGTGTGTGTGTCTGTGTGTATGAAAACCTATGTTCACCAGCCAAAGGAATGCAAAAGTCTGTCAGAGAATTTGTCACAAGCAAACCACTAAACATGTATATATGCATATGTATGTATGTGTATATGTATACATGTGTTACTCTATTCATGTATGTGTGTTCATGTGTATATGTGTGCATGTGTGAGAATATATCTCTGTGTGTGGTATATTTTCATGTTTACATGTATACGTGCATGTTCATGTATCACATATGTGGAAGCAAGTATGCATGTTTGTGTATATACATGTGTGCAAATATATGTCTATGCATGTGTATATGTATGTATATATACATGTATATATTTGTGCATGCAGGTGTATGTGTGCATATATGTTTGTGTGTATGTATGTAGGTATGTGTGTATATGTGTATTTGTGTCTGTGTTTATATATATGTATTATTTGTGTATGTTTATGTATATGTGTTTATATTTGTGTGTATATATATTTGTACACATATGTAGCATCAGTAGGTATGTGTGTATACTTGTGTATGCACGAATGTGCATACTTGTTTGTATGAATGCCTGCACTGTGTACATGTGTATGTGTGCATGTGTGGGTACATGTCTGTATATCTCTGTGCATATGCATATGTGTCTGTGTATGTGTGAGTGCATATAGGTGTGTATGTGTCTGTGTATACATGTATGTGTGTATTTATGTGTATGAGTATATGGGTACATGTGTGTCCATATCTATATGTATACATTTGTACAGTCTGTGTGTATGCCTGTGTATGTGTATATATACACACACACACATATGGGTATATGTGATTGTCTACTTGTATCTGTGCATGTATGCATGCCTGTGTCTGAGTCTGTGTGTATTTGTGTATGTATAAGTGTGTGTATGTATGTAAATGTATGTGGACATGTGTGCATTCATGTGTGTATTTGTACATCTATGTGCATATGCATATGTGCGCATATACATGTGTCTGTGCATGTATGTGTGTCTGTGTCTGTGTATATATATGTATGTGTATGAGATGTGCATGTATTTGGGTATACACTGTTTGTGTGTATGCATGTATGTGTCTATGTGTTGGTTTATATGTATACATACCCCAGGGGACAGGGAGAAGGATGCTCAAGGAAAGGAATGGAAAGTTGATTGCTTTGTTCTAGCCCAAGTGGATGGATAAAGTGGGCCTCACTGGTGATTTCTTTATCATCCTAGAGATGCAAATTCTGATTTTTGGGATCATCTAAAGCAACACTTGACCAGTCTCTGGACATCTATTATAGTTAGATATAGACGTCAACTTGATGGTTGAGGAGTCAAGCTCTGGACACATTTGTAGAGAATTAGTAGTTGAGTTAAGCCCAGAGCAAACCTGCAGAAGATTGTGTAGCTGATGGGGAAGGCTTAGCCCATGGTGAGTGGAACTAGTCCTCAGGCAGGTGGACAAAATGGAGGGACTTGTTTGAGAAAGAGGCATCCTTGTGTATACTTGGCCAGACCTACTAGTCTGGTAAGTAAGGATCCCTCTGTCAGAATATGGTGTGGATATGTGGATATGGTGTGGTCAGTTCCCTCAGCCCTTTGGTGATGCTGCATGCTCTCCTGCCAAGATGGACTGAGAACTCTCTCGTAAGAGAATAAACCCCTTGTTCCCTTAAGCTGTTTTTTCATAACTTATCAGCAAACAATGCAGGCTAACTGCTATAGCATCTTTTCTCCCAGCTAACACCATAAGTTTAATCAGGGTGCACAGTAAACTGTTATTACTTTGCTTCTCTTTAAAAAAAAAACAAAGCAATCTGTTCTTTGATTGCTGGTTGTTTGGTGGGATCTTTGGCCATATTTAAGGGAACCCTGGTCCAGGCTAATGAAAATGTTCAGAATCATTTGCTCAAGCTTCTTTCCCCAAGTTTTTCTGTTTCTAGTGATGTGAGTTCAGGTTTTCTACATGTCCCGTGTGTTCATCTTATAAATTAGAGTGTGTGTGTGTTGGGGGGGGCAGATCCTGACATCTCAGTCATCATCACCTGGCTGGTTTCATTTTTCCATCGTGCTCTTAAGTGTCCAACTAACCCAAAATAAAAATTAGCCCCACACCCATTTATTGGGAGCTTTTGAAATGGGTCTTGCAATTTGAACCTATCATATTGCCAGGACACACCAATAACTTGTAGGCACAAAATCTCCAAGAAACAGAAAAGGCATGATCTCAGGTGTGATGACTTGGGTACTTGCAGCCAGTTGCTCTTGAATAAATATCCAGCTGAAGAATAAACATTGTGTGTGTGGAAAGCTGGGGACTGAATGTGTAGAGTTAAAGGCCTGAAATATTTAGATCTTGTCGCTGCTGCTTTGGGAAGATCACAGGAGAGATTAGTTACAGGTGGAGGAGTGCCGCATTTCTCCTCAGCTCTCCCTAAGCATCTCAGGTTCTATTTATCTCTTCCCCTGCTTCCTTTTAATTGTGTGTTATTTCTAACATACAAGTGCCACTTTGGAGTTAGCTTGACCCTAGACCCAGGGGACTGAGTCTCTGATCCATTCTGTATGAGGTGGGTATGAAGGACCTTAGTCATGAGGCTGGGCGCTAAGAGGTCTGTAGCTTTGTGTGGATTCACATTCACATCCTAGATCCTAGCAATAGGCACCATTTAGGATAGTTCAACTTCATGCTTCTGGGAAAAGCAGAAGCAAACCCAGATGGCTTCTAAAACTTGGAAGACACTGTTTAAGAGTGTTTTATAATATGCTGTAGAAGTGTGGCTGATTGAAGACCAGCCAAGGACCAGTCAGACCTGAGGCCTACGGTTATTACCTTCATCTTGAAGCGATTCAAAGTGGAATTAAATGATTAGAAGTACCTAATTGCTTATGGACTCCCTTTATGACACTAGCAGATAAAGGAGGTTTTTAAATACTACTTCCTCCAGACCTGAAAAGCAGATGCAATAACGCAGGTTGAATCTGTGATGCAAGTGGGTGGTCAGGCTGTTGCTGGTCTTACCATCCTGCTGGTGAGACTTGAAAGAAATCAGAGCTACAATGACAGAGGAGAAAGAAGAGTTCCTGGATTTTTCTTAAAAGACAAAAGCTGGAATAATAATTGGACTTCAAGGCTCTGGGAAGATTATGGATTTGAAGACAAAAGGTATGGGTTCCAATCCCTGCCCTGTTGCTACTAGACCTGTGGGCTTAAGTATTAAGCTTTGCTTGAGGGTATCCAATGAATTTCATGGCATTCATAACCAGGACTGTCAGGAAAGTAAAGTGAAATTGTGCAGTGGAAGGACAGAAAGTGACTTCAAGTGGTGATCAATGTATTTGTTTCTTAGGGCTCTTGTAACAGAAATGCCGTGCGTAGTACACACACTCCTTCTCTCCAGGTTCTGGAGGCTGTGCATCTAGCTTCACCATGTCGTTAGGACTGTGTGCTTTCTGAAGGCACAGATACTTCTGTCTGGCTCTTTCTGTTGGTGGTCAGACATCCATGGGTTTCCTCGATTTCTCAGCGTGCCACTCCTGTGTGCCTCAGTTGTCCTGTGCCATATGGCTTTCACTCTCACAATAGCGTTCCAACGTCCCTTTCTTGTAAGGATGCCCGTTCCTGCCTCAGGGTCCATTTCAACCCATTATGGCTTTTCTTGGACATGTCTACAGAAATGAACTTCTAAGTGAGTTTATATGCATAGGTCCTGGGAGATGGGATTTACAGAGCTCAACCTTCCATCATCAGGGCTGACTGTGGAGTTGAGCATACAGGATCATCTTCCCAGTATCACAGAAATGGTCCAAGGCCAAGGAGCTGTGTATCTTAGAACAGAGGATCCCTTAGAGGGAAGAGGAAAAGTTGGTTGGTTTACCTGGTCTCCAGATGCTGCTATTGATCCTGCTATCAGCAACCCCATTTACTTCTTCCCTGACAGTCACCTCCAGTTCCAGCAAAGACCCAATGTGCAGGAGCCTTGAGGTGGGGGAAACTTCATGTTGACACCCGTGTCCCTGTCTTGCTTCCAAATACAGATACATCGCATTCTATCTGGAGTCAGTCACTTTACATTGTGGAGCTGACATGTCTGGACAAGTATACTGCAAGGTGTCCTGGGAGTGCCAATGGTGTGCCCCATGTGTTCTTGGCATTCTCCTTGGAATGATCTTCTGAGCAGTTTTTCAACAATTTTGAGAACAAGACTCAAAGCGTAGGAAAAGAAAATTC
The DNA here is from genome assembly GCA_023101885.1 of Typhlomys cinereus. NCBI lineage: Eukaryota > Metazoa > Chordata > Mammalia > Rodentia > Platacanthomyidae > Typhlomys > Typhlomys cinereus. Next base: position 2,267,397 of record JALPQD010000358.1, on the reverse strand, counting down.
TGCTCGCTCACGGTTGACCACACCAAATGAGTTTTATTTTATTATTTCATTACTTATGCATTTATTTTTGTTATTGTATTATTATGCAGCTAGGTACTGAGAAAAGCAGTTCCTGCCTTGTAAGAGTCCTCAAGGGAAGCAAGTGAACACACTGTGGTGTTCCGAGAATGTCTTGGGACTGCTGGATGAAAGTGTGCCCAGAGAGATAGCTGGAAGTGGAAGGGACTGTAACCCAGCTTCGGGGAGAACGTCTTGGGGAAATACTGCCTGGCACCAGAGTCAGCTGAGGACAAAGCCAGATACACAGCTAGCATCAGCAAGACCAGAGGGGGCAGAGGAAGGAGAAGAGGTAGGAAGCGGAACTCACTTCTGTGTTAGTGGGGCTTGATTTGTTGAAAGGAGAGATAGGGATATGGGAGAGATCACCTAGTACCTGCTCAGATGGTCAGCATGAGGGCCAGAGAATCAACATTTCTAATATCTTGAGTGAGCCAGAGAGAGGAAATCTATACATCAGACATTTCCATAAAGAGAAACCTTAAGATCTTGGCTATGTCCTTAATCCTCAAGGACCACAGAAAGTGTCAGTGGGTTAGACTTCCATTCTTCTATTTTCTATGGAAAAGTCATGGTTTAACTCCTCTCAGTCTTCCATGTTCAAGAAGTAACATTTCCTTTTCAGCAGGCAGCATCCACTACACACTTTCAGCTAGGTGGCTCTCAACACACTAGAAGCCATAGGAGCTGCCGAGGTCTTGAGGCAAAGCAGCCTGCAGTATGGATTGGTTCCTCTTTGTGTGTCTTCATGCACAAAGTACTAAGTGTGACCCTCGGGTCCAGCAGGCAGCAAGTCAGCTCTTTTAGGAAACAGTAACCTGTAAGGTTGCACTTTTCTCGCCCCTTGACACCAGCTTCCCGTGAGGTTCTGTTATTATAATTTCTTTTATGTGGGGCTCCAGGGAAAATTAGTCAAGGAACCCCCCTTTCCCCCGTGCCAGGTGGCTCAAAATATCTCATTAGGAAGAGCTGTGTGGGAAGAAGCAATATTTTTAGCAACGGGTAGGAAGAGTTACTGAAATATGACTTATTTGACATTATGGAGCTAAGAATCGTCAGTTCAAGTCAGATAGAGCAATAGTAAATGTGACTCTATTGGGGACTGAGATGAAAAGATTGGGAGTGGGGTTCAGCGCTCGAATATTTCTCTTTTTCACAAATTATTAAATAGCACTGAGCAGGAAGAGCCTGCCACCATGTGTATAACTATATTGTGTGGAAGTTTACACTCAAAGAGGTTTCGGCATGCTGAGACATGGTCCAGTCTCTGGCTGTAGGATTTAGCACACTGTAGGTCTTCACTGATTGTGTTCATTGCCGGGCAGTGTGTGAGCGTGTGGCAGGAAGACACACCTCAGCACTTGGGCTCCGGTGTCCACTAGGGAAGCACGTGTGCAGGGACATCTGTGGAGGTCAAGGGCACAGTAGGTTGAATAGGGAGAAGCTGGGCTTTCGTGTGGCCGGGGAAGCCTCAGCCAGTCCCACTGGGTGTTTTGACTGAGATGGCCTATTGGCGACTGGAAGTGGCCGGGCTTCTTCACCTTTGTGTCCAAGGCTGCGGCTGTGGTCCCTAGGGAGGGTGCAGGAGGGAACTCTTCTCTGCAGGAGAGGCTGTTTCCGAGAGCGACGGCTGAACAGAATGCCAGTGGCGCTCCCAACAGCTGGACAAGTCCTTCCTTGAGCAAGGACCTGGCTACTTGCACTGGAAGACATGTCCCTTGTCCTTATTTTACACTGCTTCTGACCAATCAGGAAGCAAGTTCCACTGAATTCGGAAGACAGACTTGTTTTTGTTGGTGAGAATCGGTAATTGCTGTCTACAACAGTGTTTCATTTTGATTGGAACAGCGCGTAGCTCCGCTTCCTTCTCTGACTCTACCATCGCCATGTGTCACAGATGCCTGGCTCGCCATGCTAGTCCAGGTGTTGCATCCACCTGGAGATCCCTGCTGACCCACCTGTAGCCCCTGATGGCCTCTGGCCTGAAAGATGGTCCTCGTTAGCTGCTTCAGCCTCACTGGCCAAGGTGCGGGCTGTGCCTTTTCCAATACCAGGTGCATATTGCAGTAGACAGTTGTTACAAAGAAATGCTGCTTTAGGGGTTCATTCTCCTCATTTTGCCTTTTTTCCAGAGCTGCATAGGTGTGGTCCATTGCCTGGATATGACTTTGTATTCTTTCTAAATGTGAAAGGATTTGATTAGATGAGCTGGCACACTCTGTCTTAGTGTTTTTTTTTTTTTTTTCTCTTTGAGGAGTAAGACAGAGTTTATTAGAAGAGAGAAAGAAAGGAACTCACTGACACAAATTTGTGAGGGGCAAAGAACTCCCAAGAACTCAGAGAGTATAGGCATGGAATCCGTGAGGGGAAGAAAAATGAAAGGAACTCACGTGCTCCAGACATGAAGTCCCGTGAGGGGTAAGGGGACCCCAGTGTTGGAATTTTTTAAAATCATTCTTTTGATCCTTTTTTTAAAATTTAAAATTGTGGTGTGTGTGCATGTCTTTGCATGCTGGTTCACATATGCTGTAGCACACGTGTGGAGATCAGAGGAAAACATTCCGTAGTCAGGTTTCTCCTTCCGTCAGTAGGACCTGGGGATAGAACTGCCCATTAGGCTTGTGCGGCAAGCACCTTCACCTGCCGAGCCATCTTGCCAATCCTTGTTCTCCATCACAGATGACTTCTGTCTCTGCAACCCATCAAGCTCCACTGTGCCCAAGTCCTCTTGGCTGTGTCTCACTTTTCATGCTCCTCCCTCTGGCAGCCATGTGCTGCTTTCCCATTTGGTTGCCAGCTCTTCCTTGGGGCAGCCATAGCTTCCTTCCTGAAAGTGGAAGTGGAGAACAATCAGGTGGGGGCCTCAGCTAAAGTCAATCTGCCAAAAGGTGGGAAGCATGTGGGAGAGGTGCTGCCAGTCTTGATGCCAGGGCAGGATTTGAGGGAGCGAGTGGGTGGGAGAATGAAGGAGCAACAGAGGGTTTGCCAGCCCCTGTCAAGATGCCTGTTTCGCCCCAAAGCTCGGGACAGAGGCTGATGTAGGAGTCTCATTTCCTGAGCATAAGAACCTCAGAAGTCTCGAGCAGACTTAAGAGGTTTGCTTGGGCAGAAAGTTCACTTCCAGGCCTGTAAAAGGAGGAGGCTGGATCTTAACCATCAGTGGGTCTTGAAGATGCAGGCCTGGAAGTGTGCCTGTAGTTCTGCAACATGTTACTTTGAAGTCTAACATGATACGCTGCATACAAAGAAGCTGGGAGCCCATTCTAATCTTATGTGAACTGCGAGGGAAAGAAACAGATAAACTTGTAACAAGGAATGTGGAGGATTCTTTACTAGAAAATTCACTCTCATTAATGGACATAGATGCTATCTTTTACCTGTCTGTCGTCTGCCTGTATGTCTATTTACACACTTATCATGTATTTTCTGGCTATTTATCTATCATATGTGTCATATATCTGTATATTATCTATCATCAGTTTGTCATCTATTATCTGTCATATGCATATTTACCTATCATCTATCTACCTGTTCACCTATCATCTATCTGTTAACATCTATCTACTTATTATATATCTGTCTATACATCAACTACTTTCTTTTAAATCTATCATCTGTCTACTTATCATCTATCAATTATTATCTATTGTCCACTTAACTATCTACTTATCATCTATCTACTATTTAGATCTATTATCTACCTATCTATATCATCTAATATCTATTTATATACCACTTATACCTATATTATCTATATGTCATCTGTCTATCACTTACTCATCTGCCTATCAGTTGTATCCATCTCTCATTCATCATCTATCAATCTTTCAGTGTCTCCTGCATGCTGGGACATACCTTAGTTCAGTCATGTAGCCTCCAGTAGCTCATATGTGAGATGACATGTGAGATGACTGCAGATTGTTTTTTTTGCTGTTTGTCCCATGTTACAAATAAGCATGAAGTTTTCATGTCAAGTAGGAGTGCTCAGTTTGGTGAGGTAATGCTTAGCTTTCAACTTATCTTTCTGCTAAAAGTGCAGGAAAGACCCCGTGTTCATCTTCTCCAACACTTCGGCTAGCCAGTACTGATTATTATGAGCACAGTGTGCATACCATGCCTTTAGATGTCCTATTTCCTGTGGTGACTGGGCTTCCTAAGATGTCCTTAATTTTTACTACTTTTTGCTGCATCCCAGAGCAGGAACTGTGGCAAACTTTCAAGCCTACTGTCAGACCTGAAAGCAGATTCCAGTGTCAGGAGGGTATGGAAAGGAAGCTTTGCACACTATAAGTCATTCCTCAAACTGTTGATGAGCAGCCAGTGTCTCCCCACCACTGTGTTGTTCTAACTCCCAGATCTTGCATCATGGCTGCTTTAGGTGCTCTGTTGTATTGATTTTAGGTGGGGGGGATAAAAGAAGGCATGGCATTTTGAATTCCTTGAAACCACATTGAATTAGCATGCAGTAACAAAGGATGGAAATGGATGCGTCTGGTTGACTGGTAACCCGTGAAGTAACCTTGGAGTGTGGAATCAAAGACAAGTGACAGTTTTCCTCCCAGTCACTTGGTGGCTATGTCTGCCTTCTTAGCAGTCAGATGCAGGTGCAGCTCCGAATGTGACTGTGCCATTGAGTTTGCCTTCTGTCTGCCTGGTCCAGTAGGTTGTGAAGACAAATAGTGCAGACAGTTACGTATTGGAACAATTTGTAAACTGTGTTTCTGAAGATTTGTAGCTACTATTAAGAAGGGTGCTGCTGTCTTTTGGCTTATGAAGAAAATCGACACATCTTGGTCCACCTCTGCTGCCTCCAGTTAAGTGAAGACTCCACACTGGCTTTCTGCTTGTGAATGGGCAGGACAGACCTGGTTCTTGAATGCTCTTCACCTGGGCATAGCCCTGTAATTCTGTGGAATGAACTACAGACAGCAAGCACACTTCGCTGCTGCGTGTCCTCTCCTCCCCACGTTCTCTCTCTTTATGTACTGTTGAGCTTTCAGTTCCCTGCTTCTGTCTGGCCTCCCCTATGATGTTGGCTTTGGGTTTGCTCTGATTTGAAAGAGTAAAGGAATAAAACATTCCCAGCTCTCTAACCTCCATCCATATCCCATTCTGAAGTAAGGCAAGAAATGCTCAGTTCCAGACCCCGGGACTGAAGGTAGCCCCAGGGCCTGGGGAGGGACTGGAGTTTGCCCCTCAGTCCTGCAGAAACAGGTGTTACTTTCCCTGACAACAGCACTGCATCATCCTACAGGGCTGCACTGCTGCGGCCGCTGGGCACACCGTACTGTTCCTGTGAGAACTTTGGGGTATCCCCAAAGCTGACGCTACGAGGACCTTCTGGAAGTTAGGTAGAATGTATTCAGCTCTTGGAGATCATCTGCATTTGGGCCTCATGTCCTTAGTCTTACTGTTAAGTGTGGGCAGAAGTCCAGTATTGAAATCTGAGCCAGAACCTTCAGGGCAAAAAGATAGTCTAGCATGGTCCACTTAGTGTCAGGAATGCCAGGGTCCTTGTGTTCAGCTGGTGAGAACCTTTTATTCATGTGGAGAGGGAGATGGGAGCCTGTCTGTCTGGGTAACATGGTGTGTGCATGGTCCCATGACCTGAGATCAGAGCCTTGGAGTTTTGCTTGTGGCTCTTTGTAGCACAGTCAGGTAGCTATTACCCAGCAAAAATCCATGTAATGAACAGAGGGACATCGTGTGAGACCACAGAGTCCTAGACTTTGATAGAGACCATTTAGTGAATGACATGGAAAATGAGTGACTTGCAAAGAACAGGAAGTCTTACACTGTGGCCTGACTGGTCTGTAGTTCAGACTCACCCATCAGAGGACAAAAAACCCGAGAAGTGGCCAGGAGCCAAGTGTCCTGGCAGGCTCTGTGGCATGCCTGCAGAGCCTGGCAGCGTGCTTCCCTCCTGCCTAACCAGATGCCAGAGGGTCAGGCTGTAATTGAGAGAGACTGACAGATGTGGTCCCGTTGCCAGGGGTTCAGGGGGAAGTGTGCGCTAGGCAGAGCAGATGCCTGTGAGTCAGGAATCACAGAGTCTCATTTCACAAGAGAAGAAAATGGTGTCATTAAAAAGCGATTATTCAAGTGGTATGAGTCAGCTCTGCAGGTCTTGGAGATGCCAAGCAAGGGAAGACAGTGGAGATCTCTCTCTCTCTCTCTCTCTCTCTCTCTCTCTCAGCAGAGCTTTTAGTTATGTCTGGATGATGTAACAAGGGGCTTGAACTGCCAGAATCTTCTTTCTGAGCATCAGGACTCCAGACCCAAAGCAAGATTTGCCATCCCGAGAAACAGACTCTCAAAGGTTCCCCTGTCTGCCCACCCACATGCTTTGACACGAAGGAAAGTGTGTATAAGAGGCTGCCAGAGACCCAACCTGAAGGTTCACACTGGCATTGGCCTTTTCTGGGGTTGACTAGTTGCCCCTTCTCTGGCCAGAATTCTCAGATGACCAGTAGATTTTTATTTCTGGAGAACTTTTTTGGGGTGTCTTTTTTTCCCTTAAAGCTGCTTCACCTGCTGCCAAGGCAACCAGCCTTACATCATCTAGCTTCTCTGGGAAGGAGACACAGGCTCTTGGGTGTTTGTGGGGGTCTGGGGTCTGGGGATAAGCACTGCTGAATCAAAAAGCAAAGTAGAAACCAATTTAAGGACTTCTTGATTATTAATTTTAAAGTGTAAGTGGTGGTTTGTTTTGTGTTTTTCATTTTCATGTGTGTGTGGGTGGGTGCATGTATATGTATGTGTGTGTTCTCTTGTGTCCAGGCTCATTCATGTATGCTGGTGTGTTGTGTACATGTGGAGGCCTGAGTCTGATATTTTTTTGAGACAAGCTCTACTCAAACTCAGAGCTCACAGAGGGGCTGGCCTGGCTGGCCAGCTTGTACTGGGGATTCCCAGCCTCTGCATTCCTAGGTGTAATGTGACATGGACTGACACATTCACCTGACATTTTCTGTGGGCTCTGGGGTTCTCGGCCGTGGTCCTTTTGCTCATACGACAAGTGCTTTAACGGTTAAATCTGAGCTCTGATGGTTCATTGTAAGTGAAGCATTCTTAGTCTGCCTTTCAGTGTACTAACAATGAAGGAGCTAGAAGTCCGGGTGTTTGTCTTTCTCTGTAGTTCAGCCTTCCTGTGCTGAGTTCTGGAAGACACAGGCCAGAGCTGCTTAGAGTATCTAAGCCGTTTTTTTGGTGAACAAGGCAGCATGGGACATGGAGTAGAAGCCCAGACTAGTTCAGAGGGATCAGCTGGATTGGACAAAAGGTACAGTGGCTTCTCAGGATGTCATGCCATATAGGAAATAGTAGTGGATGACTAGATGCACGGGCCAGAAACTTTGTGTATGTGCATTTAGAAGTCTGGGAAGGTGGTTTTGAATCCTGGGTCAGCAGGGAGAGAAAGGAGTGTAATGGGCTAGGAAATAGTCTCTGGGCTCTCCCTGGACAGTGGGTTCTGCAGGCCTCAATGTATTGATGCTATATGGGGTGTGCTTCCTGAGCTTCTTCATTTGTGTTTTGTAAGGTCTCAGAGAGAATGCGAGCAGACTGAATAATGCAGCTCAGTCTCTAGAAGGGCAGTCTCTTCACGTAGTACTCCTGGGGGCACAGGGTTCAGTTGTAGCTCAGAAACCATAGAACAGAGTGACACTTAGGCAAGGTAACAGATCCCAAGTGTTACTGTCCAGGTAGAGAAAATGAAATTAGCAACTCTGCAAACCCTTCTGAAGATATTCAACCAACACTAAGCCTGGCTCATTGGAAAGCCCACAAGTAAAATCTTGCCTTCTGATTTCTCAAGGGGTTGGTGGTGTTGAGACCACCCCCAGAGGGCACACAGTACTGATCTGGAATTACAGTAAGCAGCAGTTTGAAACTCTATTCTGTCCTAAGATCAAGTTGTGCTCTTTGGCTATGAATGGCAGGAGTTTTGAATCATGTCCTTCAAGGGTTTACTGAAAGGAAGCAGTGGATGGAAGATGGGTCATTTACACCTCTGGGATGAACTTTGTAGTGAAACGATTCCAGCTGCTGGGAGAGGGATGTCACCCAGTGGGGACCCCCCACACTCAAAACTTGTCTTCTCAGGGCCAGGAGTGGGGCAGATGGCCCTTGGAGAGCATTGTTACTGTGGCACCCTGGGACAACCACAGTGAGTAGTTGCGAGTTAGATTGCTGGTGTATATTGATCTTTGCCAGACCTTAGACGACATGCCTCTGGGAAACAGGTCATAGGGAGGAAGAGGAGGAGTTGAACAGGAGAGGATGAATTCCCATTAAGTTCTCATTCAGGGTCTGTACCTTCTGATGATAGAAATAGATTCTGAGAGCTTTATGGAGTGTGGCTCAGGGCCTATGAGCTGTCTGGCAGGAAGAGAAGCAGCTGCATTCCTAGTGGAAACCAGCCACATCTGAGGATGCTGTTTCTCATAACAAAAGAGGCTAGAATAGCAGTAAAAACTCTGCTTTCAGTACACCGGCTTTACTAGCTTTCTGCTTAGCCTCTAGGGTGGTTCCTTTTATTCCTCTTCTTAGCATTTATATATTCCTTCTAAAAATAAGAATGACGACGAAATGGAATTAGTAATACTTCTACTAATGGAGGGTATTTGAGGCTTGAGTGTCTTCATACGCCAGTCTGCCCAAAAGCTTTGTCTGAGTCCCAAATAATTCTCGCAATAACCTTGAGACACTTCCTCTCCCTTCACAAATGAAGAGACCAGAGCTCGAAGATACAGAAGATTGGAACTAATGCCCTTTTCCTTTGAAAATTTCTGTTCCAATTTTACTGTCTCTGAATCTTTTCATGTATGGACATGGAACGACATGAATAGTGTACCCTGCTTCTTCCCATGGATCAGGAGGCTGAGGTATCACCCTGCGCTCCTTCATCTGCTCCTGAGAAACCCAGAGAAAGGTCCCAGTGAAGATCCTGGGAAAGGAATGGCCTTCTCCTTACATCATGAGACAGTAAGACATGCTTGTCTTCAGTCTCTGTCCCCACCCAAGTCTTCTTCACATTTCTGCCTTTGCTTTCCTCCTATGTAGTTTTCTCCCTAGTCAGCCCTCTTGATGCCCTTCCTCCCAACGTCTTATTTCTGTTGGTAGTAAGTTGGTATTTGTGTCAGAGGAAAGAATCAGTCTCTAGGATCAAGCTCATTTTCTTCCACTCTAATTTTTTCCCTTCTCATATCTTCAACACTTACATAAACTCTTTGAAATTGCTTGTTAGCTCCTCTGTCTTAAGTCCTCTAACTCCTTTTATCAGCTCCTGTGCATGGAGGAACTCTGTGTATACATATGCATATGTGTATGTGTGTGAAAGTCTGTGTGTGTGTGTGTGTGTGTGTGTGTGTGTGTGTGTGTGAGTGTTCATGATGTTCATGTGTGGTGTGTGTGTCTGTGCCTGAGTGACTGCATCTGTGTGCGCACGTGTGCATGGTGTGTATATCTGTGTCTCTGTGAATCTCTGTATGTGTGTATCTGTATCTTTGTGTGTATCTGCACATGTGCAGTATGGTGTAGGTGGTGTGTGTGTATGTCTGCATTTGTGTCATGTGGTGTATATGGTGTGTGCAGCATTGTATGTACATGGTGTGTGTATTTATGTGTGTGTTTCTTCTGTGTGTGTGTCGGTCCATGTCTTCTTTGCCCTCGATGACTTGGTGTAGAAATCTCTGTTCCTTGCCCTCCGTGACTTGGCATAGGAAACTCTTCTTCTGTTGTGGCTGTCCTATTCATACAGTAATGTCTCAGTGACTGTTATGGGACAAATAGAAGCCCTCAGCCGCTCAGTTTCTTTTGCCCTACATAGCTGAACTCCTCTTGCTACACGGACACTGCTTCCCCCTAAGTAGATATCTTGGAGTATACATCCTGTGCCATGATGTATTCTAATCAGATTCCCATGGAAATGCTCCTCTAGACTGGAGCTTTTTATTGCATTTTGGTGTCACCATCCATGGAAATGTTGAAGAGTAATGAGATGACTCAGGTCCTCTGAGGTCACTTGCAGTGTGCCTTTGGGACATGCTGAGAAAGAGCTGCAAAGACAATGCTGCTTTACAGATCAGATTTGGAGAACTCCTTCCTCCTCCTCTGCTTTTCCTTTACCCCCAAGTACTCAAAGGCCTTGCATAGAAAGGTTTCCAGTGGGGGATCAGTGAAGGATCCTTGTTTCTGTGGGCTTACCAGCAACTGCTGAAGTGATGCGTTTGTCAGGACCATGGACAAGGTTAGAGACTGGATCTTGTGTTCTGACTTGCTTTCTTAACCAGCTTCCCTGTGCTAAAGCCAATTCTATTCCAGGGAAGCCAGAATTGGTGGGTGAGTGATAGCTTTCCCTCTTGGAAATCTCAGTCTCTGAGTCATAAATGGTTGTCAACAATGACTGTCCAGAGAGGGTTGTCTGTGTACATACCAGACTGACACCATCCTCTGATTGCCTCCACTACTATTTAATGTACTAAGATACTTCATCATGCCTCACAGATTCACAAAGGTCTTCTTTCTTGTTTCATTGCGTATTGACTTACTAAAATGAGTATCTTCACATAAAGTACTGGAAAAGCCATCATATTTTCTCTCTTTTTTAGTATGTGCATTTTATATTCTGCCTTTGAAACTATTTCTGCTGCACAGCTGCTTTTGCCAAGACACAGACTCCTTCGGGCCCCACTCTGTTCAGTGTGTACCTGGAATAGACTGTCCCAGGCGTGATGCCTAGAGTCGACTGTAATGAGGCAGGAGTGCACGGGGAGCTTGGTGATTCTTTTCAAGCAGGTCACCGTGAATCTGTTGTCCTGCATTTCTGTATCAGAGGTGGCAGAAAACATAAGAAAATCAAGGTGCAATCACTTACAGGAACTCAGCCTCAAAGATGTGCTGCGCTCATTTCCCATGGATGTTTCAACAGGTTACACTGCATGTCCCTATCATCAGCGTCCTCTCTTCATTTCCATCCTGGGCTGAGAGCAGTGACCACTGGAAATAACAGTTTATGTGTACACAGTCGCTGGGCTTTGAGATCTCTGTCTCAGGTGCTCTATTCAGAGCCTTGGTTGTCCTGGGCATTACTTTTGAGGACGGATCACAGTGGAACAGGCACAGACCAAAGTGATAAATGCAGGACAGAACTCAGAAAAAAGATGGACGTGGCATCTGTTTCTGCCAAGATTGTTTAGTGTGTAAATACAGTTGTCTCAAAATTCTGATGACCTTAGCTTGCTCCCTGGGACAGAGAGAACTGACTACACAGAATTTTATTCTGTGTGTTTGTGTATGCCCCCTAACACACACACACACACACACACACACACACACACACACACACACACACACTCATCCTAATAAAAATATTTGAAATTTGAAAAGAATGGAAAAATAGAAGAAAGTTATTTGATTGAGGTTATCTTATGTAAAAGGTCAAGTAGAATTGTTCTCCATTATGAGACAGAAAATTAACAGGATGGACTATAAAAGGATGGACATTGATTCAATCTAAGACACATATTAAGTTGAGATCCAGCCCCTTGTGTGTAGCAGTGGGGAGGGATCATGTGGACCTTCAGACATGACTTCTGGAATGTGAATTAGACCACTGGATATGTGATATGCAGGTTCACATCAACAGTGAGACTGCAGTGCTTAGTATTGGGTGTAATTATTGGTTGTTCAGATATTTGAAAACATGATAGGAGTCTATAATTTTTATTAGCACCCTCTTACACATTTTCTTTCCTTAGTCTTCACTATAATTTTTGTAGAGGCGTGGCTCATGTAATCTCCATATTTATGAAGGGAAATGAAACACAGAGAGCCAAGTGAAACACCTGTTATCACACTGTAGCCTGAAGCCTGCCAAGGAGCTGACTAGTTTAAAAAATAGAATCAGAAAAGCTATATGTTATTTCTGGTCATATCACCAATGAGCAATGCAGCTTCAGATAGTTCTGTTGGTCAGATGAGGCACATGAGTACCAAGTGCTGTTGTCTGAGAGTCTTTTACCTCTCCACATATTCTGTCAGCGTGCTTCTCCACTTAATGCTCTCCACAGACCTCTCCACATAATGCTGTCTACACACCTCTCCACGTAATACTGTGCACACATCTCTCCATGTAATACTCTCAACACCCCTCTCCATACAGTGCTGTCTCTACGGGCGTTGCCCATGGTCGTGCAGGCAGGAAGTGAAGCTGAGGTTGTGGTGCCCCAATGCACTGGTGTGTTTACAGGCAACAATATAACCTGTCAGTGCTATGACACATTGTCAACGGAGCACTTTTATAGGGATAAGGTCCTCGGCTGCATTTTGATGCAGGTTTAGAGCTAGAAAATGTGTTTATTTGCTATGTGGCTTCAGTTGTATGGGATGATGAAGGTGGTCTTGATACATCAGCAGCTCTAAGTGTTGAAGATAGCATGGATGTGGAGGCTGTCATGTCACCAGAAGTGATCCTGCCAAGTATGTGCAATTCTGTTTTCATTTTTTAAAATTTTTTTTTTTTTTTTTTAAATATTTTATTTACTCTGTGTGTGTGTGTGTGTGTGTGTGTGTGTGTGTGTGTGTGTGTGTGTCTCAGAGGATACTGTGTGTCCCTGTGGAGGACCAAGAGTGATTTTGGGAATCATTTTGGATTGCTTCTACCTCCTTCTTACTTCACTCTGGGATTTCCCAGGTCCACTCACCAGAGCCGGAAGTTCAGACTGTCACCATTTCCACCTTGTTTTTTTATGTGAGATCTGGGATCCAAACTTAGGACTTTCTGTTTGTGAGGCAGAGTCTCAACCCCTGAGCCATCTTTCCAGCCATATTTTTATTTTTTCAAACACAGTTATTGAATTCAAAAGTAGATTTCATATAAGTTTTCCAGCTGTGATAACAATGTTACCCAAACAATTATTCGTAGTCTCTGAAAGACACTGTTCTTGAAATTTTCTTGAAGCTTCCTGTAGTGTTTTCCTCTTTATTTATACCTGTTTTCAAATAAATACAGGATGTTGCTATACTGTCCTGTTTGTAAACTTCTGACTTTGAATTTGGAAGTCACATTGTATTCATAGTATATAGCTATGTCAGAATGCCTTTGACCTCTCCACTATGTATATGCATAGAGGACCCTTTATAATAATTTGTTTGTATATATCACACGCAAAACTATCTTCTTGCATATGTTATTGGCAAAACATAAATACACATCTGGTTTGTCCAAGCAGGAAGCTTAAGCTAGATTCCTATTTTCTAAGGCTATAGCAACCCTTCTGTATATTTATAGTAAAATGGTACTTATAAATTTATTGTGGTTAGTTGGTATGGTAACGTCATGGTTTGGAGAGACCTGTTGTTAGACCCATCAAACCTGTCACTGGAATCCTGGTGTTTATGTCGGGAATGTTCTGCTTTAGCACTGGAGTGAACAACTCACTTTTCTTTTCTGTTGATTTTTCTTTAGCCTGATGAAGTCCTCCGATATCGATCAGGATTTATTTACAGACAGTTACTGCAAGGTGTGCAGTGCGCAGCTGATATCTGAATCCCAGCGCGTGGCCCATTATGAGGTAAGGATTATGTTGCCTGCTTCACTGCTCGGGTAGAGGGAGCCCCCAAGCCACTTCTGTGGAGCAGGAGGCTTTTCCCTTTTGAATTTGTGGAGTTTTCAGAACTATGAGCCTGTTCAGTGTGACGCCAAACCAGCATCAGTGTATTTGTCAGGGTAGGGAATAAGGATTGGAGACTCCATCCGAGGCTTGTCTGTTATTATGGTCATTATTGTTTGTGAGGTTTTTCAGTCCCCAACACCCAATGGATCTCTCATGCTTGCTCTGTCTTTCAGGGATACATGGAGGCTATACTAGTTCTGTTTTCTCTTTACCTCTCTGGAAACAAGCTAAAAGCTCTTGCTAGTAACTACAGAAAAATGTGATTGTGTGAGGGTCTAAGCAGGAGTAAAGGCATTTCTCTGATCAGATGTCCTCCTCCTGATGGCCAACTCCTAAATGCATTCATCAGAATGACATTTCCCCTGCAGTTACAACAAAACTGTGAAGCCCAGATGTGGGGGGTGGTAACCCTTTCTTATCTTTAAAAAAAAAAATATATATATATATTGATTGATTGATTGGAGCGTGTGTGTGTGTGTGTGTGTGTGTGTGTGTGTGTGTGTGTGTGTGCGCGCGCATGTGTGGAGAGAGAGAGAGAACTATCACAATGCACATGTGGAGGTCAATGGGCAACTTTGTGGGGAGTTGGTTCTTCCTTTCCACCTTGTTTTGAAGACTGGGTCTCTGTTGTTATTTCCACTACTTTGCTGTGCAAATGAACTTTCTGGTCAATTTTCCTGTCCGTACCTCCCACTGAGTAACAAGAGTGCTGGGATTGATGGGGTTCTGGGGCTCTGGGGAACAAGCTCAAGTCCACAGGATCTTGGCAACTGTTTTTCTCCTCTGAGTCATCTCATTAGTGGATTTTGTTTGCATGGACCTGTGGCTGTTCTTTGATCCTGTGTCGCCAGCTAAGAATGAAGGGTTACCCAATGTCCCAGGGATAAATGGGTGCTATAGCTGGTAGAAAGGGAGCTGAGGACCCTCAGGCACAGAGCATGTGGGATGTGCATGCGCGGGGGGGAGCATGAGTTTTCAAGTGTAATGACTTGGAGGACATTTGGATCGGAGGGTTTAGCCAGCAATTTTCTTTCGTCTAATAAATCTGACAAATGTCAATTGTCACTCTCAGCAGAGCCCTCTGGTCCACAGGTTCTGTGCATCCTGGAAATCATGAGGCCAACACACTGTGCACACCAAAAGGCACCATGCTGGCTTACTGTGACCAAATGCGACCTTCATAATGTTTATGAAAATGTTTTGGAAGCTGTGAAGTGTGCCGAACATACAGAATTCTATTATTAGCCATTATTAATGCCTTTGCAGCAGTGTTTTGATAAAGGCAAATAAATCTTACTCTCAGGAGAAATCTTTGAAAATGAGCATCTTCGAAAAACGTCCCTGCGCTAGCCCCAGATTCCATAGAGGATTGGTTCCTGGATTGCCTGTGGAAACTCAAGTCCTTTGTGCAAATGGTGTAGTCTGCACAGAAATCTAACATACCATCCTGCATGTTTTAAGCCACCTCTGGATTACTTATAAGGCCTAATGAAGCACCCAAACATCTCCTCATTTGCACATTGTCATGATTTGAATGTGATTTGACACATCATTGTTTGAATCCTTAGGGAGTGTTAATATTTGAGATGATTGTGGCACCTTCATGACATAGAGCTTTGCTATAGGAAGCAAGTCTCAGAGGACAGGCTTCGAGGTTTGGTAACCCAGCCCTGACTTCTTTTTCCTTTTCTTTCTTTGATGACTGCTGGATGTAGTGACCTGTTTGTGCTTACAACCATGCCCTCTGCTATGTGATTTCCACCATAATTGACTGTATCTGCTGTAGAACCATAAGCCAATAAAATACCTGTTTCCTCTTGAGCGCGCGCACGCGCGCGTGCGCGCACACACACACACACACACACACACACATCACAAGCCAAAAAAAAAAAAAGACTGAAACAATATATCCAGTCCTGAAGTTACACATTCCCACTTAATCCTTTGCTAGGCTTTAGTGCTCATTTGTAATTATTCTAGACTCTTGAAGATGGAAACAACTTTATTCACTAGATCATGCCTAATTCCTGAATGCCACCTCCACATCGTCTGTGCCATCAGCACTTACAGAGTGCATGGGGTATACCAAGATACACTAGCAGCATTGTAATGTGACCTGAACCTAAAGCTAATGGTAAAATGTTGAAAGCAGCAGAAAAGTTTTCCAACCAACAACTGCAACATTAAAAAATCACAAGGTAGCTGCTCAATTAAAAATTCAGTTCTGTGATTTCAGGTTTTCTCTTTGACGTGATGGACGGTTGTCATATACTCTAATTGTTTAATAATCTGTGTTAATGGAAGAGCACAGATGCATTAGAGAAAATGAAGGAGTTGATAGATCTGCCACGAACAGAGCCCCCCAGCATCCAGCAACATTAGTATGTTTTTACTGAATGTGGATAGGTCTGAGTGATGCTTGTTCCTTCCTTACTCTTTGCCAGAGGCATGAAACTTCCATCAGAAATAGTCTGTGTTCTCTTACCTCAAAATGCTGAGGCTGGAATACATCAGAGCCAGACCCAGGATCCCTTAGTCCGTCTCTGTCACTTCGCTTGGAGCACTGAGACCTTTGAATCTGCTATGCTACTAGCGTGCTGCTTCTCTCCACACAGCCTGTCTGCCAAAATCACCTGCGAACTGAATCTGGATGAGATAGAAGCCTCATTCACTCGTTGAGAACAACGTTGCTCTCACAGCAACCTGTTATTGATTTACTGTTTCAGTCTTCCTTCCTTTTTCAGTTCACGCTAGCAATATCCTGAACTTCCCTAAGGGCGAGTCAGTATATCCATGAATTCACTGCAGCTATGCATATTCCCATCAGACCTACATGGAAACTGTATTATCAACATTTCACCATGTAAGGGGAAAGATATCAAGAGATCCCATACTTCCATGAGAGACAGATGAGGGATAATACTGATGGGAGGTGCTTTTCAGATATCCCATACTTCCATGAGAGACAGATGAGGGATAATACTGATGGGGGGGTGCTTTTCTCAATGGTATTTCCACTGACATATGATTTATGTTCTATCAAATACTCAGGCACAAGCCAGCAAAGGCAAACTGGATGAAGCCCAGTGGGCCACACATTCAAAAAGACAAGAAAATAGCAGGAAGTCTGATCCGGAAGAAGAAGGGTTGTAATGGGAAGAGGAAGGGGAATGGGATTGGCAATTAAGGTATGAAAATAACATAAATTCTCTATATTCCTGTGTGAAGCACTAAAAGCATAAAATAAACAAAATAATTATACATGTCCCTGCTCACTGGTCAAACATTACAACTGCATGAAGACACAGAAGGGAAGAGAAAGCTTTGAAATGAGGACATGTAAGTGTTACGGAAGTCAGAAATCCTTTGCCTGGAAGCTGCTGGGAGAGTTTTCTGTAGATTCAAGTGACTAAAGAACGAGTTTTTGACCTGAGCAACTGTTTGTTGCATAAGACGAAGAGAAGTTTGGCTGAGTGGACCAAGAGCATGAAACCAAAAGGGCAGAAATTCTCCCTGTGTCTCTCTCTCTCGCTGTCTCTGTCTCTTGTCTCTCTCTCCACATACTACTTATAGTAATACATAATATCCACTATTGTTGAGGCCTGTGAAGTAGCTCAGTGGGTGAGGTGCCCTTTAGGAGACTGGTGACTTGAGTTCAATTCCTGGAAGCCCACATGGTGAAAGGAGAGAACTGACTTCCGAAAGGTGTCCTATGACCTCCACCCAAGAGTTATGGTATGCATGTGCATACCCCCCCACTTACTCATTCACTCAATAAATAATTATTTAAAAAGCATATAATGGGGCTGGAGAGATGGTTCAGGGGTTAGCCTACTGTCTTGCAAGCAGAAAATCCTGAGTTCAGATCCGAAGTCCCACATAAAAACGCCAGGCAGAAGCAGCAGTGGCCTGTACCTCTAGCCCTGGTGGGGGGAGCCTGGGAAGTCCCAGAGCGAAGCAAGAAGAAAGTAGAAGTAATCCAGGATGATTCCCAAATTTACCCTTGGTCCTCCACAGGGATGCAGAATGCCCTTTGATACACACACACACATACACACACTCACTCACACACTAAATAAAATATAAAAATATTGCATTGTTATATATAATATTATAAAGAAATAACTATTCTACAGTTTACATAGTTTAGTAGCATCAATGGAAGAAATAGTTCTGATATGGAAGGAGACCTAGAGGAGTGTGAGAAGAGTGAAACCAGCCATAAATGTACGCGCTCTCTTCCCTTCTCATTTCTGTGAACCCTTGGGACTGTTGGTGCCTAATCCCCTCTCCCCCATCTTCCCCTCAGCTTCTTTATTCTCCTACCATGTTTCTGGAGGAAGCACAGACACTGAAGGTAAGAGTTGCGGCTTCTGTACCGGGCTGTGCTAACTGGGTTGAGAGTCAACAGGGTGACCCTGAGGGCCACACTCCAGATTTGCGAGAGAGGTACTGCTGGGGATACAAAGGCAACGTGGCCAAAGACAATGCAGGTCTGCATCACAGGCTTGCCTGGGAGATGCCTTCTATTGGTGCTAGAAGATTCATTGTTTCAGTGTCTTGAGGGTGCATTGCTTAATTTCTTGTAGGTGCTGTTAATATAATTAGGGTGTTTGTCTAGACTAAAGTAATTGTAATATCAAAGAATACTAACCCCATGCCTGACTTAAATGATATTTGACATTTTAGTTGAAGGCCATCACCTTGAGATTCCTTTGGGGTTCTAGTAGGGGAATGCAACTCCCAGTCTCTCCTCTATAACAGGCTTTGTGTTTTATTTTTGTTTCTTCCAGCGAGTACAGCACAGCAACATTGCCTTTTTCTGGGCATTAAAGATTATCATAATAGTTGACTAGAAGCACAATGAACAGAGAGGCCGCAGCGGCATGGCCAGCGATAGGCTAAAGATCACAGGACTCTGTATATCCCACTGGTTTAGATCAGTTATTAAATGTTGCATTTAATGCTTCCTGGTTAAGACTATAACCAATGTGCATAAAGTTGCACAGGAGAATACAGTATTGTTTCATTTTGATTAGAACACAGTCAAAGAGTTCCACCAAACTGTAAAGGATTCTGGGAAATGGATTCAAATATTCTGTGAAAGGGATGAGGCTAGACAACACAGAGCGTTATCTCTGCCAGCCCATCCTCGGGTAGGCAGTGGGGGTTTCACTTTTCTTATACGTGGAGCCCAGGCACACACTCCCCACAGCAGCCGCCTCCAGTCCTTTCCAGTCGCCGCGGTCAGCTCTCCACAAGCAGGCCTCTCCACGGGAGTTGTGTGTAGGTCAGAAAGGATCTGTATATAGATTTGATATAGTCACCTCTGTATTTCATTTCTTTTGTCCTGATCCCATTTTATTTTTTTTTAATTTTTTTCATATAACAAGGTCCCTAAGAACTTGGATCTTTATCATTTCTTTTTTTATTATTTTTATTCAATTGTGCATGTATGCGTGTGTGTGTGTATGTATGTGTATGTATGTGTGTGTGTGTGTGTGTGTAGAACCACGGACGAATTCGGGAACCACCATGGACGCCTCCACCTTTTCCTTGTTTACTCTGCCCAGGGATTCACAGGCTCCACCCTACCAGGACCAGAAACGCAGGCCTCCCTCGCTTCTGCCCAGCATCTATACTTGGGGGCCTAAGATCTGAACTCAGGACCTCTGCCTGCAAGACAGAGGTTTAACCCCTGAGCCACCTCTCCAGCCCTCCTTTATCCCATTTTAAATCAGTATGTCGATTGTTTTTTTTTTGTATTAAAATTAGGCACTGCCATAATTTCGTATTCTGTTGCTCTTCTCCCTCTCTGCACAGCCTCTTCAGCTTTCTCCAGTCCCTACAAAGCAGTTTTTGTCACCATGATGCCAGTTACTGAAGATGCCGTGTATTCTTTTGAAAGACTTTTAAGTTTTACTAAGAAAATAGTAAAGAAAATAGAGCAAAATTATTTGCTATATATTTCTCCTTTCAAACGTTAAAAGACATGTTTTAGCTTTGATAAAACAAGGTTTCCTCCTAGCCTGGGAAATCCCCTGGGTTTTGTTCAAGACATCCTATCCACTCATACTCCATGGAGTTCTTGACATATTGTCGTGTATAAGCCAGCACTTCCAGGGTTTGCCCTGAACTTCTTATCTCTGAAGTTGGTTCCTCTCTAACTCTGTAGAGTCTTTCAGGGGCTGCTTCTTTAAGACCCATAACGACACCTCCTCACTCCATTCCTGGGAAGGCGTAAGCTTTCTTTGAGCTCATCTCAGAATTCTCAGTCTCCCGCCGGTCACTTGTCCTTGTCCTTGTCCTTGGGGCTGTTCTCAACTGTGCAAACCTTTGGTGCTCATGTGAGAATCCTGTGTGGTGAGAATACAGGTCCCAGCTCGAGCACCTCAAATGTCCAGCGGCCTTCCTTCACTTCTCGTGGGAAGCAGGTGAGAAGTCTCTGTCTTTCCTGGCTCCTTTTTCCTGCTTCCTTCTAGCATCCCAGGAGGTAACTATTTAATTAGATTAAAATAATTTATTTTTCTTCAAGTAAAAGGTTATTGCAACACATTTATCTAAAACATTTTCAAATGAAATTGGAAATACACTCAGATGCTTTACTTTTTTTTCTTTAAAAATGTCATCTATAAACAACTTGCCCTGTCCTCATTGTCTGAGTCCAAAAGAACTAAGCTCTAGGGCATTTCTGCTTTACCAGAATGGGAATAGTAACAGGTAGTAGCAGGGTTGCTGGCTTACCAATGAGAAAGAGAGATGCTCCTCTGCTAAATGGATGCATGGGCCATGCTAGATATGCAGCAGAGCAGCAACAGGAGACTTTCCTGTTGTGAGTTGACACCAGAGATTGTTCAGACCCTGGTCACCACTGGGGCAGGTGCTGTAGGTGGTTTCTTTCTTATGTAACTGCACTGGGTCACTTCCTATTGTTCCAAAGCCGCAAACAAAATGATCCCCAATTAGAAAGAATTTCAGAGCTGGAAAATGGTACTATTGGCCAGCCAAGGAACTATCTGTCCAGAATTTTTGAACACTGTGGTCTCAGATATCTTTGCATTTTTCAGTGGTGGAGTTACAGTACTAGACATCAATTGTCTTGCCACAGGTGACCAAAGAGAGAGATAAAGCCCAGGTCTAGATCTTTCCAGTGCATGATAGTTGGGTACAGCTGTGATTTCAGAGACAGGTTGTATATAAGTTGACAAGATTTTGACCATGTTTTCTATAGGGCCAGGTCCTAAGACAGAGAAAAGCAGAAGAAGCATAGATTTTTTTTGAGGCATAGTCTTATATAGTCTAGGCTGTAGAGTTTCAAATTCACTGTAGAGTTCAAGGTGACTTTGAACTTCTGATCTTCCTGCTTCCATTTCCCAAGTACCCAGATTAGAGATGTGTGCCATGCCACCTGATTTATGTGGTGCTGGGAATTAAACCCATAGCTTCATGCATGTTATGAAGTCTGCCATATGATCTCAATCCTTAAGCTATTTTATTAGATTTGATATCTTTCGCTTGTATTTGTAGTTTAAAACACTTATAGTTTGAGGGGTATAGCTAATGGTTCTTAATTTTTAAATTTTAGAATACTTTTAAATTTAAAGAAATGTTGCAGACCAAGTGTGGAGTATTTCTGTGTACTTTTGACTCAGTTTGTTCTATGGTTTTCATTTTATAATATTGTGGTAACTTGGTCATCTAATGAAGCAATACGAATGTGTTAGTAATGCAAATTATCATATGGTGACATAAGAAAGGAGCCACCTGCAGTGCCGACACCCAGCAATGTGAGGGTCTGTGCAATCTTTGCTGTTAACCTAGGACAAGACAAAGCCCCACGTCGCTACTCTGCTGCGTATTCAAGATGTCCGTGTCAGACCAGCATCTCTGCTTCTCATCGTGAGCCAGCAATCCTGTTATTGACTGTTCCTCAACCCATTCTTGTAAATACCCTAGCTTAGTTCTTTTGGACTAGGAAAATGGAACAGGGTAAGTTGTTACTATGTGACTTTTTAAAAGGAAAACAGTAAGGTGTATCTCTAACTTCTAATTTTAAATATTTTTCAGATAATATGTTGCAATAAAAACTTAGTCAAAAGAATAATAGATTAATAAAATCTAGACTTTGTTAATTTCCTTATTTTCCTGCTCAATGTCCTTTTCTGTCCTAAGACCCCATTTGAACTTCATAGTACACATGGGTGTTATGTCTCTTTGGGTTCTGCGGACTATTTGGTGTTTTTCCTTACTGTAAGACATGTCTGTATGCTCAAGGTGGGGACAGGCACAGAGACACTGTGCTTTCCTGCCATCATCACCCATAGTACTATCGTTATTCCACTGTCCCTTGTTCATGTTGCCTTTGATCCCCTGTCTGAGCATCTTTTACTTCCTTTGTGTGTGTGGTCTCTGGCAGGAAGTCATAATAAATGATGCAAGCATGTGCTCTGGATGTATGTGTGTGTATGTTACGTGCATGTGTGTAACATGCCAGCATGCAGCATGTTTGCATTTGTGTGTGTTGCATGTATGTGTATGTGCAATGCATGCATGTGGGTGTTGGGGATTCATACCTTTGTCTTGTGTGATATGCTTTCACTCACTAAGCCATATCCTCAGCTTAGTGCAGGCTTTGACCTATGAAAGTGACATTGTGATAGGAGGTCCCTCTTTGCATTGCTGCCTGTTCAGTAGAGTCTTCCTAAGAACCATGTTCTTACATATGTATCTGAATTTTTGCTCCTGTTACACAGCAGTCCAGAGTGAGCATCTGGTGAACTTTGATTTTTCCATTTTTTTAGGGATGGATATCCATGATGTTTCTCATTTTCCACAAACACAAGCATTAGTGTGACTGATATCCTTAACGGGTTTCCCAGGAAGTCTCTCTGGGAGTTTATCTGACATGGATGTACAACCAAAAGTGGAATTTCTAAATCAGAACACACATCCGCCTTGAATCTGATCAAATCTTGGCATACTTTCCTATCAGAAGCATCTCTGCATCCTTCCTGTCATTCAGCTGTCTCTTATTCTAGTTTTACTTAGTATCTAGCATCTTTGCATCTTAAATCTCACTCATGTAATTAGGCAAACCTTGTACAGCTTTTTGCATTCTTTATTTATTTTTTATTTTTTCCACTCATACAAAGTTGATAAGTAGCCCATTCCCCTTCTTCCCTCCTCCCCTCCCTGACCCCCCTCATCTCTCCCCCCTTTTCCCTTCCTTTCCCTCATCCCTCCCCTTCTCCCAGTGGGGGGGGCCCCCATTCTTGGAGCATCCTTTAGTGTGTCTGTCAAACTTCCCTCTGGTCCTCCTCTCTGATAGTGTGTAAGGACTTAGTAGCACTGCCTAGAGCTCTTTCTTGTGTTCCCCTTTAGTATGGGAACACTATTGTGGCTGTTAATCCCTTGCCGCTAAGGATCCTAGTGCCTGTGATCCGTGTTAGGACTTTGCATGACCTGCGCAATGACCAACATATCATTGAACCCCCAAAGTCTAGTATGGATCACAGGCACCAGAACCCTTAGAGCTTTTTGCATTCTTAATGGCCCTTCCCTGTCCCTTTCTTTCTCTGATCCTGTTTATATCCTATATCTATTTTCCATTGTTTTTCTTTTTCTCTATGTATCTTCTGGTATAGACATTGTAAATATCAGCTCCCATTCTCTCATATTACCATTGTATGTGTTCATGCAGCATTTGTTAAATTTGAAGTTGTCACTTTTTATTTATTTATTTGAGACACACTCTCATGGAGCATAGATGGACCTGAAACTTAATGTGTAACTGAGGATGACCTTGCAGTTCTAATATTTTCACCTCTAATCTTCTGAGTGCTGGGATTCTGTGTGTAGACTACTAAACCTAGTTTTATATAGTGCTGGCAATAGTTTTAAGCACCTCAGAGTATTGAACTAAGCATCCTGTATGCTAGTTAGGCATGACACCAAGGAAGACACATCTCCGGCCCTAAATTTGTTAAATGCTATGTGATAAATTTCAAAGCATTTGACATATAGTAAAAAAGACTTTTCTATCAATAATTAATAAAACCACCAAGGATTCAATCTGTGACAGAGTCTTCATATTCATGACTTTTCCTACTTAGAGCCTGCCATTCCAAATTGTGTAAGGTGGGCTCCCAGCTGATGTTTTCCTATACCGTTAATTGGTTTTGTATCAATGTCATAGTTAGGCACAGGTGTCAACTTGACAGTTGAGGGTTTGAGCTCTGGGCACATTTGTGGAGAATTAGTGGTTGGGTTAAGTCCAGAGCAAACGTGAAGGAGATTGTCTGGTTGAGGGGGAAGGCTCAGGTGGTGGGATTAGGCCCAGAGAGGTGGTTGAGAGAGTCGGTATGCTGGTCTGGGAAGTAAAGATCATACCTTTGTCACTTGTCATGTAGTGATGGTGTGTCCAGTTCCCTCAGCCCTGGTATTGGTGTGAGCTCTCCTGTCAAGTTGCACGATGAACTGTAACCAGACTATTGTAAGAAAATAAGCCCCTTGTTCCCTTAAGCCATTTGGTAGTCATTTATCAGCAACTATGCAGGAGAACTGCAACAACCAATAATAAGAATCTATTCTTTCCCTGTAATTTGTGGTGTCTTCCATGCCATATGTTGATTATTCAAGTGAATCAGAATTAGTGCTTTCAGTTTTGTTCCATGATCCTGTTCATCTTGTTTTGTACCAATCCATATTCAGTAACTGATTTCATGTTTCATCTTAATATCAAAGAGGGACAGATCATGTCTCTTTCATCTTCTGTTTCAGGGTTGATTAGGCTATTTGTATAGTGTATAATTTTTGTGCATATAAATGCTTTTCAAAGATCACCAGTATAGTTGAAATTGTAATCTAAATTCTATTAAATTTAAATATCAGTTTGAAGAGAACTGATATCTTTCTGAAACCAAGTTATTTTACCTTGAAAAGGGAGAGATATCCACTTACTTAATTTTAAGCCATTTCTACATTGAAAATCCAAGGAAAGATACTTTAAGAGAAAAGCCCTTAGAACACATATCACGGTTATATAATTTGGTTCTTATGACATCTTTATTCTATTCTATTCTATTCCTTTTTTCAAAGTTTAATCATTATTCTTCAATTAAATGGTAATCATCTCAAGGACAAGGGTTGCAGCTTTAATTTCTTTTCTTTCCTTCTGTCCGTCATCGCAGAGCAGGCTCCATAAAAGTGATGTTTTTAAAAAAAATTGCCTTCAAGAGATGTATCCTGCCAGAGGTTGTTTTTCTCCAACCTCCTTCATTTTCTTTCTTTGCATTTCTTTTTTTTTTTTTTTTTAGCCAAAGTTTTTTTTTTTTTATTTCAGCTCATACAAACTTATTAGGTACACCAGTTCCCTCCCTCCCTCCTCCCCCCCGTACCCCCTGCTCCCCCCCCACCCCTCTCCCTCCCCATCCCCCAGTGCCTCTCACCCCAATTCCCAGAGAGTCCTTTCTTGTGCATGACTGATTTTCCTCTGGGCCCTCCTCTCCGATTTCGTACAAGGACCCAGTGGCCTTTCCCGAACCCTTTCCCGTGTTCCCCTTAGGTATAGGAACACTGCTGTGGCTGCCAATCCTTTGCCTCCAAGGATCTTGGTGCCTTTAGCAGATGCTAGACTTTGTGAGGTCAACAGTGTGTTGGACAATGCGCAGGGCATGCAAAGTCCAATTATGATTGCTTCAGCCCTAACTAGTATAGAGTATCTTACATATCATTGCTCCTCCCATCCTTATGCTCTTACACTCTTACCGCCCCCTCTTCCGCAAATTTCCCTGAGCTTCAAGATGGGGAGAGACTAAGCTGGCCTAGATCTAGGTGGTTGATATAGAGTCTCTGAAGTTCTGGATTGTGGTTTGTTGATTTTCTTTTGCAGTTTTGCTGCTCCTGCAATGCCCTTCACTCCATCCTGGTGGGCATTGTATGTTACCCCCTGGCCAGAGACAAAAAGCTGTTAGAGTCTTGTGATAAAAGCACATTCAAAGGGAGATGTAATAAAAGTGGGAAACCACAGTGAGGGAGGGGTCTATCACCCATTTGCAGAATTATTACTTTTTATCTGCCAGACTATATGCCCTCCTCTTCTGGTGAGATCACTCCCCCTCAGTAGTAAATGATCAGGAACAAAAGTCTGTGAACTTAATCAGATGTCTCATTACTTATTTGGGTCCTTGGTGGAGGCCTATTTTCCCTGCTGTAACATGGTCCCTTCTCTCCTTCTTTCTGGTGTGGCCCTCCTACCCCATCCCTCCTGTTCATAATCCTTGGAATTACTGTCTCTAGGTGGGCTGGGTGGGTTTGGTAATAGGAGCCACCTATTAGGGAGTACATACGGCGCTTAATTTTCTGGGTCTGGGATACTTCACTTAATATAATTGTTTCTAATGACATCCATTTCCCGGCAAATTCCAGTAATTCATCATTTTTGATGGCTGAGTAGTACTCCATTGTATAGATGTACCACAGTTTCCTTATCCACTCGTCAACTGTTGGACATTTGGGCTGATTCCATGACTTTGCTATTGTAAACAGTGCTGCTATGAACATGGTCGTGCTTGTGCTATCGAGGTGAACCTCTGCTGTATGGGGGGTTATTCCCAAAAGTGGAATAGCATCTTTAGCCATCAGGGAAATGCAAATCAAAACTTCCCTGAGATATCATCTCACCCCGGTCAGGATGGCAAAAATCCACAATACTAACAACGACAAATGCTGGAGAGGATGTGGAGAGAGGGGAACTCTCCTACATTGCTGGTGGGAATGCAGGCTCATACAGCCACTCTGGCGAGCCGTCTGGAGATTCTTAAAGAAATTAAAGATTGAAATGCCATATAACCCTGCTATTCCACTTTCTTTGCATTTCTAACTTCTCCCTTTGCCCTGACTTGTGTGTCCCTCTGCTGTTTATGCTGTATGGCACTGGCTCACACCTACTGTCTTGCTGCTTGTGCTGTGGGTCATGCTGCTTGCACTGCATGGCACTGGTTCACACCTATTGTCTTGTTTCTTGCACTGTGCAGTACTGGCTTACACCAACCTCCACTTATCAAAGCTAAGCACTTTTCTTTCTCAGTTCCTCTGGCAGTAAGCATTGTAACTTAAAGTTTTGCTTTGTCTGTAAGGCAAGGTGAGCTTTTGGCTTCATATAAATACATTGTCAGCCACTGGAAAGATGCTAACATTTATTGTAAAGCTGTCTCTTGAATATCTTGTAATAGATAGTCAGACTATGCCATCTGTTTTGGGCTTCATCTGGAAGCTGCATTTCCATCAGTATGCTCTTTGCAGAGTGCTTGGTGGTTTTCTTTTCTTTTCTTTTTTTAACCAAGTCTTATGGCAATCTCCTTAGATCTGAAGGAATGTATTGCAGTGCCTGTTCTTCACAATGCTAATGGTCAGAAGGGAAGCTTTGTAGTGTCTGGTCTTTACAGCACTGGTGACCTGTCTGAGCCCTGCCCTGTTGGCTGTAACTGTCTTCAGTCTGTTCTTTAACCTGCACCATTGCTAAGATTTGGACCTGATGCATATCTGCATAGGAAGCAATGTGTAGAGGTGAGAAGATCAGATTTGAAAGAAATATCTCTAGAAGTCTAATGCTGAACAAGGTGAAAGCATTGAGAAGAGCCAGAGATGCCCTTTGACTCTCTGGCAACTTACATGTCCCAACAGACCTGAGTATCCCAACAGACCTGAGACAAGTGATGCTGAATTTTATTTACAGATCAATATTTGTATCCTATTGAGAAAACAGAGTTTACAGTTAATTACTGGACTTTGGAGACATTGGGGAATCTTCATGAAATCTGTTCTGAACAAAGGAATAAGAATTCATTTTTACTGCATCAGTCACTGGAAGACCAAATACAGGACATACTGGTTAGGGTTCTTTTCAGGTCAGCTGAGTGGCATTAGATCCTAAGAGACAGGGACTCACAGCTATTTCTGTCCATTTTCTTGGGTTAGGAGCATGACATTGAACAACACTGATGTGTGTCTGCATTTGTTCTTCCAATAAATTATTTGAACATCTGCATTATATAAAAGTACTGTAATTGATTCAATTTTTGGACTCCACAGGATCCATAGGTGAAAAAGACAATAATCATGCAGCCATTTTGGTTTGGGAGTTAAGAATGAAGTAAGAACTACATCTGCACAAGCAAGGGAAGCATGCTACTTCCCGAGAAACACAGGCGTGTTTTGCCATCCCATAACGGGATAATGCCATTTGACTTGCTTCTACTTCAGCAAGTGTGAGCATGACAGACAGAATTGCCAGATCCCTTCTGTAGCCCACGTTGGGGATATGATGTGTTAATTTAAAAGGAGAAGTTAATTGACTTCTGTGCAGAACAAAGCCAGTTCTGTGCAGAACAACAGCTGCTCAGGTTCAGACATCTGAAAGCTTTGCTTTGCTGTGCACTGGGATAGTTTTCCAGTGCTTTGAGGTAAAAAACAAACAAACAAACAAACAACTTTGATAGTGATATATGATGTTTATGTGTAAACAGCTTTCATGAACTGAATATACAGAAACTGGAGAATGATTTTTCTCAAGTTGGGACATAATCTCGAGAATCTACACATAATTTTAAGCTTTTAATTTTTTGTTTCTGTGGTAACTTTTTTTGTTCTCATGGACATGTATGGATGGAATGTGTGTATGTGTGTATGTATGTTTGTATGGATATGAATGCATGCGTATGAGTGCTGTGCAGGAACATGTGAGTCCTCATCCATGTGGAGGCCCAAAGGTGATACTAGGAACTATTCTTGATCACTCTTCCACCTTGCTTTTTGACTTTGAACATGTATATCTGGAACTTGCTAACAGGACTAGTCCAGCTAACCTTTTCTACTTGGGGACTCTGCTGTTCAGGTTGGGCTTACAGGCAAATTGTCATGCGTGACATTTTATGTGGGATGTGGGGAGAGGGACTTTGGTCCATTCACCAACACAGCAAGAGATTTAACTGCTGAGCATCTCTCCCATCTTGTAATAAATGCATATATTTAGGAAGGATAGAGATTAAGATTTCTTATACAAGCTTCATAAGAGCCTTAGGAATTTTGTTCTTGTGAACACTTAAGAAATTATTCTTTTACTTATATTTGAGAAATGCTTTTGAGGTGAGCCATGTCCAGGTGAGTAGGTTCTAGGCAGGCCTGGTGGGCTAGAAGCTTCCCGGCAAGAGCTTGAGACCCTGGGTCGCGTGCACAACTCCTTATTCTTCCCCCACCCCCACCCCCGCCACCTAATCACATACACACAGGAAATAGGTCCAAGTAGAAGATTTCATACAATACCAGCTTTCAAGGATCCAGAGAGAAAAGACCAGAAAAAGATAACATGACAGTCACTTTGGAAGACTCATCTGAGAAACATCAACATGATTCAACATCCAGAGAACAGTAGAATCGTTACCTTCTTTTTTTTTTGCAAGTGAAGGCCCAAACATTTGTTACCTAACACAAAGAAAAATTAGACTATTAACACCATCTACTGAAGATAAAACAGAAAAAAAATCAGAATTAAAAAAACATGTCTCTCCTCAAGATGACCAAATCCAAGGCTTCAGATCCCATGGAGGACCTAAATCTAAACAGTGTAATAAAAAAATTCAAGAGAGTCCCCAAAATAGAACTGATTATATAGAAGACGGAGTCTCTAAACTGGAAGACAAGATAGAAGAGATTTATAAGTCGATAAGAGAAACTGATAAACTGAAAAACACACTTGAGTGGAACATACAAGGACTCTGGGGCATAACTAAAAGGCCCAACATAAGGATCATGTGTATACCAGAAACAGACACACAAGAGAAAGGTACACCATGTATATAATCAATGAGATAACAGAAGAAGATGTCCCTGATGATAAAAAAGACATACTTACCCTGATTCAAGAGGCATACAGAACACCAGATATTCAGGACAAGAAAAGAAACACCCTAAGCATATGATAAGCTGCACACCAAATATACACATTAAAGACAAGATCTTAAGAGCTGCAAGACAGAAGGAGCAAATCATATATAGAGGCAAACACATCAAAATAACAGCTGACTTCTAATACAAACCATAAAAGACAGAAGGCCTAGGAAAGACACAATACAAGTCCTTAATAAACACAAATGCCAACCTTGGTTATTATATCCAGCAAAACTGTCAGTCATAATAGAAGTTGAAAGAAAAATATTCCATGACAGAAACAGACTAAAAGACTATATGGCCACTAAGCCAGGGCTACAGAGAGTACTGGAAGAAATAGGGAAGATGGAACAGAAGGATAAACACATCAAAGAAGCTGAAGGAAATAAATAATATCAGCTCAAGAATGAATGAAGGAATAAAAAAGGCAAACATCACAGAATCAACAAAATGTCAGGAACATTAAGCATCTTCCAATAATAACTTTAAATGTCAATGGGCTCAAATCCCCAATCAAGAAAAACAGGCTTATAACTTGGATGAAACATCATGACCCATCATTTCTGCCTCCAAGAAACACACCCCACCTTGAAAGCTAAACACTTTCTCAGGGTGAAAGGATGGTCAAAAGTGCTCGAAGTAAAGGGAAAAAGGAAACAAGCAGGAGTTAGCATCTTAATATCAGAAAAAATAGACTTCAAAATAATAAAACCATAAGAGATGCAAATGGATACTACGTCCTAGTTGAGGGAAAATTCTAGCAAGACAATCTCTTAATCAACATATATGCACCAAACATGGGAACACCCAAACTCATCAAACAAACACTACAGGAGACAAAACATCCAGTCGACCCAAGGACAATAATAGTAGGAGACTTCAGTATGCCACTCACACTATTTTACAGATCAGTGGGCCAAAATCTAAGCAGGGACACATTGGAGTTAAATAAAACTATAAATCAAGTGGAACAGAACATTTCATCCAAACACTAATGAATACACATTCAAATCAGCAGTCTATGGAATATTTTCAAAACAGGTCATATATTAGGACACAAATCAAATACCTATAGACATAGAAAAATCTAAATCATTTATGAACACTGTCTGACCATCATGGAATAAAGGTGGACATCTACAACAAAGGAAATAACAGAAACCACACAAACTCATGGAAACCTAATGACACATTTTTGAATGAAGAATGGGTCGAAAATGAAATAAAATGAGAAACTAAAAACTTCCTTGAAGCTAATGAAAATGAAGATACAATCCACAATAATCTATGGGATACATTGAAAGCAGGCCTAAAAGGAAAGTTTATGGCACTAATTGCCTACATCAAAAAAAAAAAAAAAAAAAAAAAAAAAAAAAAAAGGAAAGATCCCAAGTAAATGAATTCATATTACACCTGAAAGCTTTAGAAAGAAAAGGAACAAACCAATCCTAAAAGTAGCACAAGGGAAGAAATATCCAAGATCCAAGCAGAAATTGCTTGGATTGGAACTGAGAAAGAAAATACAAAAAAAAAATATCAATGATTAAAAGAGCTGGATTTTTAAAAAAGGTAAGTAAGATTGATAAACTCTTAGCTTCATTAACCAAAAGTAGAGAGAAAACTCAAATCAACAAAATCAGAAATGAAAAGGAGAAATCACAACAGATATTGGAGAAATCCAGAGAATCATAAGGACATACTTTAAAAATTTATATTTTATCAATTGGACATTCTAAAGGAAATGGAGGAATTCTAAACATATGTGACCTATCAAAGTTGACTCAAAATGAAATTACATATCTTCCAACTTAAAAAAGCAGATGTATTCAGTGCTGAATTCTACCAGGCCTTCAGAGAAGAACTAACACACTACTCCTCAAAATATTCCATAAAGTAGAGAAAGAAGAAATACCCTCAAACTCTTTCTACAAAGCCAGTATTACTCTGATCCAAAATCCAAACAAAGACACATCAAAGAAGAAATTATAGACCAATCTCACTAATGAATACAGATGCAAAAATCTTCAATATAATACTAACAAACTGAATTCAAAGATATATCCAAAAGATACATCATGATCAAGTTGGACTCATACCAGGAATACAAGTATGGTTTATTATATGTAAATCAATACATGTGATTCATCATATTAACAAATTCAAAACAAAGATCATGTGATCCTCTCCATAAATGCAGCAAAGGCTGTTGACAAAATTCAACATCCCTTTATGATAAAAGTTTTGCAGAAAACAGGAATGGAGGGGACCTGTCTCAACTTGATAAAGGCTATATAACGAGCCTAAAGCAAGCATCATTCTAAATAGGGAAACTCTTGAAGCATTCCCTCTTATATCAGAAATGAACAAGGCTGTCCACTGTCACCACTCCTATTCGATATTGTGCTTGAAGTCCTACAAAGCAATAAGGCAAGAGAAGGAGATAAAAGTGACACAGATATGGAAGTTGTTAAGTATCCCTATATACAGATGATATCATTTTGTACTTGAGAGATCCACATGACTCCATCAAAAAACTATTTGAATTAATAAAAGGGGAAGACTACAAAATCAATGTACAAAAATCAGGAGCTTTCCTATACACCACAGACAAACAAAATAAAATATCTTTGAATAAATTTAACCAAGGAAGTAAAAGACCTATACAATGAAAACGACAAAGCACTGCTGAAAGAAATTAAAGAGGATACTAGAAAGTGGAAAGACCTTCCTTGCTTACGGATCAGTAAGATCAACAGTGTATAAATGACCACCACACCCAAGGCAATATACAGATTCAATGCAATTGCAATCAAAATCCCTATGTAATTCTTCACAGGAGTATATAAAACAATCTCAAAATTCATATAGAACAAAAAATCACAATTAGCCAAAATAATTTTGGATAAGAAGAAGACTGCTGGGAGTATCACCATACCAGATTTTAAACTATATTACAGAGCTACAGTAATAAAAACATCTTGGTATGGCACAAAACAGATGCATTGACCAATGGATTAGCACAGAGAACTCAGATATAAAATCCCACACCTACAGCCACTTCGTCTTTGATAAAGGTGCATATGTTCGCTGGGAAAAAGACAGCATTTTCAACAAGTGGTGTTAGGAAAACTGGACATCTACATGTAGGAGAATAAAAATTGACTGTTGCTTCTCTGCTTACATAGAAGTATATTCCAAATGGATCAGAGACCTCAAAATTAAACCTGAAATTCTGAAATTGTTAGAAGAAAGAGTACGGAGTATACTTAAATTGATACACATACTTAAATTGATACGCATAGGTAAAGCTTTTCTAAACAACAGCAAATGTCCAGGAACTAAGACCAATAACAAATTGTGTTTCATGAAATTAAAAGGCTTCTGTTCTGCAAAAGAAACAGTTAATTTTGCAAAGGTACAACACACAGAATGGGAGAAAATCTTTACTTGCTCTGAATGTGACAAAGCATTAATCTCCAGAGTATACAAAGAGCTCAAAAAAACTAAACACCAAGACAGCAAACATTCTAATTAAAAAATGGAGCCTGGAACTCAACAGGGACTTCACTCAAAAGAAATTGAAATGTCAAACAAATACCTTAAAAGATGTTCAA
This sequence comes from Typhlomys cinereus, assembly GCA_023101885.1. NCBI lineage: Eukaryota > Metazoa > Chordata > Mammalia > Rodentia > Platacanthomyidae > Typhlomys > Typhlomys cinereus. The sequence goes on along the minus strand of JALPQD010000358.1, from coordinate 2,234,105 downwards.
TTTCTATGATTATCAGAGAAATGCAAGTTAAAATTGCCCTGCAATACCATCTTACCCCAGTCAGAATGGCTAAGATCAAGAATACAAACAACAGAGAATGCTGGTGAGGTTGTGGAGAAAAAGGGACACTTATTCACTGCCGGTGGGATTGTAAATTGGTACAGACTCTTTGGAGATCCGTGTGGAGGTTCCTCAGAAAGTTAAACTGTAACTGCCATGTGACCCAGTATACCACTCCTAGGAATATTCCCAAAATACTTTACATCTTACTACAAAGACACTTGTTCATCTATGTTCATTGCAGCTTTATTCACAATAGCAAAAAAATTGGAATGAGCCCACATGCCCAGCAACAGAGGAATGGATAATGAAAATATGGTACATTTAGGCAATGGAATATTACTCAGCCATCAGAAAGGATGAGATTATGGATATTGCTGGTAAATGGACTGCAAACTTTAATATTGAGCAGGATATCTCAGACACAGAAAAGTTAAGTACCACGTGTTCTCTCTTACATGTGGAATGTAGCACTGATATCCTTGTTGATGTATTTGGACTGAAATTACTGTAAGAGCCACAAAATTCAAAAGGGACCAATGAGTGGGAATGTAGGAAGGAATGGTTAGAGTGAAACCTTTTAGAGGGGAGATTTAGAATATCATGACAAGTGAAGGAGGGAATAATTGGAAAAATATATAATGGGGAATGAGTGGATGGGCGATAGGAGGCACAGAGGGACTTATAGAAAGACCCTAAGATAGTGGGAAGTAATCCCAAAGGAACCTCGGAACCTCTATGGTACTAATATGTCAAGAAAAATCATTTAAAGAAAGAAACAAGACCCTATGCAGAGAAACATAGAGTGAGGAAAACAGGGGTGGGGGAGAAAGCACTGAGCGGAGCCACCTAGAAACTAAATTTATACTAGTAATAACTTCTTGATAAAATGTTGGTCAGAGAGGCCTCAAAGTCCCCCCCCCCCCGACTCCAACATTATAGGCTTTTGCCATTGCTCTTGGTTGCTTTCCAAAGAAGTATTAGTAAAACCTATTACTGAAGATGCAACACATATGGATCCTAGAACATAGGCAAAATACATGAACTGGAGCTGCTCTGAGAACTGCCTCCTTGCTGGATACTGGAGGAGGGAAATAATCACAGGTCTAATCAAGTCATGAGATCTGCAAGTAGTAATAGAAGTCGCTATGGCAACATGTGACCACCAGTGTAACAGTGGCAATAGCTTTCTGTTTGGACTCAAGACCCGCTTGTCAGAATGGAACACATTCTTGTTACTGCTAAGTAGAACAAGAATCCAAAAAGAAAAGAAAAAAGAACCTAAAAAGGGAAGGAAATAGATCACTAGGGAAAAACAACCAGTGAACCTATAGCTAAGAAGACAGTACAGCAAACTATTCTGTGAATAGCTGCTATTATACCCATAGATTTAAAGAACAATTAATGCTCTGCCTAGAAGGCTTCTTCTATAACAGAGGTAGAGGATCCTGAGAGTATACAGCCTAGGGCAGTAGAAGAGCAGTGAATTGGATAGCAACAGCCAGCCATAATGCAGAGTGCCGGCAACCTAAAAGGGCTCACCCAGAATCAGGCCAGCCCAATTTCTCCCCATCCAAAGTCCTTGAGAACCTCACAGAAAAGGGGGCGTTGGAATTGTAAGAATCTAAAGATGGGAAGGTTGGTTCACAATTTGTCATAGTTAGGCACAGGTGTCAACTTGACAGTTGAGGGTTTGAGCTCTGGGCACATTTGTAGAAAATTAATTGTTGAGTTAAGCCCAGAGCAATTGTGCAGGAGATTGTGTAGCTGACGGGGAAGGACATCCTATGGTGGGTGGGACTAGGTCCTGGAATAATATACAGAGAGCTGTTTAAGAAAGTTGGCATCGGGGCTGGAGAGGTGGCTCAGGGGTTAAGCCTCTGCCTTGCAGGCGGAAGGTTCTGAGTTCAGATCCTAGAGCCCACGTATAGACGCCAGGCGGAAGCGGGGACGGCTTGCGTTTCTGGTCCTGGTAGGGTGGAGTCTGTGAATCCCGGGGCAGAGTAAACAAGGAGGAGGCAGTCCATGGTGGTTCCCGAATTCGTCCATGGTTCTATACACACATACACGCATACACACACACACATACGTACATACACATGCACATGCACAATTGAATAAATAATAAAAAAAAATTTAAAAAATATAAAAAAGAGAAAGTTGGCATCCTTGTTTACATTTGGCCAGACATGCTAGTCTAGCAAGTAAGGATTGTCCCTCTCTCATCTATTATGTAGAGATGGTGTGGCCAGTTCCCTCTGCCCTGGTGCTAATGTGAACTCTCCTGCTAAGAAGGACAAGCAACTGTAACTAGAAATTGTGAGAAAATAAACCTCTTGTTCCCTTAAGCCATTTGATGGTGATTTTATCAGAAACCATGCAGGCTAACTACTACACCATTTGACAAGACATTCAATTCAAGGCATGACTGCTGCATATAGGAACTCTCTGCAGTGAGACGTCCTTATCATACTTGCATAATAACTGACAGACCAACATGCCCCCATAGACTATGGAGGAACTGAAGAGAGATAAGGATACAGTGGAAACCTTAGGGACTAAAGCTGGATGAGTGAAGAGAAATGCCTCTATCAGTGTGGTGGCCTGAAGAGAGGCAAATTGGCATGCTACAAGAGGCCTGAACCCTCACAGGAGTAGACAAGCCAGAGGGAACCCTGCAGTCCATAGAAGACAGGCAGGAGGGTGGGAGGGAGTGAGATAAGATTGATGAAGGGCAGGAGGAAAAATGGGAGGGAGGGGAAATGGAGGGAAGCAGGGTAAATACTCAATATGCTTGTAAAATTAGAAAAAGAAATAAAAAAGAAATACTGTTGAAATTTTTGTGCACGCAGATATCCAAGCTCACCACCCATTCATTCCGTTTTTTATCTATCTTTAAAATTATTTTTTCTTCTTTTTAGAATTTTTATATGTAATAATGTTACATACCACTAACACTCATTATTGTGCTAATATACATGAAAATAGCACACATTTTTCAATTCTTTTTCTACTTTCCACACCAGTCACTAAAGTATACAGGTGGATACTTTAAGCTTTCACACAAGAGGCAGAGCGTGTGATATTTTGTCTTTCCAAGTCTGGCTTATTTATCTGACACAGTGATCTCCACATCTCTGCATTTCGTTGCAAATCATACGCTTTCATTCTTTACGTCTGAAGCATAATTATTCCTTGGTGAGATGACCATTCATGTTTTACAGATGCTTAGACTAATTCCATATTTTCCCTGCTATGAATCATGCTTTGATAACAGAGTGTGTAGGCCTTTTGCTTTACTGATTTCATTTCTTTTGCACAGGTATTCACAGTGGCAGAGCTGAGTTCGAAGGCAGTGTTGTTTGTAGCTAGTGGAGAATGGTCTGTACTATTTTTCATAATGATTTTACTAATTTACTGTGCCACCAATATATGAATCACCCTTTTCTTCATCATCTGTAGTATTTATTGTGAATAGTAAGTATGTTCGGTGGTTTTCAGGCAGAGTGTCACTGTGTAGAACCCAGTGTAGATGGCCTTGAATCACAGACATCTTCTTGTTTCAGCTTTCTAAATTCTTGGATTGCATGTGTGTCTGCCTGTTCTTTTTCTTTTCTTTTTTAAAATAGTCTTTCTAGCTGTGGAGACATGAAATGTCATTTTGGATTCTATTGGCCTTTTATTTGCCTATTGGTATTGGGCATTTGTTAAATTATTAAATTTTTTTTAGTTAGTATTCAAAGTGATGGGTTTCACTTTGACATTTTCATACACACATAATGAGTTTAATTTTGCTCATTGTTTGGCCCATTGCCTTCCTTGTAAATCCTCCCTCCTCCTGCTGGTTCTCTGGTTCCTGTTATAATCCTTTTCTGCTTTCATAGTACACAATTTTGTTACCCTCGCTTTAGTCCTCTTTCCCTTAGCTACTTTCATGTCATATACACATATACCCCCACATGCACACACAGACATACACCCAACATGCACTACAGCCATACATGTACACAAGCATGCACATGTATTACATAGGCATGAACACATGTGCATGCATGTATGTATGCACATATGCAAATTTAAATTTGGATTCTTCATATGACAGAATATAGGCAGGCTGCTTGAGTTTTGCTCATCTTCCCAGTTTAATTCATCCCAACCCTAACCCTAGCCCTAACTCTAACCCTAACCCTAACCTCTAACCCTAACCTTAACTCTAACCCTCTTCTTTAGAGCTGAATACAAATGTATTGTGCATGAATACATATTTATCCATTTTTTCCTACTGATGGGCATCTAAGGCTCATTCTGTTTCCAAGCTATTCAGAATCATGAGCAGTAAACATGGGTATATGAGTATGTCTGTTGACTTAGTCTCTTGCTTGTAGAGCCAGGGGGGACATAAAGGAATCTGTGGTGTTTCTCTTTTTAGTATTTTGAAGGGTATCCATGCCAATTTCCCTAGTGGCTGTACCAGCTTTCAGTCCCACCTGTAGTGTAAGGAAGTTACCTTTCTATATATCTTCATCTGCACTTGTTTTCTTGATAAAAGCCATTCCGACTGAGGTGAGACGGAATCTCAAGGCAGTTAGGATTTGCATTTTCCTGATGGCTAAGGATGATGAAAGCTTTTTCACATATTTATTGGCCGTTTGAATTTCTGCCTTGGAGAAATGTCAATTCACTTCATTAGCCCATTTATTGATCAGATGATTTGTTTTGTTAGTGCTTAATTTTGGGAGTTCTTTATAGATTCAAGATATCAATCCCCTTTCTGGCAAAGATTTTTTCTCTTATTCTGTAGCTGTCTCTTCACTTTTGCTGATTTATTTTCTAGGCAAAAGCTTTTTAACTTCATGCAACCTCATTTGTCGATTCTTACAATTATTTCCTGTGTTACTGGAACCTGTTCAGAAGGTGCTTTTAAGTGATTTCTCCCAACAGTTTCAGAAATTCAGATCTCTGATCATTTTCTAATGGACTTTGGAACAATGTGAGAGCTATGTCTGTAGTTTCAATCCTTTATGTGTGGCTTGTCTTATTTTGTTGAAGTGGCCTTTGACACCTTTGGTAGAGATCAGATGCTGAAGCCATGTGGGTTTGTTTGTGGGTCCTCTGTTATATATTGCATGGATTTGTGCCAGTTCCCTTTTGATTTCATGTGTTGTTTGTGTTGCTATTATGTGGCTAGAGCTCAGTAGGACAGGCTTTGAGGTTGGGTTTCACACTGCCTTCAGTATTGTGTTCTGTGGAATATAGCTTTGGCTGTTTTGGGTCCTTTTTGCTTCCATATGTATTTGGGGATTGTTTATTCTATTTTTGTGAAGAATGCTTCTGTAAGGAATTGCATAGAATCTTTATAACATTTTGGTAATGTAGCCATTTTCACAATGAACACTTTATGTACAAATAAATATAAACGTCATACAAATATATGGAAAAATCAGACTTCCAGGTACAATGATAGAGTAGAAACTACTGCCATGTAATCTGATGAAAGAAAAAGACAAAATAAGAGAAAGGAAAATCTATTCCAAAGAGACAAAAAAGATAGGAAGATCTGAAAGTCATAAAATCAAAGTCTAAAACAGTACAAAGTGTGGAGGGACTAAAAACCCAGTAAGCAAAGCACCAGCTTTTGTTCAGGGACGCAGAGTAGATACCACAAGTCAGAGCACTTGGTCTCCTATTTTGTGAATGGGAATGAACTCGAGACTCAGGACAAAGATGTTTAGTAACAACATTCCCAGATGCAACTATAAGAGATGTTGGAACTTGCATATGCTCAGATTCCAACAGAGAAATAAAATAATCATGAAAAACTGATGAAGATTTCAAAAATGTATGAATAAAAACAGTCAGTAACTTCCAAATGGATGTAAACAAGCAGATGAACTCAGTCCAGGACAAGAGGAAGTCAGCACACAGATGAAAAAGGCAACAGAATGGATGAGAAAATCAGTAATATGGATGAGAAAGTAGGCAGCAAAAAATTCAGTAAAGAATCAGATTTTGATGAAAAATAGAAATGTTTAGAGTAAAAAAAAATCAATGAATGAAATGAACAATACAGCAGAAAATATCACCAAATGCATAAGAAAGAATATTAGAGTGCTGGACAACATGCGTTTGAATGCTCTGTACACACATAAAAAAGTAGGTAAAGCAGTTGGGGAGGCAGAGCCAGGCAGACGCTTGGAACTCATTGGCCATTCAAGTCTAACCAAATCCGTGAGCTTCTTGTTCAGTGGTAGAGCCTGTCTGAAAATTAAGATGGCGAGTGAGAGAGGACATCTAACATCAACCTCTGGCCTTCACACTTACACCTACGTGTACACACAAACACTCATGTGCAAACACATTGTATGTGCACACATATGCATAAATCATAAAAGAGGGCTGGGGAGGTGGCTCAAGACCTGACGTTGGATCCCCAGATCCCACGTAAAATATGTCCAACAGACAGTGACAACCTATCATTCTGGCCCTGAAGGGTGGAGCCTGGGAAACCCCAGAGCCAAGCAAAAGTCGGTAGCAAAATCCAGGATAATTCCCTCGGGCCTTGGGCCTCCACAGGCATACACACTCAGGTGCCCTTTTGTAGACGCCCAAAATAAAAATCCATAGAGAAAAAATAGGTAACTATGACCACAGTGTCCAAGAGCTTTGGGATATGATCAAGAGAACAAACTTAAAAATCCAAATTATAGAAAAGGCTGAGATTAAAAGTTAAAGTCATAATTACCCAAGTGTAGAAAAACAAATTGATTCTTGAACACAAGAGGCACCTAGACACTGACTATACATTACCAGAGAAGTGTCTTTCTATGACGGACTGCAGCCAAAATTCAAAACAAAAAACAATGCAAATTGTGTTTTAATGTCAGAGTCCATTTGAAATGTATATTAACCTTATAACTCTTTTATAATTTCTTCAGTGTACTAGGAGATGTTCTTGCCAGTTCTTTAAGATTTTCTCTAGTGACAATAGAAAAGGTCTGTTGAAAAATTTATGAACAAAATATTTTTATGTCTCCCTGCTTAATCTGCATACCTTTTAATTTATTTTCTCTACCATATTGTATTGGATAGGATTCCAGTATGATGCTGAAAATAATTGATGAAAATGGCCATCTTGCCTTATTCTTCTCCATACAGCTAAATTTTAGTTTCTACTGTTAAATGTGATGCAGCTACAATGTTTGGCAGAATGTATGTTGAATTGACAAAGTTTCTCTTTATTTCTAATGTACTGAGAATTTTTATGATAATTACATATTGGATTGGTAAGATTATTTTTAACATATTTTACTATAATCATTGTCATAGTTAGGTATAGGTATGAACTTCATGTTTGAAGGTTCAAGCCCTGGGCACATTTATAGAAAATTAATAACTGAGTTAAGCCCAAAGTGAACATTAAGGAGATTGTGTAGTTGTCCAAGCCCATAGGTGGCTGACACTAGTCCTTGGGCAGGTGAATAAGACTGAGGGTACTAGTTGAGGAAGTTGGCATCCTTCTGTATGCTTGTTTAGACATGCTGATCTGGTCTGGCAAGTAAGGATTATTCCTCTCTCAGTCATTACTTGGGTGGTGGGTCCATTTCCCTCACCTTGGTGTTGGTGTGAGCTCTCCTGCCAAACTGGACAAGGAACTGTAACTGGACTATAGTAAGAGAATAAAGCCCTTGTTGCTTTAAGCAGTTTTGTCATGATTTTTTCATCAACAATATAAGCAAGCTGCTACAATCATGTAATTTTTTCTCCTGATGGTATGACAAAATTGATTTTTGACTTGTGAACCATCCTTGCATTCCTGGGATTATTCTTACTTGGTAATGGAGTGCAATTTTTTAATACTTCATTGGGTTAAATTTTCTAATACTTTGTGCTAGTTTTTACAATGCTGCAGGTTTTTTCATCCCTCTAATGTATACACAATGCTGTCATTTTGCTGTAGGCACTGCTTTCTCTGCATTCTACACCCCTGACAGGTTGTGCTTTATCTTCATTTTATTCAAAATGGCTTTGTGGCTTCACCTGAGACTTATTCTGTGCGTCATACAGATGTGCCTATGTAATCCTCAAATATTTTTTTCTTGAACTACCTTTCTATCATTTGTGAATTTCTAATTTAACTATCATTATGGTTTCTAATATATATTTTATAATTTGAATTCTTTAAAATTTGTTACATTGTTTTTATGGCTGAAATTTCATGCATGTTGGTCATTGTACTCTGCATATTTGAGAATGTGTGTTCTGCTGTTTCTGATGAAGTTGCAGATGTTCATTATGAGAAGAATGTACATTTAGCTGCTGTTGTTGGAGAGGCTGTGTCTTAGTTGACTGATGATGTTCTACTCTTCACCTGAGTCTTACTGATTTTCTGTCTGTTGTTTTGTACATTTTGCATAGAGACGTGCTAAAGAGTTCAGTTGTTAAAGTGGATTATTCTGTTCCTTCTTCAGCTCTCTCCATTTTGAAACTCTGTTTCTGTGCATACTCACATTCATATTCTCCTACTTGCCATTATGCATATGTTTTAAGGTTTATTCTGTGTTCTTAAAGAATCCACTGCCCTATCATTACATAATGTCTCTCTTTATTCCTGGTAACTTCATTTGGTTTTACACCTGTTCCTTTTGAAGTCAATTTAATTTTTTAAAACAAAATTATATTTTCTTTAATTAGTTTTAACATGCTATTTCCTTCTTCTTGGTTTAATTTTAATCTTTATAAGTTTGTGTTTATGTTGAACTTCATGAATACAACATATAGATATTACTTCTTGATCCACTCTGCTAGTCTTTATCTTTCAATTTGCTCTTTCAGATGTTTGTCATGGTATTTGATGCAGATATGTTTACTGCCCTTTTCATTAAAATTTTTCTTTGTACTTTTTTTGAGCATTTCCTGTGATCCCATCTTCTCTTTCATTGACACATTACTTGTAACATTTTCTCTCTGTGCTTGACCTGGAGTAGCAGCTACTGCAGGTGCTGCTTCCTGGGTACTGTGCGTCTTTTATAACACCTGTACAGTATGCATGGTCCGTATCCACCTCTCCACCGTCCCTTCTTACCTTGTTTACATGTGAAGTGTGTGAAGTCGAGGCACAGCTGCTTTTATTAATCTGCACAGACGGTTCAACCTGTCAGAGCTGTTAGTAACAGAAATAAAAGCCTTTCGTTTACTCTCTTCATTTACTGTCCTTTGTGACCTCATGTTTCTGGCTGTTATTACATTCCTTAAAATTTCACTTTGTATTTTGAGATTTTCAAACAGTTGTTTCCATTGTATATGAGTTGTCAGATCCCTCAAGAAAAAGCTTTATAAGTCAAAGGGGCAAATCCATACATACTGGAAAAACAATCTTTACTTCTCCTTTTCCCTGACACTCTGCTTCCTGCTGTCTCAGTGCCTCTACCTGTACACTAGAGAGATGACAAAATTGTTTCTGCACCAAAACATCATTAGACACTTAAGTATTTTATCATCTATCAATCTGTCTATAAATTATCTATCATCATCTATGAACTACTATCAGTTATTATTTATTTATTTTATTATTAATACATTTTTATTATTATTTCAGCTCATACAAACTTAATAGGTACACCAGTTCCCTCCCTCCCTCCCTCTTCCTTCCCCCGAACCTCCTGCTCCCCCTCCCTTCACCCCTCCCTCCCCATCCCCCCGTGCCTCCCGCCCCAATTCCCAGAGTCCTTTCTTGTGCATGCCTGACTCTCCTCTGGGCCTCCTCTCCGATGACGTACAAGGACCCAGTGCATTTCCCTGAACCCTTTCCTGTGTTCTCCTTAAGCATAGGAACACTACTGTGGCTGTCAATCCCTTGCCTCCAAGGATCTTGGTGCCTTTAGCAGATGCTAGACTTTGTGAGGTCAATAGTGTGTTGGACATTGCGCCAGGCATGCAATGTCCAATTATGATTGCTTCGGCCCTAACTTGTGTGGAGTATCTTGCAAATCATTGCTCCTCCCATCCTTTTGCTCTTACACTCTTACCCCCCCTTCTTCCAACATGGCCCTGAGCGTCAGGATGGGGAGAGATTAGTCTGCCTTGTTCTAGTGGTTGATATAGGAGTCTCTGAAGTCTGGATAGTGATTTGTTGATTTTCTTTGCAGTATTGTGTGCTCCTGCATGCCCTTCCCCATCGTGATGGGCACTGTATGTCACCCCTGGCCAAGACAGAAAGCTGTAAACTGGAGTCTTATTATAAAAGTCAGGTTCAAGGGTGATGGAATACTATACCAAAAGTGGGAATCGGCAGGGTCATATGCATTTGCAATGGGAGGGGTCACACCCATATTGCAAAATGGTTGACTTTTTATTCTGCTGGACTATATGCCCTCCTCTGGTGATTTCTACGCCCCTTAGTTGTAAATGATCAGAACGAATTGTGAACTTAAACTAGGGTCACATACGTTCTTGCAGTCCTTGTTGGAGGCCTATTTTCTCTACTGTAACATGGTCACTTCTCTCCTTGTTTCTGGTGTGGCCCTCCAACCCCATCCCTCCTGTTCATAATCCTTGCAATTACTGTAGGTAATACATAGATTTACCTATGAGTGTCTCAAGATGGGCTGGGTGGGTTTGGTATTAGAAGCCACCTATTAGTGAGTACATATGGTGCTTAATTTTCTGGGTCTGGATACTTCACTTAATATAATTGTTTCTAATGACATCCATTTCCCGGCAAATTCCAGTAATTCATCATTTTTGATGGCTGAGTAGTACTCCATTGTATAGATGTACCACCTTTTCCTTATCCACTCGTCAACTGTTGGACATTTGTGTTGATTCCATGTCTTTGCTATTGTAAACAGTGCTGCTATGAACATGGTTGTGCTTGTGCTATCGAGGTGAACCTCTGCTGTTTGCGGGGTTATACCCAAAAGTGGAATCGCAGGGTCATATGGCATTTCAATCTTTAATTTCTTTAAGAATCTCCAGACGGCTCGCCAGAGTGGCTGTATGAGCCTGCACACCCACCAGCAATGTAGGAGAGTTCCCCTCTCTCCACATCCTCTCCAGCATTTGTTGTTGTTTGTATTGTGGATTTTTGCCATCCTGACTGGGGTGAGATGATATCTCAGGGAAGTTTTGATTTGCATTTCCCTGATGGCTAAGGAAGTGGAGCATTTTTTAAGATATTTGTTAGACATTTTAATTTCATCCCTAGTAAAATTTCTTTTAAGTTCCAGGGCCCATTTTTTAATTGGGCCATTGGTTTCCTTGGTGTTTAGTTTTCTAATTTCTTTGTGCACTTTGGACAGTAGAGCTCTATCAGATATGTGGTTAGTGAAGATTTTCTCCCATTCTGTAGGTTGCCTTTGAGCTCATGTGACAATCTCTTTATCTGAACAAAAGCTCTTTAATTTCACAAGATCTCAACTGTTGAAAGTTGGTAGAAGTGACTGTGCCATTGGATGTCTGTTTAGGAAATATTGGCCTAGCCCAATCAGCTCGAGGGAGTTCCCTATCCTTTCAACTATGGTTTTTATAGTCTCTGGCCTGATATCAAGGTCCTTGATCCATTTGGAATTAAGTCTTGTACATGGTGACAAGTATGGGTCCAGCTTTAATCTTCTGCATGTGGAGATCCAGTTTTGCCAGCACCATTTGTTGAAGATGCTGTTCTTTTTCCATTGGATTCTTTGGGCCCCTTTGTCAAAGACCAAATGGCTGTTCTTTTGTGGGCTTATATCTGGGTCTTCAATCCTTATCCATTGATCTGTGTGTCTATTTTGGAGCCAGTACCAGGCTGTTTTTATAACTATGGATTTGTAATATAGACTAAGGTTCAGTATGGTAATACCTCCAGCAGTGTTTTTGTTACTCAGGATTGTCTTTGCTATCCTGGGTCTTTTGTGCCTCCATATGAACTTTGAGATTGTTTGGTCAACTTCTTTGAAGAATTTCTTTGGGATTTTGATTGGTATAGCATTGAATTTGTATATTGCCTTTGGTAGGATGGTCATTTTTACGATGTTGATTCTGCCAATCCAGGAACATGGGAGGTCGATCCACCTTCGGGTGTCTTCTGCAATTTCATTCTTTAGGGTTTTAAAGTTTTCATTGTAAAGGTCTTTTACCTCTTTGGTTAGGTTTATACCAAGGTATTTCATTTTCTTAGGGGCTATAGTAAATGGGATTGTTTCTCTCAAGGCTTTTTCACTTCTTTCATTCTGGGCATATAGGAAGGCCTCTGATTTTTGCACATTTATTTTGTATCCTGCCACCCTGCTGAACTTCTCAATTACTTCCAGGAGCTTCCTGGTGGAGTTTTTGGGATCACTTAGGTATAAGATCATGTCATTTGCAAATAGGGATAGCTTGACTTCTTCCTTGCTGATTTGAATCCCTCTTATGTCCCTTTCTTGTCTTATGGCTTCAGCTAAGACTTCAAGTACAATATTGACTAGAAGTGGTGAGAGTGGACAGCCTTGTCTAGTTCCTGATGGAAGTGGGAATGCTTCTAATTCTTCCTCATTGAGCATAATCCTTGCCGTGTGCTTGTTGTATACAGCTTTTATTATATTGATAAAGGTTCCTTCCATTCCTACTGTCTCTAACGTTTTGATCATAAAAGGCTGTTGGATCTTGTCAAAAGCTTTTTCTGCATCTATCGAGAGTATCATATGGTCTTGGACTTTGGACTGGTTTACATGATGAATTACATTTATTGATTTTCGTATGTTGAACCAACATTGTGTGCCGGGGATGAAGCCTTCTTGGTCCCCGTGAGGAATCTTTTTAATATGTTTTTGAATCCGATTTGCTAAAACTTTGTTGAGAATATTTGCGTCTGTGTTCATCAGAGAGATCGGCCTATAGTTTTCTTTTTTAAGTGAGTCTTTATTAGGTCTTGGGATTAAAACGATATTAGCTTCATAGAAGGAATTTGGTAGTGTTCCTTCCTTTGCTATTTGATGGAACAGTTTAAGGAGTATTGGTATTATTAACTCCTTAAATGTCTGGTAGAACTCTGTGCTGAATCCATCTGGTCCAGGACATTTTTTGGTGGGAAGATTCAAGATTACTTCCTCAATTTCCTTATATGTTATAGGACTATTTAAATAATTCACAACTTCCTGATTCATTTTAGGTAAGTTGTGTTTACTTAGAAATTCATCCATCTCTTTTGTGTTGTCAAACTTCACAGAGTATAAGTTTTTGAAATACGATGTTATAATTCTCTGAAATTCTTGGGTATCAGTAGTGATAACTCCATGTTCATTTCTAATTTTGTTAATTTGGGTTTTCTCTCTCCTGCTTTTGGTTCATTTAGCTTGGGGTGTATCAATCTTATTGATTTTTTCAAAGAACCAGTTTTTGACTGGTTGATTTTTTTATATCATTTTGTTAATCTCAATTTCAGATATTTCTCCCCTTATTTTGCTAATCTCCTCTCTTCTACTACTTTTGGGATCAGATTGCTCTAGTTTCTCTAAAGCTTTAAGCTGCATTGTTAAGTTGTTTATTTCTGATGTTTCCATTTTTTTGATGTAGGCATTAAGAGCTATGAACTTGCCTCTTAGGACAGCTTTCATTGTGTCCCAGAGATTTTGGTAAGTTGTATTTTCATTATCGTTCACTTTCAGGAAATCTTGAATTTCCTTTTTAATTTCTTCCTGAATCCAGTTCTCATTCAGCATCATAGTGTTAAGTTTCCAGGAGTTAGTGTATTTTCTCTTGTTTGATGTGTTGTGGATGTCCAGCTTTAGGCCGTCGTGGTCTGATAGGGCACAGGTTAGAATTTCAATTTTCTTGTATATGTGTAGATTCATTTTGTGGCCCAATATGTGATCTATTTTGGAGAAAGTTCCGTGTGCTGCTGAGAAAAATGTGTATTCTTTGGTATGTGGGTGAAAAGTTCGATAGAGATCTGTAAGGTCCATTTCTTTAAGGGTTTGATTAAGTTCCAAAGTGTCTCTGTTAAGCTTTTGACCTGTTGATCTATCCCATGTTGAGAGGGCGGTGTTGAAGTCCCCAGGAATTATCGTTTGGGGGTTGAGTTCTTGCTTTAGGCGCTGTAGGTTTTCTTAATGAATGTGGAGTGGCCCGTATTGGGTGCATATATGTTCAGTATTGTGAAGTCTTCCTGGTGAATTGTACCTGTGACTAAAATGTAGTATCCATTCGTGTCTCTTATAATTTTCTTTGGTTTGAAGTCCACTTTGTCTGATAGCATAATGGCTACCCCTGCCTGTTTTCTGCTTCCATTTGCTTGCAGAATTGTTGACCAGTCTTTTATTTTTAGAGCGTGCCTATCTTTTGTGGTGAGATGGGTTTCCTGCAGGCAGCAGATTGATGGATTGTGATTTTTAATCCAAGTTTGTAATCTGTGTCTCTTGATCAGGTGAATTAAGTCCATTAACATTTAGTGTTATAATGGAGAAACTATTTTTAATTCCAGACATTTATTATGTTTAGTAGTTTTTATAAGTATATTGCTTCGCTTTTAATAGGTAGTTATACTTGCCTTCTGTTCTCCTGGATATGCCTGTTTTTTTCTTCACGCTTGAGTATCATTTCTAGCATTTTTTGAAGGCCTGGTTTGGTGGACATGTATCCCTTCAAGTTGTCTTTGTGCTGGAAGATTTTTCTTTCTCCCTCGATCATGATGGATAGTTTTGCAGGGTAAATCAGCCTTGGTTGATATTTTTGCTCATTCAATACTTGAAGTATGTCTCTCCAAGCTCTTCTTGCTTTCACTGTTTCGACTGAGAAGTCATTTGTTATTTTAATAGGTTTACCTTTAAAAGTGAATTGTTTTTTCTCCCTTGAAGCTCTCAGCACCAGTTCTTTATCTTGAATGTGGAGTGTTTTAACTATTGTTTGCTGTGGCGTGCTTCTGTTTTGGTCATATCTGTTTGGGGTGCGGAATGCCTCTTGTATATGGATGGGCCTCTCTTTTTTTAGATGAGGAAAGTTTTCCTTGATGATCGTTTGAAAAATTTCCTCAGAGGTGGATCAGGGGTTAAGCCTCCGCCTTGTAGGCTGAAGGTCCTGAGTTCGGATCCCAGATCCCACATATAGATGCCAGGCAGAAGCGGGGGCGGCCTGTGTTTCTGGCCCTGGTAGGGCGGAGCCTGTGAATCCCGGGGTGGAGGAGGTGGAGGCGTCCATGGTGGTTCCAGAATTCGTCCGTGGTTCTATACACACACGCGTGCACACATACATACGCACACACTCACAATTGAATAAATAAAACTTAAAAAAAAATTTCCTCAGGGGTGGTATTTTGAGATTCTTGCTCTGGTATTCTGGTAAGCATGTTAGGCTTCTTCAGGGTGTTCCATATCTCTTGGATATTTCTCTCAAGTATCTTTTTGGCTTTAACAACCTCTTCCATTGAGCTGGTTAGTACTCCCACTTTATCTTCAAGGTCTGAAATTCTGTTTTCTGCTTCATTAGTTCTGTTGATAAGACTCTCTGTGGAGTTCTGGGTTGAAGATAACTTGTCTTGTAGCTCAGTTTTAAACTCTGCTTGAGTCTGTTTTAACTATGCCAGTTTTTGTTTCTTGCACTGTTTTTCTCAACTCCTTCAAGTGTCTGTTGTGGTCCTCTTCAAAGGGATTGATTCAATTATGTAATTCCTCCCGTATTTCCTCTTTCATAGTATTGAACATGGTAATGATCTTATTTTGAAAGTCGTTATCCTGGGTCAGGCTTTCTTGGCCATTTTCCGTGGGTTTGTTCTGGTTGGAGTCTAACATTATGGGATTAATTCCTTCAGTGGGAAATTTGTTTACTTGAGTGTTGCTTCTCATGGATTTGCACTTCGACTTTGGCATTGTCGTTTTAACTCTTAAGATCTTTCAATTTCACTAAACTGAATTATTTGGGCTGAGGTTCTGGGGGTGGGCAGGGATGGAGCTTACCTAGGTCGTGGAAGACGAGTCCCGGCCGGCGGAGCGGGGTGGAGAATGGGAGGATGGGGGCGTCGGCGTGGAGCTATTTTACCTGAGGGCACCTGGGGCGCGGCCCGGGCGCAGGGGGAGGTCCTCCTCGTCCCTCGGCCCTGCGCGCGTCTCCGGCTGGATGGTGGGGTAATAGCTGGGTCCCTTGGGCTGACATGGGGTTCTGGTGGGCGGGCGCAGGCGGAGCTTACCTAGGTCGCCGGACGCGGAGTGGGGTGGGAAGGGGAGTCAGTTATTATTTATTATCTCACCTATATACTATCAGTCATGCATCTATTATCTATCTATCTATCTATCTATCTATCTATCTATCTATCTATCTATCTATCTATCTATCTATCTATCTATTATCTATCTATCTGTTAATTATCTATCTATTATCTATCTATCTATCATCTATCTATCTATTATCTATCTATCTGTCTATCTATCCGTATATCATCTATGTATCGCAACAAGAAGAGATTACCTAGGCTGGAAGCTAAAGGTAAGGTGACATGGTAATATGTGCAATGCTCAGTCCATGAGGACTGCCTCGAAAACGCCTGTGAACGAGTCAAAGCCCAGCACAGAAATTAGATTGAAGAAAGTGGGGGAGGATAAAGGAAAATTCCTGCACTGCCGAAAGTGGCTACAAGCTGATCCATCTGAGCTGGTCCAAGTTGTACCTGGACGAGCAGGCTCAGAGCAAAAGCCTAAGACAGCAGCCAGCAAGAGGGAAATTAATCTCCATGAGCACTGCTTGGGGAGACCCATAAGAACTGCCTTTGTCAATGAAGTTTTCTTCTGTTAGACCCTCCCAGAGTTAGAAGTGACTAAATGTCAGTAGCCGGCCTGGGACTTATGCAGTTCTAAATTCTGTGGATTTATGTGGCCTAGGAACACAGAGCAGCCCTTCCTGGTAGAGTCAGGACTGGAAATGTTGCTGGCTTCTTAGTATTTTTCCTGCTTTTTAGCAGTGTCTCATAAAAGCTTATAGGCGTGACTTGAGAAATAAGATGTCCTTCCCACTGAATTTTATCATGTATTAACAGCTTGGTATTAGGACTTTGGAGCAGAGCTGTTCAGATTGACAAGAACATATCCCACCATGGGGCCTGAGAGATGTTTGTCAGGGGAGGAGACAAGATCATCCTCAGGTTCTTCCTGAGTTTAGATTAAATTGCAGATAAGTCTCCCAGCAGATCTGCTCTGATTGGCACACATATTCCAAGACTTTGGAAGCACAATTCTTAGCAGGAGCAAGAAAAACTGGTAAGGATCCTGCCTGTCAGCCAGAAGCAGAGGCTTCCGATGGTTTGTTTGCTGTCTCGCCCTCTTTTTTTTCTCTTCTGTGGGGAGGCTGCGCTGTGCAAGGGAAACCACCATTCCTCCCAAGCTGTCAAGGAGCAGGAAGTGACAGGTAGCGAAGATCTGCTCAAGCTCAGAGGGGGACAGGTTAGTCTGGGAAAACAACTGGACCCAGGAGGGCCCAAGGCCCCCAGAGGTGAAGACCAGGCCAGTGGACTTTCTCCAGGACACAGTGTAAGACTACAGTGCTATATGCTTAGTGGATCATGCCTGGGGATTGCTCAGCTCCCTCAGCAAGCCTGGGACACAATCAGAGTCCCTGACACCCCAAAGGAAAAGAGAAAACAGAGCAGTCTTTGCTTGATGGGGTGATGAAGAAACAGAAGGGAAGACTGCAAGAAGCACTGTGGCTGTTGTGAGCAATGCGAGGCTGTGGGGTGGAAGGGGCTACCTGACTGATCAGTGTACTCGAGGCAGAGCTGTAAGCCTACAGTTCTGAAAGTTTTGTACATTTTTTTTCTCCTTAAATACCACCAAAATATTGATACAAGAATGGGTGAAGTTCCAGGGTTCAGGAAAGCAGGTATCACACTTTGAGATGCTGACTTAAGCATTTGCTCTTCCCTCCCTCAAGTGCCTTTCTCTTCCTGTGCTAAATAGAAGCATCATGCAGCGAGCGCCAGGGATCTCTGCTCACTCTCCTTCTGTAGGGACCATCTATCTGTGTGGAAGGCGGTGAGCGCCGGGGGTGTGAGCGGATGAGGTGCAGTGCCTGTGCAGGATGCGCCTGCCACCGCCCTGGTGCATGCTCTAGGACATGCAGTCCTCCTCAGTGTTGGGGGTCTGACCTCCTCTATATCCTCAGGGAAGCTTATTCAGGAGTGGAAGCTTACAGGTGTCTATAGCTCCTGCTGCCTCTGGCCACCACTCAGGGGGGAAAGAGAGTCATCGTGACCAGAATCCTAGCAATGACTCCCTGTTCCTCACACACCAATTTCTATTTAAGATGCAGACAGAAATGCAGAAAACTCCAAAACCTCATGCGTAGTTTTGGTGCTTCCTTTATTTTTCAGGCTCATTTTGTAATAAGAAGAGTCTCAATGTTGGGTAAGCAGAGGATGTTTAGCATAGCAAATGGAATAGAAACACCCATTTGGGGTGCTCAAGGGTACCACAGGTGACATACAGAATTGAGAGTGTCTATTAGACAGTGTGGAGAAGGTTTCGTATGCAACATGCAGTGGATGTATCAGACGAACCGTTGAAGAGAACGTGTATCCTGAGTCCCAGAGGCGCCGGCTTCAAATCAATACCCCAATGCACTGATGAGGTCAGGTTCCCAACTGCTGTATCAGTGTAGTCAGTCACAACATAAAAGACGTCCACAGGGAGGAAGCAGGTGTGACACTGAATTCCTTTCTCAGTCTAGCGACAACCCAGCCTCTAAATAGAATTTCTGTGACTGTAAATTCTAGAGTTAACTGTGTCATCCAGAAATGGCACTAAACAGCAGTCCCGAGTCTGCTGACCATGGTTATTAATAAGGACACCTCAAGGACTTTGATTCTTTTCCTTAAATGGCTGGTTGGTCAGACTCACTGGAGTTCATGCAGTGTCTTCAGGGGTCATGGAAACACAGTCCTCTTCACAGAGGTCTTCTGTAGATCCAAACTCTCCTTGGTGACTGTCATGGAGATTTGTCCCCAGGTAAGGGACATTCTAGAGCATGACAGTTGCATGGGGGTAATTATGAGCCCAAGGCAGGAGTTTTCAAGGAAGGTGCAGAGAAGAGTGATTAGCCAATAGACAGGGAAGTGATCAGTGTGGCAGGACTACAGGACAGCATCACTGGAGTGGTTACTGAGTAGAGATGCTTTGTGAGCGAGAGCATTCTGTCTGTCTTACAGATGGCCCACATTGCAGTAAACTTACGATGGAGCTGTGTCATATTCTCTCTTGTGTTGTCCAGTGTGTAGCTCTGTTGTGCATTGAATAAATGCATTTCTAAGATACTTGTGGTCTGCACTGGCCTCTAAGTGCTGCTGGGGTCTCCTTGGCCATTTCCTTCCAGGAGGATGTGGGCAGTACTCCTTTGAATGTGCTCCAACTTGCAATTAAGCCAGTGAAGCTCCTTATCCTGGGACTAGGCTGTGTTAAACACCAGAATTAGTGCACTGATGAACTTATCAAGTGATATTTCATTTTGGAGTCTGAAAATTTCCATTAAATGTTTTTCGAAAGGCTTTTAGTCTCTGATAAGTCAGCTGGAAGAGAGCTAATTCCAAGGGAAATTTTCTCCAGCGCAAGTAGACATTCTGCATAACTGAATGAGGATACAAGGGAAAGGGGAAAAATAAACATGTTTCGTGTTTCATGGATGGATACTTGTAGTTGTCCTTTAAGGGATGTCTAAATCTCGGGCAGAAAACACAGTTTCTTCTACTAAGTGAGCAGAAGGGAGGGGAATCCGCCACATGGTTCCTAAGGAAGGTGACAAGACATGTCCAGATGGACTGTAGTTACAGATGGCAGGTCTTGGGGACTGTCTATTTTGAGAGACCCCAGGACTAGAAATAAAACATACACAAAAGCAACGGACTCTCATCCTCACAGAGAGGTGAGTTTGGGATCATTGGGGACACTTTGTCACGAGCAGTTCATTTTACGTGGAAATTTTTACAAGTATGGTGTGTGATGGTGGAGATATGAGCTATTGCCAGAACTTCATGGTACCTCCAAAGGAAACTTGGTGATGCTTGCAAGGAAGAAGCAAACTTGAGAAGGGCTTTCAAAGTTGTTAAGTCTTACTCTAAGGGAGAAGGGCAGCTTTCAGGACATTGGGGATTTGGAGACAGTGTCTGTGCTTGCTGGCTTCTTTGAGGATAGTCAGAAACTGGAGCCTATGCCCAGAAGCCAGTACTGTATTTTGTCTTTCCCAGGTACCATCTCCTCCTTTGGTCTGGCAGTGAAAAGAAAGAAGGTTTTTTGTTGTCATTGTTGTTGTTCTGTCTTTGTGTTAAAGTCAATGGGCTAATTTTCAGAACTGTCTTAGGTTACAGAATAACCGAGTGGATAGTACTGAGTTCCCAGGTGTGTCTTTCCTCATTGCTTCCCTTTCTGACATCAGTGTCCCACTCTGTGAGTGTGAGACACTCACTGCAATGGATGAACCTGCCTGGACTCACTAGGCTTACCCAGAATTCATGAGGGCTCACTCTGTGAGCTTTGTAGCATCATGTAGAGTACCTTCAAAAGTCACCATGTTCTCTCTCTCTCTCTCTCTCTCTCTCTCTCTCTCTCAAGCATTGGCTCTTCTACCAGTTTTGCAGTTTTGTATCTTTGCTGAATAATATTCTATACCTTGGTTATTCTGCCATTTATTTTTTCATCTTTTGAAGGACATCCTTGTTGCTAATGGCATGACTTTTAATACTTAGAATATACAAGAATTGTTGGAGCCGAGAAATGAAAAAGTCTGAGTCAGGAGAGATATACATATTTATAGTCTGTCTTTGTTTTGTGAAGAAAACAGAAATGTACATTTTCTGATTTTTAAAAAGAAATATTAAAGTGTGATGTGTGTGAAAGTAAAGTCATTTCTCACTTTCCCGTCTTTAGATTGGATTTCGTCACTGATACAGAGTATGCCAAACTGGTTTGCTCTTGAACTACTGGACATTCCTGGGTCTCAGCCTCCCATGTCCCACAGCCACTCTGAGATTATGAACTCTGGTGTCACTGTGTCCACCTTTGCGTGGGATCTGGGGATCTGAACTCACATTGTTATGGTTTCAGCACAAGTGCTTTACCCACAGAATCATCTCCACAGCCCTAGGATTTTTATTGCAGCTAAACCTAATCTAAAATTAATTGTGGCTATTTTATAACCCATGACCCAACCTGGGCCTATTTGTCCCAACACTTACTTTTAATCTGAACACGTCACCCACCCAGGAGAGGTGGGCTGTCTGTACACTTTGGTTGAACACAGTGCTAGTGGGCTCAGCGCTGGCCCACAGGTGGTCACTCAGTGGTGCAGTGACCCTTACTGGAACTGCTGGTGCCCATGGCCATCTGACAAGTTGACTTCTGTGGGCAGCAGGACCCACAGCTGGACATGGAGACCTTGGTTCTCAGGCAGGAGGATGCAGAATGTTCTTGGCAGTGTAGTGAGGAGTATGCTGTCAGCATGATAACATTATCGGAGCTGCCTGCATGCAGGCATTACTCTGTGCTCTGGAGAGTCTGTAGTGAGGACTCCGTACCAGTCTGTGCCTTTAAGGTGCTTACACTGCAGACGGCTGGAGACAGGGGAGGGAGATGTGTAGACAGATGCCCCTGTTCAGCCATTCTATGACCTGGCATAGCTTCTGTGAGCTTCAAGCTCCTGGAGGTTGGCCAGGATGTATGATATGGCAGTGCAAATTGTGTTTATCCTTTAGTCTCCCATCTCTTCTTTGTGTTTTCAGACTGTTCCCTTAGCTGTGGAGCTCAGTCAGTGCCAGGCTTTCCTCGGTTGTTGCCCTTTGGGATTTCCCGAATGGTGTCACTCTTGACTTTCACTATATCATGGTTTTGGAACCTTGGACTGTGCTTCTTTCATATCTCTGAGTACCATTCCCTGATGTTTCCTGAGCATCCACTCTCTAGATGGGTACAACAGGGTCTATATATGAGAGAAGTATTTTGAAAGTGTGTCTGGAGAGCATTAATGAAAGGTGACTTACACAAATGGCATCAGAGGTTAGGAAATCCAGCATGAAGAGATGGCCTATCTTGGGTCACTGCAACAAGAAGCCTGCTCCCCTTAGGAGATCAGGGGCTCAGGATATTCCGAGAGAACTGATCAAGCTGGGGAGGGCTATCTGGTAGAACTGTGGCTATTTGTGGCTGAATAAAGATACACTGGAAATCATGAGCTATAGGAATAAGTGTCCTCAATTGCCCCTCTCTTCTCCCACGCACAATTTGTTGAAAAAAATTATGAATTCCATTACTTTGGCAAAAGAGCCAAATCAATACACAGGTCTTCTGAGTCATGCTGGGTGATTATGCAGGTTGTATTCAATGAGTGTGAAACTTTTGTATATCTCCTGCTTCAATATTATGCAGGTTGTATTCACTGAGTGTGAAACTTTAGTATCCCTCCTGCTTCAATATTTGCTCTCTGAATGGGTATTGCACATACCTCGTCTTGACTACAGTCACCTTCTTTGGTCTCCTGCCTCTTAAGTTGCCTCTACCCTACTTCCCAGTTTCTAAATACAAATCACCCTACCCAGGGTCTATGTCCAAGTCTTCTTTTCTGAATCTCAGTGCTGGTATCGTTGTCCCACTGTCCCACCCACCCCAAAGCCTGATTCCAGACAATGGGGAACTAACTGCTCCTGTGCCTTAGAGTCCACCAAAATTATTGTAGCTAGATGGTACTAACCCAATCACCCAGGTTAGTCATTCCTTCCTGGGAAAATTTCTCAGATGATCTTGTTCATAATTATTCTCACTCCTTTCGTGTGACCCATCTAGGTCATTCTTGTATGATTCCTCTTCCCATGCTTCTCTGTATCTGAGGAATTAGGAATAATAAACTATCTTTTCAGTAGTGATCTATTGACATCCCTATATCCAGAATTTTTAAGAGTGCACTCACTGCATTGTAAAATGTGTACCTATGAAACTGAGCTTTCTCATGAGATCGGCATTGATTGACTCTAAATAAAGACCAGTGGGCAAGAAACTTGGCTGAGAAAGTTCATAAAGATCTTGATTTGGGGGCTAAGAACTCAGGTATGGCAATTGGAAAAGCAGATCTTGCTAGTAAAATATGTTAAACATATATCCTGTCTCTTCTAACAGATGTTATGAATTGAGATTTCTTCAGTAAATTATCTGCACATTATTCAAACAGTTTTTACAAATAATCACACAGTTTTGGCAAAGGTTTATCATTTTTTGCCTAACATGGGAGTCATTTTTTTTCCTATGGTTTCATTAAGTATCATGAAATGCAATAAATGTAATATTTTTGAAATGTCCACTTTGGTCGGGTTTGGCATGTGAATATCAGAAGCCATGGCTGTGATTAAGGCAGGATGCTGGCCTGTGTGCTGTTCCTGCCTCCCCTGCTGTGGGGAGCCTGATTTCTTACTGTGGAGTCTGGCTTGTGTGCTCTTACACATGCAGTCACACAGTGAGTCATCCTTTTCTTTCAGATCAGACTCATACACACATTGCTCCACAACTTCTCTTCACAGGGAATCAGTCAACATCTCTTGCCTTTGTCAGAGGATCAGGCAGGTACAACAGAAGGAGAGAGTTCTAGTGAGTGAAGGGAGGGATTTAGGTATGGTCTAACGGGAGACTATTGGCATGGGGAGGCTGTAGGCCAGTTGACTAGAAACAAAGCAATCTACATACTTAGTTTTGGGTGGACGTCCTCCTGGCTTTAACACTTGGTTCCAAGATGGAAATGGGAGTAAACTTAGAAAACTGGCTTTAGGGCCTCTAATTGCTACAAGAATTATTTGACTTCCTTGGTTGTTGCAGGAAGTACTTTGTATTTCCGGACTGGATCCTCTTGCTAATAAATAGGTTGATTTCTTGGGATACTCGCTATAAGTATTGAGTTCTGTTCTTATGTATGGTTCGACCATGGTCCATTTGCGAATTCCTTCTTTCACTTTGCAGTCTGAATATATCTTTACTTCTTTTCTTTATCTTGTTGCACTGGACAGAACCTCAAGTACAGTAGTGTACACAAGAGATGAAAGTGAATATCTTGGCCTACTCTATTAGCGTTAACATTCAGCCTGTAAGCACAGAGTGATGTGAGCTGCAGGCTTCTGAGTGCTCTTTCTCCAGTTGAGGATGCATTCTACTGTTTCTACTTTGATGGAAGTTTTCTTTTAAGCAGGAAAGAATTCACGCTGGTTTCCCAAGGGTTTCTTTGAATCATCGCAATGATTGATCAGTCCTCCTTTCCTGTCTCTGTGGGTGTGGTGCATTCTATTACTTGATTGCTAAGTGCTACACCTACCATTCATTACTGGCATAAATCCCATTTGGTCATTATGCATTTCTTTTTTTATACATTATTAGATTTGTTTTGCTAAAAATTTGTTAAGAGTTTTTTGCATCTACATATGTTCATGATGAAAGTTAGCTCCTGATTTCTTTTCTTCCTGAAGCCTGCTGGGATGGCAGAACAATGTTCACATCATGGTGAGCTGGGATGCATCTCCTGTTCTTCAGTTTCCCAAAGATTTGCCGCATAATGGAATTGCTTTCGCTTAATGTTTGGTAGAGTTTCCAAGCGAAACTCTATGAGTTTGGCACATCCTTTGTAGAAAGATTCTTAGCCTCAAATTCAGTCTTCTTTTATACAGGCTTTCACTTATCTGTTTATTCCTGAGTGAACTTTTTAAGTTTTTCAAGTAATTGACTCATTCCATTCTCAGTGACAGAAGTAATTGCCAGAAAGCTGCCCATGATAGTGCCCTATTACTTTATCAAGTATAAAATCTACAGTGATATTCTCTGCCTACCAATCTCTGCCAAGATTGATATAATTTATTTTTTATTTTTATTTTTGACCAGTAAGACCAGTGGCTTATTAATTTTGTCGATATTCTCTTGATTTCACTGATCATCTCTGCTGGCGTTCTGTTTCTGCTTTCTTGATTTCTACAATATCTACTTGTGGCCTTTCTTCTACCTTCTTTGAGGTTAATTTTCTCTTTTTATAGATTTTTGAAGTGAAAGCCGAGACCATTGATTTGAACCCTTTCTTTTCTGTTATCAGCATCTAGTGCTGTAAATTAAGGATGTATTTTTCCAAGACTTAGAGCACTAAGGATGTATGGGGCATTGAAATGTTATGTTATATAATTTAAAAAGATATAAATCAATATCTTGAAAGTAATTTATGGATATAAAGTGGTGTTTCTTTAAACTTTCTTTAAGAGGTAAGTTTTGCATTGCTTTATGTACTTACACGCAGAAAGAGACTTTCTGTTCTGCTTCAATTTTTGTAACTGAGTTTAGAATTATGTTTTACCTATTTTTGTTGGACCTAGAATAGCCTTTGGTGCAGTGCAGTCAGGATTTTGTTCTGCTCATGTTGTCTCTGTTCAAGGGGTGCAATCCAGAGTCTTTGGGGGGCATGTTAGTAGGCAGGGTCACGGTGAAGAGGATGTATGGCTAAGAAGGGGATGGGAGCACAGGGCTGACTGAGGATGACCAGAGAATGGAGATATCGAGATTTCGCAAGAGAGTAATCACCAGGCAAGCTCATGTGGGCTGCTCTTTCTTTCTGGAGCAGTACCTCAACCCACTGATAAACATTTCCAATGAATTATGCTGGTGTGTCAGACCTTTGTGCAGGATGCATCCAGGGTTTAGAGATCAAAAGAGTAAATGAAGGTTGACTTATCATTTTTCAAAGTATTTATCTTATATAGTTCCTGGCCATTTGAACCCTTATAGTTGAACTATGGCCCCCCTTTTTTTTTAGAATTAGTTTAATCTAGCAAAAGAAAGCTAAGAATATTAATAAGATTCCAACATTAATTTTCTACTTACTTCAGCCCAATTTCATAAATTTCCTCTCAGCCAAGAGGAGTAAGATTGGAAACACTAGAAACTGGATTGAAATATGACTTAGAATCAGCACTTCACCCCTAGTGAAGTCCAGAAGAAAGAGCTGTACGCAGAACAGATGGCAGCATTTAAAACTCTAATTTTTGCTGGATTCCAAATTCAGTGAATATAAAAGCATCAGCAGCCACAACTTGGCTGTTATGTTTTGTCTTGTAAGTTAGAAACAACTGCAGTGGGTTGTTGAGAAGCTGAACACAGACAAACTTTCTTTAAAAAATATGTTAGTCATAATTTTGCATGCTTATTTGTCAGTTTTTCAAAAGTTCAGTGCATTTCTCTGAAACAGCAAATCTGCAAGCAGGTGAGAAGTAGATCAGGAGAGCAGGTGGGAGGGCGGGGAGGAGGCGTGGCTCTTCACAGCTGTGCAGGGCTCGGCCATGTTTGATGAAGATGTTTAATTGTTTGTTTTATGTTATTTATGCTATGTTTTGTCTCTAGGCAATGTCATATTGTGTTGTTATGTTACATCCAACATAATACTATAGTATTATGTTTTGTTATGTTATAGAAATGTTCAGTCTGAATACATATATTGGTTAATCCACACAATAGGTAAACACCTCTCAAGATTCTTGGACTAAATTTATGTTGAATATTTTTTAATATTTTATTTGATTAATCTGTGTGTGTGTGTGTGTGTGTGTGTGTGTGTGTGTGTGTGTGTGTGTCTGTCTGTCTGTCTGTCTGTCTGTCTCTGTCTGTCTCTCTGTCTGTCTGTCAGAGGGCACTGTATGTCCCTGTGGAGGACCAAGGGTGACTTCTGGAATAATTCTTGATTGCTTCTACCTCCTTCTTGCTTCCCCCTGGGATTTCCAAGGCTCCACTCACCAGGCCCAGAAGTGCAGGCCATTGTCATTCCTGCCTGGCATTTTTACATGCGACCTGGGATCCGAATTCAGGACCTTCTGCTTGTGAGACAGAGTATTAAGCCCTGAGCCATCTCTCCAGCCCTGTGTGTGAATATTTATTTGTGGGTGACTTTGAGAAGAGATGCCTGAAATCAAAACTAGAATTTCAAGAATGATGAGAGCAAGGGAGAATTTTTTTTAATTTATTCAATTGTGCGTGTATACATGTGTGCACGCCTGTGTGTGCGAGCGTGTGTGTGTGTGTGTGTGTGTGTGTGTGTGTGTGTGTAGAACAACGGAAGAATTCGGGAACCACCATGGACGCCTCCACCTCCTCCTTCTTTACTCTGCCCCGGGATTCACAGGCTCCGCCCTACCAGAACCGGAAGCTCAGGCCGCCCCCGCTTCCGCCTGGCGTCTATACGTGGGGTCTAGGATCCGAACTCAGGACCTTCCGCCTGCAAGGCAGAGGCTTAACCCCTGAGCCACCTCTCCAGCCCCGAGAGCAAGGGAGAATTATAGAATACTGACTATGTGCTTAAAAAAGACAGGTCCACATTTGACAGACATTTCTGCTTCTTTTTGCCTTAACACCAGTCTGAAGACAGTGAGGCATTAATGTGCGATGTGTAACTGACTCACATGGAGAGGTAGTCTGGGACACCTTCAGCATATTCTGCCTTTTGAAAACATTAGTCATCAGATAATTTTCCTTTGCTGACAGGGTTGTAGTTTAGAATGACTTGGGATAAACAAGGGAGATATTCAACTGGAAGAATGTAGTTGATTGTTTAAATATAAATAATAAAAACTAAAATAGCAAAGACATTGAGCCTTATGATGTGACGAAACACGAAACACAGTTCTATAACTACAGAATATTTCTTTGAGGGGTAAACCTTGGAACAAGACAGAGACAGATTATGATGGTCAAATAGTAAATGGAGGTATGGAATTGGGGAAAGAATCAGCAAACACTCAGAAGCAGAGATGTATATTATATTAAAATTCATTCTATGGTATAGCATTGTATTTAAGTCCTTTGCCTCCATAGTCAGACACGGGTTCAAATCCTGGATATCTGGTGAAGAAGGGTACATTAATCATATTCAAAGTTCATAATGCATCTTAAAGTTGGTCTATGCAAGGACCTCTCCTGTTATGCCTTCATGGCTGGGAGAATGATGCACGAAATACCACACATTGGGAAGGACTTACTCTTGGGCTTTCCAGTTCCCTACAGCTGAGAAATTTAGATGGTGCTTTGCTATCAGACATTTATGATTAATACTGAGACATCTGATCCTGTCTAGTGTCTATTTTATCCCTTCTGTTGTTGCTTAGAGAGATTTTCATTACTGGGCATGTGTTTCCTTGCATTGGGAAGGGGTGTTAGAGACTAGCTAGCAGGTAATTGGTTACCTGGGGGGTAACCCCACTCATTATTATGTCCTATCCCCACTCTTCCTTTCCATTTCTTTCATAAGAATTATGAAAGAATTATGTTCCTTTGGATTTTGTAGATATTGAAAAAGTTTCTGTTCGATTACATCAATCTGAAGGTTAAATGCTGGGATCTAATTATAAAGGAGAACATGAGGTATCTGTCTTTCTGCTTCTGGAAAGTTTCGCTTCAGCATAATTTTTTCTAGTTCCATCCATTTACCAGCAAATTTCATTAATTAGCTTATTTTTCCTGACAGCTGAATAGTATTCCATTGTATGTATGTATCAGATTTTCATTAACTGTTCTTCTATTATTGAACATCTAGGTTGATTCTCTTTCTTTACTATTGTGAATTGAACATGGATGTACCCATGACTATGTAGCAGGTCATGTATGTTTACATTTCCTAGAAAATCTACCAGCTTCATAGAATCATGGTATAGCATTGTATTTAAGTCCTTTGCCTCCATAGTCAGACACGGGTTCAAATCCTGGATATCTGGTGAAGAAGGGTACATTAATCACAAGGACTCTCAGCTGCCTGCTGCTGTCAGTGGAGTATACTGATGAAAAGGTCTTAGGCATCTGCTGCAATTTTTTCTTTTTTTTTTTTAGCATTCTTTTTTTTATACATTTTTTATTATTATTTCAGCTCATAAGGTATATTGCGTATATTGCGTCTTGCTTCTTGGGACTTTTTTTGCACACACACACGTGTGTGTGTGTGTGTGTGTGTGTGTGTGTCTGTGTATATGTCTGTGTGTATCAACGGGCACTGTGTGTGCCCGTGGTGCCCTAAGGGTAACTTCAGGAATCTCTCTGGATTGCTTCTACCTCCCATTTTCTTTGCTCTGGAGTTTCTCAGGTTCTACCTTCCATGACCAGAAGTAGAGGATGCCATTATTTCCCTCAGATGTTTTCACATGGGATCTGGGATCCAAACTTAGGACCTTCTGCTTATGTAGCAGTGTTTTAACCCCTGAGCCATCTTTCTAGACCTTTTGTTGTACTTTATAAAATAATACTATTTCATAATTTTCATTTTAATAACATTCTTATATACATTCTATGAAGATCATCACTTTAAGCATGCAGTTTGCTGGTTACTTCACAGAGCTGTGCAAAAGTGGTGCTAGATCTGGAGCAACTGCACATGTCCCCAAGACCCTTTGCCCAGAGCAGCATAGGGGCAGCAGTTTTAAGTCTTCTACTTGTTTTCCTCTCTGCCCATCCCCTGGTAGTTACAGATCTATTTTCTGTCCTGAAGCTTTACCTATTCTGGATATCTCATATATATATTTGATCTAATAGTATGTGTCTTCTGTGTCAGGTTTTTATCTTTCAGAACAGTATTTCCAAGGCTTATATACTAGCTGGCTATTGAGTCCCCAGAATCTACTTGCCTCCACCTGCCCTACACTGGATTATAAGATGTTTACTGCCAAGGCTTTTATGTGGGTGCTGGGCCTTTGAACTCAGGTCCTCATGCTTGCATAGCAAGTACTTACCTTCTGAACCATCTTTGTAGCCCCTCATGTCACACATGTTCTACTATGATTGCAATTTTTTTAAAAAAATTCATTAATGTCTTGTCATCTGAAAACAGGGCTAGTTTTTCTTTTTTTCTAGTCTAGACATATTTGTGTTGTACACTGTGGAATAGAAGTGGTTCTTTGGCAGCTCACCTAAAGAGAGAGGCATCTGATTTCCCACCATTAGGGATGGTGCTAGGGATGAACAGCTTCACTTCTCTTACTAATTGTAGAGTGTTTTGTCATCAAAGGGTTTTGGATTTTGTTCACAGCTTTTTTTTTTTAACACGTTTGAGATACCACAGGATTTTTAACTTTCAATTCATTAATGTCATGAATTGCATTCATCTGTGGAAGCAATAAACCTCTTTGGGTGGTGATGAAGATCTACTTTTATCATTTTGTGTTTCATATTTCTGGTTCA
This sequence comes from Typhlomys cinereus, assembly GCA_023101885.1. NCBI lineage: Eukaryota > Metazoa > Chordata > Mammalia > Rodentia > Platacanthomyidae > Typhlomys > Typhlomys cinereus. Next base: position 2,203,899 of record JALPQD010000358.1, on the reverse strand, counting down.
TATTAGTGCTATCTTCACACACCTTCAAATGCATTAGTTATCTGTTCTTACACCTTTGCTTCACCTTATTGTGTGTACAAGGCTGGTGTGCCAGAGGAAAATGAGAGCACTGGAGAGGGGAGTGGATTTAGGTGGGTGTTGTAGTTAGGTACTTGATGGTCAATGGTTCACACTCTGAGCACATTTGTAGAGAATAATTAGCTGAGTTAAATTGTGCAGCTGATGGGGAAGGCCCAACCCATGGTGAGTAGGACCAGCTTCCCAGCAGGTGGATAAAATGGAAGGAATTATATGGGAAGATATTGGCCAGACATGCTGGTTTGGCAGGTAAGGATCGTCCTTCTCTCAGCTGCCATTTGGATATGGCCTGGCCAGTTCCCTCGGCCCCTGGGGGATAATGCATGCTCTCCTGCCAAGGTGGACAAACAACTGTAACCACAAATTGTAAAAGAATAAACCCCTTGTTCCCTTAAGTCGTTTAATTGCTACAGAGGGGAAGGGGTGATGAAGCCTCTTTGGAAGGGCTGAGTTAGTGCAGGGCAGTATAATGGACAGGGGATTCCTGACACTTTTCTTCAGGGGAGTTGGAACTTGGCCAGCACTGGGAAGACAAGATTCTAAGCAACGACCGCTGGTGGCCTGAGGGTTGAGGAGTTGGAGGAGACTTCAGCAGGGCCCCTGCCCAGCGGTATCTTTTAAGTGCTGGCCTTCCCAGGCCCCTGTTTGCTGGTGCTGGGAGCTTTAGGCTAGTTCTTGATGCTTCCTCTTGCTGAAGTGCCTGGCTGAGAGCTGCCGATCTGGAAGAGAAGAGGTGGAAGCATCAAGAAAAGCATCAGAAGGCAGGCAAGTCATGCTGTGGCTCGCAAGAGCCCCATTTCTGGGGGACCAACCAGGAGCTGATGGAACAACTAGTTCTGTGATCTCCACTCCATGTGATTAGATCTGAGAGCTGCCTTAAACAAACAAACATAGCAACAAAGCAATAACAATGAAACAACAACAGACTCCCTGTGAATCAGAACTGAATTGTCTAAACTTTGAGTAGCTCAGAAAGGATGACCCCGGTTTGCCTGCTTCCTACGGGCAAGTGATGATGCAGTGGGGCTCAGGAGTCAGTCACCTTTTCAGCCCTCTCAACAGGTCCGCTTGCTTGCTAAGGGACAGAGAGACTCTGGACACATCTGGGGAGTATTGCTTGAGTGAAACCCTCCCTCACTCGCCACCTGTCTAGACAAGATGAGTCTATTTCAGAAATTCTCTATTTCTCTTTAACTATTCAGTACAGTTTGCAAACAGAAGCTGGGCTTCATAGAGACAAACGAACAGCTGAGAAGCAAGTGGTGTTTGGGCTGTCAGCGATAGGAGGATCGCAGCTGGTGGTGTGTGCAGGTTCCCCAAGGTCTGTGGGGTAGAACTAAACAAAACAAATACTGCTGGAGGCATGAGAGATGTTTCAGAAGACTCTGCTCCATGTGGGGGTTCTGCAAAGTGGGCCTGGAAGAAAAGCATCTGTCTCCCCGTCACTAGGTGAGGCAGAGTTCCCAGCCTAGTTTTCTGTCAGTACTGTCCTTGGATTATATTATTATAGAATATAATTATATAATAATTATTATATTATACACTGAGAGATGTGCTTGGTAAATTTGCCATTTTTCCATTAGTCTTTAGGTTATATATTCTTGATATATGTGAAAGTTCAATCTCCGCTACTGATGGGGATAAAAATGATATAGATGTAAGAATTTTAAAATAACTTTGCATTTCAAGTATATGCAAAGAATTTGTCTTTAAAGATGTGGTCTCCTGAGAGACGGTCTTTCTTATGATCAACCCTTGTGCTTTTGTCAATTTCCATTCTTCAAAACTATTGTTCGTCATGGGGTCCACTGAGGTTTGCTTCTATTTTAATTCCTGTTACTTACATTGTTAAGCAGATATGTGTAGAGAGCTGCTTTGTGCAGAGCATTTTAAAGTACATTGTGAGAAAGGATCAAGATTATAAAAATAATGAGGACTTGAGGATTCCTTCATAAGAACAGAGTTCATTGCGAGAATAATTACACAGCCTCTCTGAGGATCAGAGAATGATAAGGTAAGAGCGGAATCTAATGGGAAGATGTGAGGAGGCAGAATAAAGAGGGCCTGCTGCTTTGGGGGAGGTTGTTGTGGGTGACGGGGGACCGTCCTGCTTCTCAGCTCTCTTTTGTCTCTGGATGACAAATTGTCTAACCCTGTGTGCTTTCCCTGGCCTTGATTTCACAGTCAAGAGGTTGGTAAGACAGCCATGGCAGTGATGAGATTAAACTTGGAAGAATTTTTTTTACTCCTCTTAGTTTAGCTGCAAACTTTCTAGAGAAGCCAGGAGACCTTGGGTACTGACAGCCCAGGATGGTTTGTATTGACTAACCTTTGCCCTTCCAGAGGGATTTGGAAGTTTCGTTACATCAGATGATTTGGCACATTCTGGGTAATACAGCCTTAGACAACTTTGTTACTTCAAATCCCCCAGTATGATGAAATTTAATCATCGATCACACGAGCTTAGCTTTTCTCATTTCTGGGGTTAACTGCGCTGCAAGGGGCTTAGGGGGATATCATTTTTGTTCCTTCTTTTCCCACTGAAATAGCCACAGGAAGAAAGACCAAATAAGCTGTTCTTGCTCATGTGGCTACTTTAGTATGCGCAGGTAGCATGAGATACATTTAGGTCTGTCCTCACAATGCAGACAACTCTTTCCATGCCTAGGTGAGAATTTGATTGTTTTGTATTATAAGACTTTGATTTAAAATTGCAGTGCACTGATGTCATCACTTGAGGAGATAGACGACAGTGGGTTTTGTACAAATATGTTCATATACTTATGGTGCTGCATACCATAGCATGTATGTTTTTTCCCAACAAAATCTCATTTCCTCTAATGCAGTTCCCTTTTAGCACAAGCATGTCTCATTCTATATGGTTTTTAAAAGCTACTTCTGAAAATATGAAGTGACCTAATTCTAGGAACTTCGAGAAAGCCCTTTTTATTTATTTATTTTTTTGAAAAACAGACTGACTGCTTTGTACACAGAGTCCAAAGAGTACTCTGGAGTAGCTGGTGGCATATGTGAGCTGGGCTGTAACAGCAATGTGCCACACACTGGGGGACTCACAAGCACATTACTGTCTCACAGTTCTGGAAGCAGCACCCATGGTTAAGGGGCCGATCAGGCCATTCCTGTCCAGTGCCCTGCTTGGCCTTCCAACAGCTGGATTCTTGCCATCCTTTTGTGGTCTTTCCACTGTGTAGAAGGAGAGGGAGGGAGATAGGGAGAGAGAGAGCGAGTTCCTTCCTGTGCATAACAACAGAATCATCTAAGGCTTTGGAGGGCACAGTAGCCCCCATGTTTGTCTGATTACAGGTTAAAGGTGACTGCCAAGCTAGGCACTGTGGATGAGTTAATTCTTTGTCTTAATTCTGTCTGCCTCAGAAGCTGAATTGTGTGTGCCTTAGTGCCTGCAGCCAAGTGCCGGTCCCTTGTGTCTTTGCTCCTATACCAGCTCAGCAATCCCCACTTCTTTGGCTCTCGTGCTTCAGGCATGGCACTGAGAGGCCCTTTCCAGGGCTCCAGCAGTGATCACATACTGACAGACACTGCTATAGGCGTTTCAGAGCCTCTCTGACCTATGCTGCAGCAGTCATGTGTAGAGAAGTGTGGAAGGCGATGATGGTCTGCCCTTCAGTTTTGAAAGTAAGGATGTCAGAAGTAATGATGACCTCAGATCATGTGGCTTTTACGGGGCAGTCTTCCAGGCCTTGGATTCTTGTTCTGTGACTGCCTTATTCCCTCACTCGGTCACTCCATGGACAAATCCTTGTAGAGTGTTAAGCCTGTACCAGACATAGGATGAACTCATCAGCTATCGTCCCATTCTTTAGAGTTGCTGAGCCTTACTTTTCTAAAGGCAGGAATCTTAGGATGACAAGTCATCTCTATTGCTGTGGACCATAAAAATTGTGATTTTTTTTTCCCCTTTGACTTCCACAATGATCTGGTCCTTCACAATTTGGGAAAAATGAAGATGCATATCCAAAAAGCTTAAATTGATGAAAAACAGCTTTAATACTTTTGTGTGTATGTGTATTTCTTGAACTTTTGTTAAATGTGTGCAGGTATACATAGTGGTATGTACACATTTTTGTGACTGTGATGTCTACTGTTCTCCAGTTCAAAATGGCATTTATTTCACACACATTTTATGTCATTAAGTATAATATTCTGTGTGTTGATGGTTAGTGATCTGTTACACAAATGTGTCTTCATGTTTATCTTTCTTATTTCAGAGCATCTGACCAATGTTTCAATTTTTACTATTCAGAGTCATTGACATGAAATAACTTTAATTAATCCTTAAATTCACTGAAGTGAGAATTTTGGAGCTAGTTTTGCTTTTTTAATGTATAGTGCAAATCTTCCATGCAGGTAACTTGTGTGAATACTATCCCTGTGTCATTAAGCACCTCTCACATGTATTCATTGGAGAGTAATTATTTCCCATTTTTCTAGCCACATTTATTGGTCTTACTTGTTTGTCTTTCCTGTTTTGAAACTTAAAAAAACAAGATTAGATGTGTTTGGCTCATTTTCTTCCTTTTAGGGACTTTTAAATCCTATTTCACTTATTTATATTTTCTGTCACTAAAGATCTAGTCCTTCATGTGCAACTTCATTTTCATTCATCTCCTAGATAGTTCTCTTACTCTCTCCCTGGATCTCTCTCTCTCTCTCTCTCTCTGTCTCTCTCTCTGTCTCTCTCCCTGTCTCTCTCTCTGTCTCTCTCTCTGTCTCTCTCTCTGTCTCTCTCTCTCTCAGTATCTTACTTTGTGTAGACTGGCCTTGAGCTCACTGTACCCCCATAGGTAGCCTAAACTTCCTACCCTCTTATTTTTACCCCTAAGTGCTGACAATGTGGTGAGTACCCCAGTGCTGGAAGCGTGGTGAGCGCCTGAGTGCTGGCACTGTGGTAAGCGCCCCCACGCCTGCACCTCTTTATCCTATTTCTCTGCAACGAGAAATGTGTCTATCTTAACTTCTGACAGATCTGCAATATTGATTCTGCTCTCGCACCGCTGTGAAAGACCTTCAGAATTAAGCTGTGACACTTTTAATTTCCTTTCTATATTAACGCAGACAGGATTGTCTCAATCAGCTGTCTTGCTTCGTTTGCAGCTAGTGCCCTCAGCTCACGCTCTCTTAAATGGCACCCCACATGCCATGCGCAACTTACTTCCTCTTGCCAAAGTTTTCATTTTGAAAATAATCCATTGATCTGTCCTCTGACACAGTTTTTGGTGTGTGTGTGTGTGTGTGTGTGTGTGTGTGTAAAGTAAGTAAATGTGTGTGTGTATGTCTTGAACTTGACATGTGGAGGTCAAAAAGCCTTTAGATGGCATTTACTCTCTTTGCCTCATTGTTTGCACCTTGGCTGTCTCACCACTGCTGCATAAGTCAGGCAGTCCAGCTGGCCTCAAGCTTGTGGAACTTCTCAGGTCTCTGCTTCCCTTTTGCCTGTAAGCATGCAGGGATTATGATCGCTCCTACCACTGAATCTGGCCTTTTTTTTTCTTTTTTAACTTTCATTAGAATGGGGATGGAGCTGAATGGCTCAGTGTTTGCTTGGCATGCACAGGACCCTGATGTCCATCTCCAGCACTGCAAAGAATCTCCTTTGACATCACAAATATTACAGTGGTACCAGTAGGGCTTCCCACATGTCCCTGCTATTCTGTGTTGACTTTGCACTCTCTCTGAACCTATCTTTTCGGCTCTTTTAGGATCTTTCAGTCCAATTTCAGTTTTAGGACTGTTGACAGTCTGTAAGTAGCCCATAGCCTGGGTTGGAGACCTGCAAAACTGGGCCTGGGTATTGCAGTCTTCTCTATCATAGTCCAACCTTCCTCTGGGTTTTTTGTGTTCCTTGATTTCTAGTTAGCCAATCATTCATACTTCCATAGTGTAAGGAGTTTTGTGCCCAGCCTATTTCTGGATCTGGAAGATTCAGAAGTTGAGAAGGAGCCTCAATCATTAAGGGATCTTAACCCCTTATGGTTTTATGACATTAGGCTTGACACCTTAGTGTCCTGGTGTGACAGCTTTGCTACGTCTAATATCTACGACCTTCTGTTATAGAAAATTCAATAGGATACTACATGGGCGCCTTTCCTTCCTTTCTTTTGGTGGAAGGCTGTAGGTATGAACTCATTCTGAATTAGACTCTTGGTATCTGTTGTCTTAGAAATACCTTCATTGTAGTGGATTATGGAAATCACATTTACAATTATCAACTTGTTTTAGCTCCACCTTATTTCTAGGTCTTTGACTCATTGTAGATGTCTCTGGTACAGGTATAATTATATGGCTAGGATGACTGTAAGAGATTCATTTAGGAAACAGGCATGTAGCATAAGATCGTTTGCAACTGCACTGCTTGCTGAAAACTCATGAGATTTGAGGACAGCATGACTTGAGGAAGATATCCTCCAGGAGGCCTGGGGCCTCATGCAAACATGGACTGCTCTTGTCCTTTCTGTATTTTGTAAGAGAAGAAGAAATCAGAGCCTTATTGGGAGCAAACCTGAGTTTTTTAAAGGAGCTGCAGATGTTTTAAAAGTGTACAAAGCAGGAGTGTGTTTAAATGAGTCACAAACCTGTCCTTATGTGTTGTCCATCATTCACTGTGACAACTGAGGAGGGGGTTCATCTTATTTTCCCTTCAAGAGAAGATCATTCTGAATTTCCACTGTATTCAATTTCTTTGCATGTCAAGAGATCATTTTAGCAAGAGAAACTAATCTTCAGATAGGTCTGACCTGAAATGATGCTTGGAATCGGGGGCAAAGGCTTTAATTAAACTGAGGAGCTGGTAATTTCCAGCCTCTCTGAGAAGCTTAAGTGGATGTGGCTTCAGTCAAAGTTCTGACTTTTGCTTAAAATGCAGATATGACTTCAGGAAGGAGTGTAGAACCAGTTCAGTTTGGTTGAAAAAGATTGCTATTTCCTCTTCTTGACTTCTCCCTTAAAGTGCTGCTCTTTCTCTTTTGAGATTCATTGGTCTCCCTGTCCCAGATTGTCTATCCTTATCCAAAAGCTGAAAAAATATCATACCATGGAGAACAAACACCTTTAAGTGGCTTGTGTTGCTCTTAGGTTAAGAAGACTCATTTAATAAATGTTCTACAATGAAAAAAATTACATTTTGACTACTGGTAAGTCACTAAGAAGAGAGATGTAGATGCAGTCACTTACAACATACACACACTTAAGGGACTAAGGAGAAAGTGGAAGACATAGTCAATTATACCACATACATGCAAGGCAGTAAGAAGAGAGTTGTAAGTATGGTCCATTATAACACACACATACACACACACACACACACACACACACACACACACACACACACACATACACACACACACAGATCTCCATGAACAAAGTTCCAAGCATTCAAAGTTTTAAGAAGAAAGCTGGAAGTGTGGTCAGTTATGCTGCATACATTGACAGCTCTAAGAAGAGAGCTGTAGTTTTGGTCAGTTATGTAGCATACACTCAACATTGCAGCTCAGCAATGATTTTCAGTAAGTAAAACAATGGTAGGTAAAAAACAAACTCAGTGTGTAAGTCCCAAGTCTTGAATCTTGCCACACCGTCTTTGGAAGGTATAACAAATAGATTTTTTAGTGTAGTAATAAAATCCCTACTCCATCTTATTTAAGTAATATGTTTCTCCCCAGCAATTCTTGCTATATTTATGAGCATTGTGCAATATTTGTTATTGCCTTTTTTGAGTTTGGTCTTCAGTGTTTTTCTTTCATTTTTACTGTGTAGAAAACATATTTCCAATTCTTGTAACTTAAGGTCCTTCTCCATGACTGCTCTATCCTGTCTTCTGTTGTGAAGTCAGCAGCTTTTCCTCATGTTTGTATTCCAGTTATGTAACCCAATGTTGCGGTAAATGCCTGTGCTGCATTCAATTCCATCTTTCCTTCTGTGGAGAAGCTTGCTGGTTACAATCATTGGAAAGGAGAGATATTAGGAGAGATATTACTCTGCCAATTTTCAAGGAATTTCTGGAAGGCAATGGGTTAAGACAGCAGGGGAGACACAGAGCTCTGTGATTCAGATCCTCCTACTGAGGATGAGGAGATGCCAGGAAGGAGCCTGACAGGGGCCATGCACACGGAAGGCCCAGCGTGACATCAGGGCAAACTCTATCACCCCAGCATCCTTTGCTGGGAGGCTCTTTCCCACAGTGACCCAAGTCCGAGTGTCTTTGGATTCAAGCAGTCTGCCTGGAAATGAACCATATGGCCTTTCCACTGGCAGTTGGGCTGTTGGCAAGAGGGTGTCAGGGTCCCATGGGGACACAAGGTGGGACTGGCTCTGGCAACTGGAGGAAGCTTGTGATGGGACCAAGAAGCCTGGGGCTGCGGAGGCACCCGTGGATGGAGGAGTGGAGGCATCTCCATCTCCATGCCGGAACCCACAGCTTCTCTGATCTTGGCCTCAGGGAAGGCCTAGGCCACGGTGTGTGTAGTCAGACTTTCTATAAAAACACACAGAAAAGTGGGGAGGAGGTGTGGTCTGTGAAGAAGACAACAGACTCACTCTCAGTAGAATTGCTAACAGGCCTTAGATCCCACCTGGGCTGTCCCTGATGTGTCAGAGAAGGACTTGTTACTTATTTGTCTTTCTGCTTCAGCTAATGGATTTTGTTTTTACTGGCTTTGTCAGACCCCAGTTTAGTAAGGGGTGAGCTTCGCATTTGTTGGAAGGTCTGCTCAGAAGCAGCCACCAGAAGCAGCCACCCCCTGCTGGGAGGATGGAAACAAAAAAGCAGCCGCAAGGCGGCTTTGCACAAGATTTCCATTTTGTTCTCCAGGACCTGGGGCTTGGCCTGTGTTGGTAACACGAGAGCTGCTGTGGGGTTTTCTCCCCTGCAAACAAAGCCGAAATCATCTGGCTCTGTACAGGTGGCGCACAGCTACTATCCACCTGTCCTTTTCTGCCCACCTAGGACTTGTTCTATGCTCAGCCTACCCTAGGTGTTAACTGTTCCATTTCATTCCTCTGCCTGTAGCAGCATTCTGAATATAACTCCTATCTCTTACCTCCAAACCTCCAATGAAAATGGTAAAAAGTGCACACAGATTATAGTGATTTGCAAATCTACCAAAACAATGCTAGTGTGTAACAAAAATCTGCTGCAGCTGCACACTGTTGTCCAATGCCCCCCACATGTGCTCCCAGGGCTCTCTCTTTCCCTCCAGTTTTCCAGGACACAGCGTACCCAGGATAACCTAGATTAGAACCTCGTCTGCAGCCGAGGAAGGGCTTCAATGTTAACTAAGTGTTTCCAACCACACTTCGGTGCTTTTATAGATCGGTAGAATTTCTCATGCTCGATTAGTGCTTTTAAAGGCCTTAAAAGTGTCCAGGGACTGCTTAGAAGCATAGTCTTCCTGCTCTCGGCAGAATGAAGGAATTAAAAAGTGATGGATGAGGAAAGCCCATGCAGAGGCTTTGCCGTAGATTCTGTAAACAAGGGTCGGCTCGCTGAGTTTTCTCTGAAAGTCACTTTGCCTTGGCGGCCAGCAAGGGTGCATGACACCTGAGAGGCAGACGAGCACTGAACCAAAGGGAAACTTGGGGGAAGACCATTTGCAGGTAAAGAGAGGACATGGGAAAAGGATGAGGGAGTTTGGATTGAGTACTTATTGGGTGGAAGCTAGCACAGAAACTGCTCGGGATTGTCTAGATGAAAACCTTCATGTCCACCTGATTCTTAGAGGCTATGAAAACATCGTATTCATTTTGAATATGGACATAACCAGACGCACTCAGTCCTCCAGCTGATGGCTGATCCTGTCGCCCAGGGCAGGTAGTAAAGCTGGAGGCGGGAGGCTGAACACCAGGGTTTGCTCAGTGATGATCCACTCACTGCCCTGTCTTGAAGAGAACATGAAAGTGAAGACTACAGTATTCTTCATAACAGTGTGTGGTGCTGTCAGCTGAGCATGGGGCAGGGAATGGACGGGAGAAGAGATGAGTTTCTTGCTGCTGCTTTTGGCCAGTCAGTTCTGCCCGTCGTGTGCCACCAGTGGACCTTCGCCTTTGCCCGCAGCTGCTTGCTTAGAGCTGTTATGCCAGGGGGTCACGGAGGCCTCGGGCCTCACTCTTGGCGCAGTCAGCAAAGGCACAGAGAACATGCTGCTGCCTATTCTCACTGCTCTTGACCCTTAGGTCATTTCCTGCCTTCTTTTATTTGTTTATTTATATTTTAGGACTTTTAAATAAATGGTGTAACTGAGTTCAATGCTTTTACCTCTCTTTGTTCCTGCTTTTTCTTATTCTGAAGTGAGATTGTTTTGGGACTTTGGACAATTCAATATAACTGAAACTGTATCCCACATAATTCACAGGAGCACATCGACATTTTTTTTTTTCTGTTGAAAATTCCTTGCACTTGCAGGTACTGGATGCATTTCAAAGGATTTGTCTTCTTTTTCCAGATGGCTTCTCTTATAGCATCTCCTGTTTTTGCTCCACAGAGTCGGAAACATGCAAGCAAAGTTCGCCTGTATTATATGCTTCACCCCAGAGATGGCGGGTGTCCTGCCAAGAGACTACGGGCAGAAAATGTGAGTATCTGCTGCCACGTGGTGTCCTTAGTTGATTTGCCAAGAGCTGTGCAGGTGCGGGAGGTGTAGGATGCCCAGCTGAGAGGCAAAGCTAAGCAAGTCAAAATAGTTCTCATTTGGTTACAGGCTGCATTATGTAAGGAAAGTCTTGTTTGTTTTTTCTTTCTTACCAGAACTCGCCTGCACTGGAGGGCTTTAGCAGTGGAACTATGCAGAGGGGCTGGACCCAAGCAAGGCTGGGACAGGAGTCAAAGCCACCAAAGATAGTGTTGGAAGGATATGACCTAAGGGCCAAGCCTGTCATAAATGTTAGATGTTTTGCTGTTCATGTATTTTATTTCTCCTCTACTATGTGGAGAGAAGTGTCAGTTTGTTAATTGATAATGAAGATCGTACATGTCTTCTGCAAACAAGCATGCCCAGGTTTTTTGATCAGCTTCTCCTTTCTCTGAGGGAACATTTGCTTGGGAAGACAAATGGGAGTTGGAAAGTTCCTGTGAGGGCAGAAAGTCAGAGCACAGGGTTTATTTCAGCCAGCAGGACTTGCTCTTCCCAGTGCATGGAATATTTATGTCCTTCAGCTGCAGAGAACTGTTACCATAAGTGCCACATTACAAATCCTCAGCCTTTTGGGTCTGAGGAGGCTATAGGCATAGGGCTGGTACCCATGTTATCAGTTTGTGAATATCTGTCCTCTTTTCTAATTAAGGTTAATATGTGGGGCTAGGACTCAATGACTAAAGAACTTGTCCCATAAGAAAAAGTACTGGAATTCAGATTTCTGGATTCCACATACAATGCTGGGCAAGTGTGATGGCCTACCTGTAATTCTAGCCTCAGAAGGCAAAGACGCACTAGTCCAATCATAAAACTTTGGGTTTCATTGGAGACCCAGCCTTAAAAGAATAAGGTGGAAGAGTGATCAAGAAATGCTCTCAACTAGCAACCTTGGCCCCCACATGCAGGTATATCTGCACATACATGTGCACCAATACATATGGTAGTATGTGATCATTGAAGAAATGTTACAAGATGCAAAACTGAATATTTTTCATAGAAGAAAATGAAGTATCAAGAAAACTGTATGTGATCGAAGGCAGCGAGTTAGGGGCATTTAGTAAATTCTAAACATGCGGGTAGTACACCCTACCTGGGCGAGGTAGTGTCCAGAGCTTCTCCCCAGCAAAGGTGACACACAGAACGTGTGAGCTGCTGAGAGCTGCGGCTGACTGCAGTTCTATCAGTGCTTCACTCGAGCACCCCAGCAAATAACTGATCTCTCAGTGCTACATTTCCTTAGCTGGAAAGCCACACGGCGCTTTCATGGGGACTTTATGGCCATAAACTAACTTGGCAAACCTGAGAGCCATTGAGCTCCACTGTTCATGTGGAGTAGCCTGAGGTCACTGTTCATGTGGAGTAGCCTGAGGTCACTGTTCATGTGGAGTAGCCTGAGGTCACTGTTCATGTGGTGTAGCCTGAGGTCACTGCTCATGTGGTGTAGCCTGAGGTCACTGCTCATGTGGTGTAGCCTGAGGTCACTGCTCATGTGGAGTAGCCTGAGGTCACTGTTCATGTGGAGTAGCCTGAGGAGGTCACTGTTCATGTGGTGTAGCCTGAGGAGGTCACTGCTTGTGTGGTGTAGCCTGAGGTCACTGCTTGTGTGGTATAGCCTGAGGTCACTGCTTGTGTGGTGTAGCCTGAGGTCATGGCTCCTGTGGAGTAGCCTGAGGTCACTGCTCATGTGGAGTAGCCTGAGGAGGTCACTGCTTGTGTGGAGTAGCCTGAGGTCATGGCTCCTGTGGAGTAGCCTGAAGTCTGCTATTCATTTGGTGTTGTCTGTCATTCACTGTTAATGTGATACATAACGAGAAAAGAAATACATGAAACAGACCTCTCATCAGGAAACCCATAAAATGAGGAGGAAGACAAACATTAACCCCTGAGGCTTAACCCCTGAGCCACCTCTCCAGCCCCAGACATTGTCTTTCTTGCTATTACCTGGCAGAGATATCTGGGTCTTCACCAATAGGCATTGAGTGCATTATCTAATATCAGGATTTCTCCGTGATCAGCAGCTATTCACAAATAACTTACTTTCGATCGCCATGTGCCTAGTCAAGAACATTGGCTGTATTTCAGCTCCTACTGCCTGGGGCCTTGAGTCTGAAAGGGGACAGTGGCTCCTAAGCTGGCTCTATTTGCAGAGTCGAGGACATGGTGTTTGCCACTCTGAATCGAGTCCTAGGACATGGATCACAATGAGGAACATATCCTCAGTTGTCAGAAAGAAGCATTTCCAGATCTTCTTTATGTAATATGCCTTTGAAAACTTTTCTCTCTCATGTATCTTGGGTTTTGAAACTTTTATCTTCCAATGACTTATTCATCAAATCATTTTCCATAACTTATTAATCATAGTGTGAAAGCAAATCAGTAAATGGCACAGCCAAACAAGATAATCCTATCTTTTGAAAGAGAAGGGTGATTTTTTTTTGTTATATTTTAGGTGCTTTTCACAGGCAAATACACCATTTCTATTACACATTTTGATATGTTTGATACAGTGTGGAAGCTGACTCTACTCCTCTCTGGGGCATAGACTGAAGGTCTACATACAGATAGTTCACCAGACTGTGTATCAAAATCAGACTGATTTCTAATCTGCAATGGCTAGTCCAAGAAACCCCTGGGTATAGGATAACAGCCTACTCTAATTAGACTCCAGTAATATTCCAGGAAGCTATGCATTAACTCATGTACAAAGAAACATCCAAACTAAGATGGTCGATCGGAGAGCACCTATAATTTTCCCCCATTCTCCCAAATTAGGACCAAGCAGAAAAGGCCAGGCACATGCTCCTAAGAATAATGTGGGTTGCCAGGCCTCTTGCAAGTCCTTTGACAGATTATGCAGGTCAGAAGCTTCCAGTCAGGGCCTAGTTGATGGGTTTCTTTGATTGCTACCAGAGAGCTTTCCCTCTCTTCCTGCTTTGAGCTTCCCCCTAGCACATGTGATGATGGCTGATTCCCTGGTTATAATAAGATCAAAATAAATAGTGTTTTTCTGCGTGCTTTCCTTTGGGTGGTCTTTGCTCATGTCCATAGGCTAGAAAATGAGGATAACAGTAACATTCAACACACAGGTAGGTCCTTGTGGGAAGACATGTGTAAGCTTAGCTCTGTTTTCACAGCACTTTCCTTCTACATTTTATTTCTGGGCCCCTTTGCAGCACCCTCACTCCTAGGTGCTTGATGAATATACACCTCCTGTGGTTGCTTCTCTGCTCCTTCTTTCTGGAACTTGCTCTCTGCTTCCTGGACCTGTGGTGTCTTTGCCTCCCAGGGTCTTTGATTAAAAACCACTTCTCCGGCTTCCCTTGGTACCAGCAGTTAGTTTCTGTTTCCCACACGCAGACTGCTCCCACTCCAGCCCCCCTCACTCGGAGGCCTCTGGGAATGTCCAGTAGTTCCCCATGTTGTTAGAACCGAAAACAAATGCCTGTTTTGTAACCCCTAAATTCATGTTTGTCTCCTGTTTTGGTGTTTCCAGCTTCCTACATTCCTCTTCTTATACTTTATTCTTTATAATCTTCATGTGAATCTTTTATTTTTTTTCCCTGAAATTTTAGAGCAAAACATTTTCCCATGTAGGCCATGGAATAAAATTAAATATGAAATAAATTACTATGCTGATTGCCTGAGAGAAATTTGCTATAATCCCTGCAGAGTCAAAAGGGACTTTAGAGCAACGCATCCACTGCGAGGCCGTTTCCACTGCTAACCCTCTCATTATCTTCTTCCCATAGATCTCCGGCCCTGAAGAGATGTGTTTGGGAAATAGTGCTTTCAGTCAAAGGGTGATTTAGGATTTGGGGGTTTGATTCTGGAGAGTCATTCACCTGCCAGTCAATGGTGTCAGTCATTTGTTAAATGAACAGCAGTTTCAGGTGGAGTTAACTATAAGGGAGAAACTTGTCATTTGGTTAATGTGATGAAACACTAGAGAACCTTGCTCACGTTCCTGGCCATCTTGGAATCCAGACTGGGAGTGAAAGTAGGGGCATTAGCATTCCCAAGTTATTTCTTATTACCAAGGTGAAAATAAGGATAAAGTCATATATTCCACGACTTGTCCAAACTGGCCAGGCCTGAGATGGGATCCCTGGCTTCTGTGACTCTCATCTCCATCTCAAAGCTGTGTTGCTTAAGGCCTTGATGATATCACCCAGTCCCTAGCCAATGAGCACATTTACTCTGGTCAAAGTCCTAGTAGTAGTTGGTACTTCCCATATACTTCCCATGGGTGTTCTATACATGTTGCATGGCTTAATTCAGTATAGCTTCAACCCTGGAGTAAGGAATATTGACACTATCCATACTTTACAGGGAGACAAGCTGAATCAGAGAGAGATTGAATAACCGGACTCAAGTCACACAGTTGCTAAGGGGCAGAGGAGGGCTGGGAAGACAGAAAACAAAATTAAAGAAAGTTTTCTTTGGACTACAGCCTCTACAAAGGCTGCTTTGAAACTTCCGTAAATGTTGTGGGGGCATGTAGGGTGCCCAGCAGAGTTCAGGATCCAATGGGGGGTCAGCTGTGTGGGCCATGCCTCTTAGCACAGCATGATCTGAGCTTTCACAGACATGATATATGCCCCCGGTCCCAAGGATTGGGACAGGGACCCTTCTGCTGCCCTGTGGGCTGAGGCAGAACACTGCCTAGCGGGCTCTCAAAGGACGAAGACAGGAAGGGTCCTGTGAGGGTGGAGTCAGCATCTGCCATGGTTTTAGGGAAATAGATCAGTGATGTCTAAAGTGCTATCTGGGCAGCTGTAGCTCCTGGCCAGGGTTCCAGGTCTCCCTCTGGAGGACTGGGTGGGGCTTGTTGCCTGCCTCTCACCTGTGCTGACTGCTGCCCTCCTGTGTGAACAGGTTTGGTCCAAACTTCACAGTCTTCCTTCCTTGCATGTTTCTGTGTGCACTTCTTTCCTGGTAAGGACGTCAGAAGTGGGTTTTATGGCTTCCTCTAGCCCAGTATGTTCTCTTCTTTACCGTTACCTCCATGTAGACCCCCTTTCCACGTAAGATCCCATGTCTCAAGTGATCATTAATTTTAAGGTAAGATTACTCAAGTTCGTTAAGCAGAAACAAAAAAATTGAGATCGGAAACTTGGGGGTGGCAGCATAAGCCACTCATCACAGCTCATGAGAGGCAGGGCAGGATCAGGAGTTCAAATTTCAGTTCAAGGGAGTTAGGTCAGCAGTCAGTGATCCTAGCTGAGGTGAATTAGTGGGCAGGAGCAGGGTTGCAGCCCTTGTCATGTGTAGTCTTTATATTTACCAAATCAGCATGCTGTGTTCCTAAGTGATCTGAGCAGGTTCATGGGGAAGTTTTAAAGGCAGCTCATTCCCAGCCCGAGCTGAATACTTGGACTCACAGTCGTTAGAGTTAGAAGGGGATGGGTAGGAGGGTTCTTTTCTTGGTTTTGCTGCATATTAATCTTACAACAATGTTGTTTTGAACTTCTAAAACTCAATTGCTGTAATTATAGCTGGGACCGGAATTACTGCCCTGCCTGTCTTTCAGAGTTGTTAAGGTCTCACACCAAGTCTTCCTGCTCGTGAAGGCGTGTGGTAGATGGTGAAGCACAGGGAAGTGTTGATTCAGGGAGCACATTCTTCTTTGTGTTTGGATTACTTCTAGATCTCTGGTGCCTTCCAGGATGAGTCATTCGGTTAGATTGCATTGAGTTCTTCCCAGGTGTAAAGAACAGGGGGTATATGGCCAGGACAGACAGAATGGCACATGGGGCTTACTGCGCTGCTGTGGAAGTTTGAAGCAAGTTCTCATTTGTGTCATTCTCATTTTGATGAACCATATAATCAGAAAAGTGATTGATGAAAACTGGGGCGGTTCTCCAAAGGTTCCCTAAGGTAGATGCTAGGATTGATCTGGAAGACTCAGCAGGGTTGATACACATAAATGGAGTTTATTCAAGCAGACCTGTGTCGCGCGAAGCCTTAGAGACAAGGAAGGCAGCAACTTTCAGGGCTACTTCTACCTAACTTTTGTGCAACATTTATTTAGCTTCTTTAAAGCCTTGCCAAGTAAAATTTCTTTTTGGACATTCAAGTGGAAGGAAGCTGTGATGCCAAGAGAAGAGGGATGAAGGGTATTGAGTGTGAGCAATGCATTCCATACAGGTATGAGAATGTCAAAACAAAGCTGTTATTATGAATAATTAATACATGCTAACAAATCATTAAAAATAAGGAATAAAATTTGCAACCCAAGTATTACTTTAAAATTTGCTTGAAATGATTAACTTGTAAACAGGCATCATTGAATGTATTTGGTGGTAATAGAAATCACCTTCATGGATTTTGCTTAGGAAGCATTATTTAAAATATGTTTAAAATTTCTCCTTACTGGCTTATGTTGTAACAAATCATTCCCTTTTTTTCCTTCCTCTGCTTCTTCCTCCAGATATTTTTGTTGTCAGTTTCTGAACAAGCAACTTTTTGGGAAGTCAATTATAGGTTTTTCATGTAGGTAATAACATAACCGTACCTTTTCTTATGGTGTTGAGGATCAAATCCAGGGTCTCATGTGTGCTAAACTTGTGCTTTACTACTGAGCTACATCATCAGTCTCTTAAGTCATCTGTTTTTTGGGAAATCAGGTTCCATTGTCCTCAAGATTTCAACTATTTATAACTACAAATCCCAGGTTGACATGGCCCCTGGCTTGAAGATGAAACCTGTGGTCACTGTGTGCATCTTATATGTGCAGTGCATGAAATATCTAGAGAAGAGGGTCGGTAAGCCTAAAATATGCTGGGTATAGAGGAGTGGAGAGAGAAAGTGCGGTTATCAAGGAACTAAGCAGGAAACATGCTTTTTATAGTCAGTGGACCACAGGGAGAACGCGGAGATTACAGAGGTGGTTCTTGTACCTCTTGACAGGATAAGCTCCTAGTGCTTGCTTAGCTTTGTAGTGAGCTGTGTCAAGGATCTTGAGCAAAGTCTTGGGGAGTCTGACTGCAGTTCGTCAACTCAAGTTAGTTGAAATTTTGTCCACATTAGTTGTCTTATAAGGATAAGAAATTCTGCTTGGGAATAGAATGGGAAGTGGGAAGACTGTTTGAATTAATGCAGTCATTCCCCAAAAGTGTTCAGTCCCGTTAGATGGAGTGGTTTTGCAGCGAGCCTTCCTTGACGCACAGAAGGATGGGAAATTTGTTCTTGTTCTTGCTTCCTGTGAGCACAGGGCTCAGGTAAGGTTCCACACTGGCCTATGAGTGAAGCATGGCCAAGGTTGTTCACCTTCCTTAATCAGCTAGATTGAGGGACAGACATAGCCTATGGGCTTATTCAACAGAATCTCATATTCACTTTGGTTTCTAGCGAAGGTGCTTGTCTTGGGTGGTTGCTGGGCTCACTCTTGCTGCAACCTCATGTGACTAGAATAAGAGAATGAGGAGTTACTGCTTTGTGTTTCTTGTTTTTCATTCTCTTTTATTTTAATATTGTATGTATGAATATAGTGAATTTATAATATGTTCATCCCTTAGTCTCAAATCCATCTTCCCTCCTTTTCCCTTGCAACCCTTCATCTCCCTTGTCAGACTCCTTATTTTCAAATCTTTTCACTTGTGCGACCCATTATGTTTCATCTAGTTTGTCTTTGATGATATGTGCCTGGCATGATTCACGCTCCAGCAATATATCATGAGTATACCATTGAACAAAACATCTTCTTGTTTTCTCTATCAGCATTAGTTCTCATCAGTCTTTCAGAGAGATTCTTGAGATACTTCTGCTTTTGTGTTGAGGTGTTGATAAGACAGTCCCCACGCAATTCTTGTGTAAATGTGCATATCTGCCATGAAGTCTTGTATATCACAACCCTTTCATGTCTAGGAGATAATGTCTGCCCACCACTTCAGGTTCTTACAAGCTTACCTCTCACTCTTTTTACATGTTCTCTGAGCCTTGGGGTTGGGAGTGAGTGAGGCATATGTATATTGTGTATACATATACAGTATAAACAGTTCATGGTCATTTATTTTCTGCATTTTGTCAGGTTGTGCTTTTCAGTAATAAACATCTGTTGTAGAAGAGGGTTTCTAGATTGAGTGCTGAATATTTGTCCAGTCTATGAGTATAATAACAGGTATATATAATTACGAAGAAATTTGGTGTACCATCTTTTTAACTAAACATTAATAGTCTGCTCTTCCCACTGGGACCTGTGTCTTTCCCTTTCAAAGGTTCTAGTTCTAGTTTACAATAACAGGAATGTGTTCCATTCTAACAAGTGAGCGTTAACTCTGATTAGAATTCAATGGATGACTACCTGTTGCCATTGGGTTGTTATTGCAATTTAGAGATTTCATAGATTAATGAAACCTTTGCTTTCTTTTCTGCCCCAATAGTTTCATTAGTACTTTCTAGTACTATGTCGGCTATCCAGCAAGGAGGAAACTTTCACACCAGTTCCAGCTGGTGTTTTTGGTCCATGTCCTGGGATACCATGCATGTTGCACCTTTAGTGATAGAGTCTTACTGTCATTTTCTGGGTAACCAAGAGCCATAACAAAAGTTTGGAGGTCCTTTGAGCTCTCTCTGACCAATAACTTATCAAGAAGTACCACATACCTGTTACTTTTAACAGTGCTGTAATTGTCCCTGGGTTCTAGATGGAGCACTCCTGGATATTTTGCTTAGCCTTTTTTTCCTCGCTCTGTGCTCTTCTGCAGAGGGACTATCAATTCTTACTCCTTTTTTAAAGACATGTTTTTGACATATTGATAACAATCCTAGGGTTTTTCTTTCAGTCCCCTAGCTTCTTCTACATCCAGTTCCCTTCCCTCATCCCCCTATGTATTTTCTCCCATTAGTCCCTCCCTCACCCTACCAAGCAAGGTATCCTTTGTCTCCTCTTCCAAAGACTTCCCTCTCCACTCTTCTGCTCATTGTTCCCTTTCAAATTCTCAGACTCTTACAGTAATTCTAAGCTAAACTTCCTTTGTGATTTTTATAATAAGATCACTTATCCCATTCTTAAGGACTCCATTCTTGTGATGTAATTACTGTTCAAAGGCCTCCAAATGTCATCACACTGAGGACTGTGACTTTGTCACAGGGATGTTGATAGGACATAAACATTTCATGGTCAGCAACCTAGATCATTGGATGGTTTCTATCAGATATCATTCCAAAAGGCTAACTAAATGTAAGTATAATGGTTGCAGTGGGCTCCACATAAATCTTTGGCTATTCTCCAATAAGTTATTACAAAACATTAGTGGTTCTCTATTTTTGAATATGTTCTCCCAATCAATATAGCATTGAATCTCTCTTTCTCTCATAGATTAGGGATGCTCTCAGTCTCGGTTTGAGAAGTTTATCTTTGCAGTGGGCAGCATTAATGCAGAGACTTATAATTCTTCGAAGTCCTGAAAATATGTGACTTTGAGCGCTTACTTTGTATGCGCCATCTACATTGTCGCATCCAAAACTCAGGGATTGTGACAGAAGATGAGGCAGAAAGAATGTAAGAGTTGGAAGGTGCTGTGGACATGACAAAACTGCTGCAGTCATGAACTCTCAGTAGCTGTGGTCACCTGCACATGACCTGGAGAAGATGCAGCCTGTCTTTACATTCATCATCCCAAGGCTGTACCCCTCCAAGGGGAACTATTTGCAGTTAAAGTGCCCAGTGGTTAGCCACTGTTAAGTGGTTCAAGTTCTCGTAAATAGCATCCCACCCATGTTCATGTAAGCATCTCTAACTAAATTCAAGTCTCTCTCTCTCTTCTCTCCCTGTCTCTGTTTCTCTCTGTCTCTGTCTCTGTCTCTCTCTCTTTCTCTCTCTTAAAACACACACACACACACATACACACATGCACACCAGACAAGATTTCAGCTATATAGCCCAGACTGGCCTCAAATATGTGACCCTCCTATGTCAGCCTTCTAAAAACTAGGATTCCAGGCATGTATTTATAGATTTCACATTTACAAATTGGTGTGGATTGAACACAACCTCCAATGATCATGTCCTAGGTCAATGGTTGTTAAATGATGGTTTCTTTTTAAGGTAATTGTATTTAATGGATTAGTGCATCAATGAATCTGAAATCTAATGGGGTTGGGTTTTTGAGGTGGCAGAAACTTTAGGAATCGGGTCTAGCTAAAGGAAGTGAGTCACTGGGAAATGTGCTGGAAGGATATATCCTGACTCGCCCCTTCCCTGCTCTCTGTCTTTGCATCCTGGTGGCTGTGAGGACAGACAGACACTTCTGCCCCCACAATGTCCCTCACCTGAGTCCCAAGCAGTGGTTCCAGTTGCTTTGTTCTTGGCCTGAAACTTTCCCAAATAGCTGAGTCATCCATAAGTGCTAGCTCTTAGATAGGGTTACAAATGCTACTTTCTCTTTTGATTTCAGCCCATACTGTAACAAGTGTGTTTTTTTTGTTGTTTTTTCAGTTTTACTGTGTTTTTGTGTTGTTTTGCTTTGTAAAATGATCTTAAACACAGAGCTGTAATATAGTCTGACATTCTAAAGTGTAGCAAGACCATGATATGCCTTAAAGGGAAACACATATTTTGAACAAGAATGAACCAATGATGTCGGTTAAATCTTTAACACAAGCATGCAGAAAGAAAGGATATACATTGGCCAACTTATAAAAACGTTGTGAATGGAGCTTTTAAGAGGCTAATCCTGCATTTCCTCTAGGATCAGTGATTTAGTATTTACTAATGCAACCTTCACAGTGACTTTATAGAATATAAGACGACAGACAATGAGAACTTTCTCTGTGCATTCACACGTGCAGTGTATAATACTCCACTGTGAAGTTGTCCCATAACTTATATAGTTGACTACTGATGGATATTTTGGTTTTTACCTCACTTGCTATATATACCCTTTTTCTAGGTATAAACACTCACACACAACACACGCATACACGTTAATGCATGCACACACATTCGCACATGTATACCGCCACACACATAGACAGTGTGCATAATTTATGCCACCAGCACTTGCCATTTCTTCAGTTACCTCTGTCCACAAACCACAAACCTGGTGGCAAATGTATACAGACCTCTGGCTTTTCTTCATGTTTCCTAAGAAGAAATACACAAGCTTTATTTTTAAGAGGGTATTCTCTATGCTATACATTTGAGTGTACCTTAACCTGCAGGTGTTTTTCCACTTTTTCTCCTGAGTACCCCTAAAAGAAGGAGTGACGTAGTGCTTCATACAGTCCTGATAACAGGCAGGGACAGATGGATACCGTGGCTTTTCAGCGTTGTATGCAGCTGCTATAGTTTGGTTTGGCATGGGCCTGCCGCTCCTATCTTGGAAGACCTGAGAGCAATTATGAAATCAGTCAGCATAAATCAGTACTGATATATATTCCATGCTATCTTAAGTTAGGATACACCAATTAACCACTGGCCAAATTCAGATACTTCCTGTTTTTGCAGTCTTTAGCAAGAATGGTTTTAACATTTTTAAGTGTTTAAAGAGAATCAACAGAAGGATAACAATGGCAGTGTACAAAGTTAGATGAAATTCAAATTTTAAACTCCATAAATAGAGTATATGGGAATGTAGCCACTCTTACTCCTTATGCAATGCTTGTGACTGTTGCATGCCACAGTCGTAGAACCAAATGTTTGGGGCTGTGACCATATGTCCCAAGAAACCTAAACTGTGTGTTCTCTGGTCCTTCTCAGAACATGTCTGCCCACCTATCTAAAGTGGTTCATGCCAGGGTCGGAGGGTAGGGGTCACCCTTCTCTAGGTGTGTGGCTCCACTCTACAGCAGTGGTCTCTTTAGGCACCATAGACAACAGAGCTTCTTGGTGTCCCTTCAGATTTTTAGTTTTTCCGCTGACCAGAAGGTTGGGGGTTTTGCCTAGCTAGAAGCACTCTTGTTAAACTTTGGATCTAAAGTGTCTCTAGAAGATGCATAAAGGCTTGTCCTCAGTGCCACAGTCCAAGATGGCCTATCCAGAGTATTTGTAAAAACAGGTCTCTGATCTCACCAGGGAATGATCCATTGAGGAGCCTGTAACCCAGTGGACTGTTAAGAGTTGGGGCCTGCTTCAGGGCAGTAAATGAATGAGGATGTAACTTTTTCCTGCCCTAATGCCTTGCCGCCTTAATGCCAGCAGACTCCTCTGCTATGCACTCCCAGATGCTCTGCCTTGCTCTGCCCAGAGCAAAGACAGCAGCTGACCTTGGTCTGAACTCTGAGCCTGAATATAGATGTCCAGCTGTCAGGTGGTTTCTCTCAGGTATTTTTTTGCAGTTGGGGCAGCTGACTCCTAAGAAAACATCTGCAGTGCTCTATTTTGCTTGGGTCTTGCATGATAGATAGTTTGAAATTTATGAGCAAGTTATGTGGTAAGAATCTGAAGTTTGAGCCATTGTAGCAACATTGGATGGTTTACTTCTTGTGATATCTGCATGCTGAAAGCAATTTATGGACAATCAACATTGCTGAATTGATTGCTGAGAATTCCAGGAGAATCCAAATTTAGAATATTCTCTCTTGTCGTTACAATCAGTTTTCTAGTCGCTGCCCCAAAGCAGAAAGAGAATCTTCTTTCACACAGATACAAATACATTAAGTCATGCAACCAAGTGCTGCAGAATGACATCCAAGTTAAGGGCTAACTGTGTGTGCCATGGTGGTCCTTTAAGATTATATAGCCCAGTGACATCACAATTGTCTTAATTGTATAAGTATATGAAACAGCTGTGATAGTTGCACAATGATGTATCCACAAAACCTGTCTCAATCCTTAAACAATACACGAATTTACATCGAAAAATAAACTGCAAATAGTGTAACTCTTGATACAAGCTACTGCTGCTATGAATAATTATCTAGGCCTGGGACCTGCTCTCTGGTGTGGACTCTGGTTGGGAACGCTTTCATACTAGCATATATAGCAAAGCTATTGTTTCTGTCCAGAATCTGATATAGAGAAGAGATATTCTCTGTGAAGAAAGCTGTGAGAGTAGATTTTTTCTTTAAAACCCAGAGAGATAGGATGGAGCCTGCACTCTTCTTCCCCTGTACTCTGTCATTCCGTTATTCTTTTCTTGACATGCCATTGTGAACATCCTCTTGTTAGCACGCTACTTGTTAAGCCTTCTTTCAGTGTCAGTCTAAACACTTGGTAGACTCTCCATTTGATCTTCACAAGTGCTGTATAAATAAGCAACTTCATTGCCTTTTGTTGCAAAGATGTGAAGTGTCACATGTCCTGTAAGCTTGCCAGCGGTATATCAGGGCTCCGCCTCGGGGCCACTTGGATCTACATGCCCTGCAAGTCTGTGTTCAGTCAAGCAGGATCCCACACTCAGTGCAGTTTGCCTTTAAAATCTCATATCTGCATTACTGTGTATTCTTTTCATAGTCATTACTTCATTTAGGAAATGGTGATTAATGTTGAACCAAACCAGGTACTGTGTTGACTATTCATGGTTCCATTGTCAATGGAATAGAAAGTTTCTATTTAGAGTATTTACTTTAAATATCCATTCACCTGAATAAAAACAAGAAATATATGAAATGTCTGTGATCAGGGAAGCTTTCCTGAATAGGTGATATTTCAGCTGTGTTTTGAAGATGGCTAGGAATTAAGCAAGCAAAGAGGCGAGAGGGGAAGAGAATTGTGGGCAGAGAGCATCAAGTCCCCACAGTAGAAATCATAGTCTCCCCCAGAGGAGAGAGAAGCCCCGTGCAGTGGTGCTTGAGGCGGAGACTGCAGTGGCCTGAGATGCGGCGAATGGGCTGAGGAATGATGGCAGCTGCGTGACAGGCCCTCCATGGCCACCGTAGCCTGTGTCCTTAGGAGAGCTCTGGCCCCAGGGAAACGTCAGGGGGAGACTGGTGGATAAATAAGTGAAAACTGACAAATTGGATAATGACTGTGGACGAGACAGTTCCATCCAAGTTTAGAACCTGTTCAACTAGGAGAGCGGTGTGACGCGCTCCAGTCACAGTAGATAGGCCCCCAAAACAATGACTGCGGAGAGCAAAACACCTAAGCAAGGAAGGGTGAAAAACCTGTTGGGTGTCCCAGGTTGATCCACATTGGGCAGGACTAGACTATTGATAAGGTGAAATTTGCACACAGACCTGGGGACCAGAGATAAGGGACTGTATAAGTTAGTGTTCTCTGAAGAAAAAGAATCTCTAGAATGTATAATATCTAGAATATATATATATCCTGTATAAGCTCTAGAATATGGCATATATATATGTTTATTAAATTAACTTACAATAAAAAATAGTATCTTTCAAAGTAGCACCTACAGTTGCTTCACTCTTGACCAGAATGTTCCACAAAGCCAAAAGATCCTGAGAGGGTCTCAAGCCTTTACTTCTCTGGAGGGTGGAAGACACTGGTTCCGACGTCGGTGATGAACAGTGAACAGCAGTGAGGCCTAGAGACCGGGCTCCAAAGGCAGCGGGAACAGCAACAACACGGTGGAAAAGGTGAAGCTCCAAGTCAGCCAAGGATGGAGGCAGCAGCAGCAGCAACAAGGAAGGCCATGATGCTTTAAAAGTGCATAATGCTCACAGAGTGAGCTCCACAGAAAGTCTACACAAGATAAGGGAAGAGCAAGTCCCTCCTCCTTATACTTCCCATTATCTGGTCCACCACTGGAAAGTACCACCCACTATGGGCTGGGTTCTCCACAGCAATCAGTCAAGTACCTGCAGACTTGCTCAGGGGCCATTCTAGCCATTAACCTTTCACAGCTGTGCCCCAAACAATCTCCAACTGTCAAGTTGACATTGAAATGCAACCATAACAGGGACTAAGTGGGCCTTTGTCCTCAGAGGTGTTCTATTTCTTTGATAGACAAATCTAACAGGGGTCTAGGATTCCAAAGAAGCAGGGACATCTACTAGTCCAGTAAGAACTGGTCTGGAGGTTTCCTGGGACGGGTCAGGGTTTATTAGTGGTTTGGCAAGTGCCTTCAGCTATGGGGGAGATTTAAAAGAACAACTCAGTATTGACCTTGGAACTCAGTCCTGGGACTTCCAGGGGCCTTACCCTGTTCTTCCTTCTCCCAGCAGCGAGCTTGCATTCTCAGCTCTTCCTAAAGCAGGTTTCTCTGCTGTACATCAACATAACACCCTCTTGTTTTCTTGAAAACAATTGCAGTTTTTAAAATAATAATTTGAATAGAAAATTTCTCACTTGTGCACAAAGTCAGTCAGCACTTTGGATAAGATTTTAGGTATGTATCTATATATATGAGAAAATGCAGTTTTGAAGAATGAATCAAAATCCTCTCTTGTGTAGGGCTGTTTGAATGAAGAATTCAGCTTCGTTTTTGCTTTGTGTTCCTTCTCCACTTCTGAGTGTGGCTGCTGTTCTGCAGCGATCTCTAGGATGCAACCTGAGGACTGCCTGGCCTGCACATCTGGGTCTTTCAGCTTTCCCTTCCTTCCTGCTGTGCCTCCTCATTTCAGATGTCTGTGTCTCAAGCATGTTCTCCTTGTTGAATGTTTTTCCCCTGATGGGGCAATATCCTGGAATCCCACAAAAGTAGACTTAGTCAGTCTGCGTCTAAGTTCTTTTCAACAGGGGTATGATTCTGCCTTTCTTGTACACAGGGCCGCATACATCTTCATCTGGTCCTTTCTTTGTTCTGTACAGCATAAGGAGCCTTTGCCTTTGTGAAGCCACGTGTCTTCTCATTATGTAACCCTCCTCCCCATGATTATTCTGCTTCTCACAGTAACCTCTGGGCATCCTCATGCTCAGAATATTATTCTTGCAGAACAGAGAGGTCTGTTTCCTTTTACTATGTTCTGGCTTGTTACGATTTTGGCTTTGTTTAGATTGATGTATATATATATATATATATATCCTCTTACCTTATATAGTCAGCCAAGGGTTGAAATATTAGAAATACAAGATATATTTATAACTCATGAGGGTAGGATTTGGTGCAGGTAATGCCGAAACAGTGATGAATGCCTTCTGACAAACACCAGAAAATACATCTAAAAAATAGGGGTGATGCACGGAGCTCTCCTACTAATTTGGAGTTGGATGTCTTTCTGGAAGTGGATCCAGCAAATCTGTGTGGTGCACCTGCCTCACACTGCGGATGGCGCTGGTGCGGGCATGTGGTCTCTTATGTAACCCTCTGAAAAGTTTCTCACGTCTGTGTCACTGCAGAAGCTGTATGCATGAGACAGCAAAGGTTTGAGGGGCAGGAGAGCTGGAGACTGGAGCAGACTGATGTCTGATCTCACTGCCTTTCCCTGGCTGCCCGTGACGCATGGGGTGTCTTTGTTTTTACAAAGGAGTTTTCATTGCTTCCTGACAGGACAGTTTACGAGGAGGTGACATGAGGCACCTGCAGAGTACTCTCATGGTGGTGGTTCCTGGACGTTTCCTTCTGACGCCCCCGCTGAGCAGTGCAATGGGCACAAGTCGCTCTGTGTCCTACGGCGCCTGATGGATAGCCCAGTGGACATATTCTCAGGTCCCTGCTGGGCAGTAGGCGAGCACAGGTCACTCTGTATCCTCCTCAGATCCGAGCTAGACAGCATGGGGTCAAAGGCCACCCTCATGTCCCCAGGCCTAGGTGGGCAGCACGGTGGGCACGGGTCACTCTGTGTCCTCCTTAGGTCTGAACTAGGCAGCATGATGGCACAGCTCATCTCCATGTTCTGAGGTCTCTGATGGGCAACACGGTGGGCGCAGGCTATCCTTTGTCCTCAGACCCCTGCTGGGGAGTGTGGTGGGCACAGGTTATCCTCATGTTCCCCTACAATTCCGCTCATAATCAGTGGTCAGATTCCAGGATGTATTTAAATTCAGTGTCACATGAAGGACGGGACAGTCAGGGGAAGCTACTCTGCAATCTGGTCTTGCTTTCAAGTCATATTAGCTGAGCCACATTGGACAAGTTCCCAAGCTTAAGGTTTATTTCTTCAACTGAAAATCATGCAAAAGAGATGTGGCCACGAAGAGATAAAGCAGGTACTGCGGCTTGGGTGCGAGAGGTGCACCGCAGCTCTCCTGTGTCTTTCCTTTCACTGGTAGGGTGTCTCTTTCTAGTCATGTTGCCTTGACACAGAGGGAGGACAAGCAACACAAGTGAGTGTGAACTAGCGTGGAAATTAACAGCAGTCCCTTTTCCTGGGCTAAATGCTTCCAAAAGACTCTTTATATTTCTCTCTTCTCTTCTCTTCTCTTCGCTTCGCTTCGCTTCGCTTCGCTTCGCTTCGCTTCGCTTCGCTTCTCTTCTCTTCTCTTCTCTTCTCTCTCTCTTCTCTTCTCTTCTCTTCTCTTCTCTTCTCTTCTCTTCTCTTCTCTTCTTTTCGGAAAAGCTGTAAGTAATTTCCAAGTAACTATGAAAACTGAGTGGAAATATTGCACTGAAGAACCTAAAGTAATACAAAGAGAAGACTGGGGTGCGTTTTCACACACGCGTTTTGCTTCCGGAGCATGCACGTTTTGTCATTGCCTGGCTGCTGTCCACTCCTGATACTCAGGACTGGCTAGAAAACAGCAGAGGCAGTCAGAGGAGCGCCCTCTGGTGCTTGGCCCTCAGCTGGGTGCTTGTCATGGTTTGATTGTGAGCTGTGCAGCTCATGTGTGTGCATCCTTAGCTGATGTTTGGGAAGGCTGTGACAACGTTGGGAGGTGGAGCTTGCTGGAAGAAGGCGCTTCACTTAGGGTAGATCTTGAGGTTGATTAATCCCATCTTTCTTCCAGGAGAAGTTAGCTCTGGCAGTTTTGCAGCTCTTGGCCTCCATGATAGATGTGATCTTGGCTTTCTTCAGTTTCTGCTGCCAAAGCAGTTTCTGCCAATGGACTGTCTATCTCCTCCCTGGAACCATAAACTGAATAAATCTCCCTTCACTCCTCTTAAGTTTGAGTTTAAGTGTTGTCTCCAGCAACAGAGAAGAAGTAACCAGTACACTTTCTCTTCTGCTAATAGGTTACCTGGCTTATTGGTATCATGGCGTTAATTGATATTAAAAGAAATGCAGTTTGGTAACTGCATTGTTCTGACAGCCACACTGCAGTTTTGTGCTAGCTTATGGCAAAATGTGGTGAAGCCTTGTGGAAGCAGGGGAGAGAATGAGTATAGCCGCGTGAGAGAATGTGACATAAGCCCCTATGGAAGAGTGAGAGAGACTGTGCTGCAGTCACGTGGAAGCATGGGAGGAAGCATGGGAGGAAGCATGCTGTCGCCGCGTGGACAGTGTGGGAGAGAGCATGATGCAGTCATGTGAAAACATGAGGGAGTGCATGATAAAGCTGTGTGGAAACATGTGAGAGAGCATGGTGTGGCTGTGTGAAAGCATGATGTGGCTGTATGAAAGAGAGAGAAGAGAGAGAGAGAGAGAGAGAGGGAGGGAGAGAGGTGCAGTCATGTGGAAGCATGGGGGAAAGAGCATAATGCTGCTGTGTGGAAGTGTGTGAGAGAGAACATGCTACAGTCATGTGGAAGAATGCAGGAAAGCATGTTGCAGGCCTGTGAAAACATGTGGGAAAGTGTGGTACAGCTGGGTGGAAGCGTAAGGGAGAGCGTGGTGCAGCATGTAGAAGCATGGGGGGAGTGGTCATCACCTATTTGCCATAGAAACCTTCCTTTTCACATGTGGCATGGTACAGGAAAACACACTGGTAATCATGGACAATTTGTCTGTTACCTCTGTATCTCAGATGAACATTCTTAAAAGAGAGAACACTGAAAAGGAAATTATTTTATCATGAATTCCTGGTGAGGAATGCATTTTCCCTTGAAGTTATTAACATGGTTTTACAGCTGACCTTTTAAGGGGTGTCTATGCTACTCAAGGCCTCAGCAAATATTATGCTTCATGTAATTTCAATAGTCATTAAAGTTTTGCCTATAAGCACCAGAAATGTATCATAAGACATGAGGCTGGTTTTTTTAATTATTTTGCTATTTTACTGTAAAAGAAAAAGGAGCTTTGTTCTGTAGGCATGTGAGTGATGGTTGCCCTTTCCTAATTAAAACTCTTCTTCACTTTATGGCTGTTTAATTGTAGAAGGTCACTGGTTGGTAGTAGCCACCTCAGAGATGAATGGCCACCATGTCACATCCTAGAACTGACAATTAGTTTTTTTGATCACTCACAATACTTTACAACCAGTGTTGCAATGACAATTAGAAACTGAAGAAGAGATTGTGTCCTGCAAAGTCCTGAACACGGTGAAGTAAACTTCTCTCCCGACTCTGCCTTGACACATGACCACGGCACATTCATGGTTTGCGTGTATGTTGTGATTCACTCCAAGATATTAGTTCTCTGCTTCATAATTAAGGTGCAGAAAAGAAGGAGAAAGCAGAAGGTGGGAGGGGGGAGTTGTCAAAGGAGTGAAGCTCAGTCTGTACCAAATTCCTGAGCATGGAAATACTGCAGGACTCCTGGGTGGATTCTTGTCACGTGGAAATGAAACAAGAAGCATGAGTCTGTCTACATCACACTTGGACTTCTAGAACGATTTTGAAAAACAGTTGGGTTCCTAGGTGGTTTCTCCTAGGCTGTGCTATCGTTTGTTCCTTTTTGTTGTAAACACAGGTAGTTTAAACATGCACTAGAAATCCATGCTTGTGATTCTTAAGCGAGGGCTTTATAGGTTGCTTATTATGCTTAGTATTTCTTTTTATTTTTCTTACTTTGTTTGCAGTCCTGGAGATTGAAGTGAAAGCCTTGCACATATTAGGCAGTCTCCCTACCTCTAACTGGTGTCTCCAGCCAAATTTCTGAAAAATAATTGTTATTCATCAAAAGAATCCATTAGCTGGTATTTGGTGTCTGTTCCAGGTGCAGAACTAAATATGATCAACACCCGACCGTGTCCCTGTTGTCCAGTGGAAGTGGGAGCTCTGGTAATGCACTAATGGGATATTTGATCTGGGACTTGAGGGACAATTTCTCTGGGCAATGATTCCCAGAGACATTTGAAATGTGCATAGGCATTAACTAGGCAAAGATATGAGGAGAGAACGTTCAAGACAGAATGGATGTTTAGTAAGAGAAAGAAAGCAAGCATAGTTGGCCTATCAGGGAGAACAGTAGTCGGTGAAACTAGAAAAATTCCTAAGTAGGTCTATAATGTGAGGGTTTTAGAGGAAGGGTGATGGTACAATTTACCATCAAAGTCTGAGCATGAGAAGGCATCTTTGGTAATGGAACTGAAACAAGTAATGGCATGTTTAATCTTGGGCCTGTGTGTGTGTGGGGGGGGAACACGAGTGTGTGTGCTTATGAAGGTCCAAGTGTGATATTGGGTCATTTAAAAAATGGAGTTTTTCTACCTCCATATTGCTTTGCTTGGGGGTTCCCCAGGCTCTACCTTGAAGACTGCCCCCATACCTGCTGCGTATTTTTACCTAGTCTCTGGGAATCTGAACTCATGTCCTTTTGCTCTCAAGACAAGGCTGAAGAGTCATTTCTCCAGCCCACTTGGACCCTCTTTTAAAGTCATTTTGAAGAAGGGTCAATCTTTAGGTACAATGAAAAGTCATTGAATAATCTCCGATGGCTGATCCAAACGTTAAGATTTGGATTTTTAAGATCGTAGTGAAGGTAAGACTGGAATGCTTCAGAAGAGGAGCTGTCAAATTGCTCTGGTCATCTGGGCAGATGCAACAGGAGCTTGAGGTAGAATAGGAGCTGGAGAATAGAAAGGATGATTGGACAGAACTGAAGGTGACATCTTTGGTGGTGGAGACCTGGTCGTGCCAGTGACTGACTTGTTTCTGCTTTCTTGTATGAATCCCTTTACTTCCTCCATTCCCCACATACATCATGGTCAGGGCAAGCACTTTCACAGTGGGGTGGGTCCGCACAACACAGATAGGGATGTGTAGGCAGTGTGTGCTGCTTGAGGAGTGTTGCTGCTTTGGTACTTCTGCAACCAGTTGTGTCAGCTCCCTGGAGGTTGAGACTCATGTGGGAAGAAATCTAGGCATCCAAGTGTAAGTCACTATAGACTCCCAAAACAGCCACCATTAACCAATGAGACAGCCAAGTGCCAACTGAGACATGAACTGTATCAGTTACTTTTCTCCTTACTGTAATCAAGTGACTATGATGTGCATAAGGGAGGAAGGGTATATTTTGCTTGCAGTTGTAGCCCGTCATAGTGGGGAAGACATGCTAGATAGTGGGCAGACTGGTCGGAAAGCAGAGAATGAACCAGACGTGAGGCCAGGCTATCAGGCCTCAAGATACGTCCCTTAACCAGGTACCAACCTTCATTCTATGACTCACTTTATACCACAAACGTTCTGCTTCCTAAAGGTTCCACAGCCTTATAAACGGCACCTCCTACTGGGGACTAAGTATTCAAATAAATGATCCAAGGAGACATTTCACATTCAAGCCAAAACAGCAGCCAAGCTGGGCTCAGGTCTCCAGGACCATCCCACTGTCTGGACTGCCCATCACCCAAATCATGGACTAGACAAAAAGCTGCTTCTTTCAACCACTGAAGTTTTGATTGGTTGTGCCATGCAGCAGTGGCACAGAAACAGTGTCTTAAGAGGAAATTGGAAGAAAGGACTTAGGTTGGTTTGATCTGAACTAGTTTAAGTCTCATCCTCCTGACCATGAAGGATATTCCTGTCTGTAACTCAAAGGGACAATGAGGGATGGAAGTCTGCGTGTGCTCTGTTTGCTTGTGAGTCCCCAAGAAGAGAGTAGAAGGCAGAAGAAGTCAGAGGCTGGTTACCTACTGCCTGGGGAGAGGATGAGGCTGGAGGGGGGATGTGGAATACCATCGTGAGAGTGGAAGGGACTCAGGGCATGTCATGGGACAGATGCTAGGAGAAGCTTAGTGGATTCCAATCAAATTGATGATGCAAAGTAAAATTGGCTATTAAGCAAAATTTCCTTTCACTTTATGACCATATGTCAATAAAGTACAGATCGGGTAGACAGTTTTTATTTACCCAAGAGGAGCATTGAGTGATGAACAGTATAAAATGCCAAATGTTCGTTTCTTTCCCTAAGCTCTGGCATTGGATTTGATGACCATAGGGGGTGGGGTAACAACATGACTGAAAACAGGACGATGAGGCCTGGCAGTCTGGTTGTAGGGAGGGACCCGATGCTGCCTGCATTTTCCCTGGATCCCAGGTGCCTTCCCAGAGACACCTTGCTTGGCTCTCATACCCTCTTTTTACCTTACAAATTAGTGCATAATAAGATGCAAAGATTTGGTAAGCCTGTGTTTATGTGAGTGTCATGCATTATGCCTCAGTCACAAATGCATCTCTGTTCTGAGCATTGTAGTTCTGAGTGTTGGGATGATTTTGTTTTCTTGATAGGAACTTGCTGCTTTCTGAGACTGACCCGAATTCATCATCTTCCAGCTTCTGTTTTCCAGCTGCTGGGATTACAGGCGTGTGCTGGCAAGAATAATGTTTTTAACATGAGTGTGTAGACCTTATAGCTTGTTTTCTGTACAGTGGGGAGAGCACCTTTGGCACAGAATTGCAGTTTTTTGGATGCTCTCTGTCTAGAAACCTCCATTTCAGTGTACTCCTTTTTCTCCCTCCAAGTCTGCTTTCCTCTCATGTTTCCTTAATGAGTTTATTAACTTCTTTTGCTCCTTGTGCCAAAAGCTAGTAAATGATGATTGACCTGCTGACAGAGCATCTGTACCCGGGATTCTGGTCTCCCTGACCCTGTTTCCCTCACCCTGGTCCTTCCTGATGTTTCTGAATGAAGTCAAGTGTCTCTCAACTCCCACCTCAGTCTGTCTTTTCTTCTAACATGCCTAGAAATTTTGCTGCTAGACATGCAAAGACTGATCATAGCCTTGTCATTAGTAGGTACTGCTGTAACTTAAGTCTTGAATATCCCCTAGTGATTATGGTTGACGCCCAGGTTAATATTAGCAGGAGATGGGAAGTGGGGACTAATAGGAGATGCTGAAGTCACTGAGGGTATGCGTGGTGAAGGGAGTATGGGACCCCAGATGATCTTCTCTTGATTGTTTTTTTTCTGGCCAATGAGATTCATGGACTTGCTTCACCACATGTCCTTAACCAAGGACATCCAGCAACCTCATTAGGGGTTGTGACCGTGGTCCCTCACAGTCACAGAATGGAAACTCCAGAACCATAAGCTCTTTTCATGAATGGATAATCTCACAAATGTTCTTCTGGTAATCTGAAGTTAAACAATGCATAGACCCTTCTTTCCCAGAAGGTAAAAATTAAGCTTCTTCATGAAGCCAGCACAGTCCATCCTGAGAACTGATGCACAGGAGTTTGTTATTTTTGTTAACACTGGATGAAATTCCAAGATGTCTGGGAAGTTCGCACTTTCCTGCATTGACTGACAGATGTAGAATGAGCAGCTCCCGGGCCTACGGCGATGATGTGAGCCTGAATCAGGGCCAGAGGGAGTCTTGGCTTGATCATTCAGTACATGCGAGCTCACCATGTTAGTGAACATGTGAAGGAGGAAATGGTGGGCTGGGGGATGACGCTGAGGCCGGGTATTTCTAACATAGTAGAATCATTAAATGAAGCCGGCTTGATGACTGGACCCACTGAGAAACTGAAGACTGGTCATGTCTGTATCTTCCACCTCTATCTTCCACCTACACCTCAGCCTTGGCCTCTCAGCTGGTTGAAAACAGACCTCTGGATGAAGAGCCCAAGGCGATAGCCAGTTAATGAGTCTGCCTTCTCCTCTTCCCTTTAGAGGATGCCAGGTTCCTCTTACAGGGTTCTTTTGCTGGACTGTAATGATCTTATCTTACTCTTCTGTATTCAGCTCCAAGAAATCATCCAGATAAACCCTGATCACGCCAGATCAGACAGCCCTCCTTCTTGAAGCATACCCTCCCAGCTTCAGTATTTTTCCTAAGTTTCTCCCCTGCTGAAGGGAATGCCCACTAGATCCCTTCTTTGCTGGAGAAGCCCATCCCTTGTGCCCAGCTTTAACAACATCTGCACCAAGAGACTGGTTGTGATATGCAACCCCACAGTCCTATAGGCAAAAATGGCTTCTCCCTCTCCACGTTCCTCCTACTGCTGAGTTTCAGGAGGTAAGGATGATGCCAGTCAACTCCAGGACTTGTGTGTGCTCACACTTCAGTGTTTCTGTAAAGTGATATCAGCATCTGGCAGGTGGAAGAATGAGCGAGGGTGAGGCTAGCCTTGGGGTCCGAGCCAGCTCTGTTGTCAGTGCAGAGCATTGCTTTGGGAAAGGCTCAGAGCATATCCTTAGTGGGGGCAGCCTGGAAGCCTCTGCCTGCTTTCCCTTTGACATCCTGGAACGATCAGGCTGTGACCAGGCAGGAATCTCCCCTCTCCTCTCCCACTCAAGCTTGTGCTCTCAGGGGTGAACCAAAATGACCCATTAAATAAGTATTCAAGAGCCCTGAGTTCTTTTTTTATTATTATTTATTCAATTGTGTGTGTCTGTTTACAGTAGCAAAGTCATGGAATCAGCCCAAATGTCCAACAGATGACGAGTGGATAAGGAAACTGTGTTACATCTATACAATGGAGTACTACTCAGCCATCAAAAATGATGAATTACTGGAATTTGCCGGGAAATGGATGTCATTAGAAACAATTATATTAAGTGAAGTATCCCAGACCCAGAAAATTAAGCGCCGTATGTACTCCCTAATAGGTGGCTCCTAGTACCAAACTAACCCAGCCCACCTAGAGAC
Source organism: Typhlomys cinereus (assembly GCA_023101885.1). Lineage (NCBI taxonomy): Eukaryota > Metazoa > Chordata > Mammalia > Rodentia > Platacanthomyidae > Typhlomys > Typhlomys cinereus. Next base: position 2,168,463 of record JALPQD010000358.1, on the reverse strand, counting down.
AGTAATTCCAAGGATTATGAACAGGAGGGATGGGGTAGGAGGGCCACACCAGAAACAAGGAGAGAAGGGACCATGTTACAGCAGGGAAAATAGGCCTCCACCAAGGACCCAAATAAGTAATGAGACATCTGATTAAGTTCACAGACTTTTGTTCCTGATCATTTACTACTGAGGGGGTGTGATCTCACCAGAAGAGGAGGGCATATAGTCTGGCAGATAAAAAGTAACCATTTTGCAAATGGGTGATAGATCCCTCCCTTACTGTGGTTTCCCACTTTTATTACATCTACCTTTGAATGTGCTTTTATCACAAGACTCTAACAGCTTTTTGTCTCTGGCCAGGGGGTAACATACAATGCCCACCAGGATGGAGTAAAGGGCATTGCAGGAGCAGCAAAACTGCAAAAGAAAATCAACAAACCACAATCCAGAACTTCAGAGACTCTATATCAACCACCTAGAACTAGGCCAGCTTAGTCTCTCCCCATCTTGAAGCTCAGGGAAATTTGCGGAAGAGGGGGCGGTAAGAGTGTAAGAGCAAAAGGATGGGAGGAGCAATGATATGTAAGATACTCTATACTAGTTAGGGCTGAAGCAGTCATAATTGGACTTTGCATGCCCTGCGCATTGTCCAACACACTGTTGACCTCACAAAGTCTAGCATCTGCTAAAGGCACCAAGATCCTTGGAGGCAAAGGATTGGCAGCCACAGCAGTGTTCCTATACCTAAGGGGAACACGGGAAAGGGTTCAGGGAAAGGCCACTGGGTCCTTGTACGTCATCGGAGAGGAGGGCCCAGAGGAAAATCAGACATGCACAAGAAAGGACTCTCTGGAAATTGGGGTGGAAGGCACTGGGGGATGGGGAGGGAGAGAGGTGGGGAGGGGGAGCAAGGGGTACGGGGGGAGGAGGAGGGAGGGAGGGAACTGGTGTACCTAATAAGTTTGTATGAGCTGAAATAAAAAAAAAATTGTGTGTGTGTACGTGTGTATGTATGTATGTATGTGTGTGTGTGTGTAGAACCACGTCAATATGTGGGGTCTAGGATCCGAACTCAGGACCTTCTGCCTGCAAGGCAGAGGCTTAACCCCTGAGCTACCTCTCCAGCTCCAGAGCCCTGAATTCTTGTTAAGAAGAAAATCCTCTGTGTTAATACATGGATCACAAGATTATACACATTTACAGTAGCCAGGTAACCTGATTTGAGATATTCATTGTCCATTCCCTTTCAGCAACTAAGTGTCATGCCTGCTTTCAATTCTACCTGGCCCCACCCAACAAGATGTTCCTCCTGCCTTTTCTTTGCTAGCCAAAATGTATACATTTAACATAATCTTGTAAAGAATTTGGCCCTGCTCTTCTTTGATTGTTTTCCTATAAATACTCATGTATGTTACAATAAAATTGGCTTAGATGATGGAGGATATCCTAGGCTCTCTCTGGAAAAAAATAAAGAAATTGGCCTTGGACTGACACAGAAAGCATGTCACTTTTATTTGAAGAGAAATGTCTTTATTTCTTTTTTAAATTATAGAGTGATACTCAGTGATCTATGTTTTCTATATTGGTTTATTTGTATTAGTTAAAATTAAGATTCCAACTCTATGAGCTAATCTTGAACAATATGTTAGATACCAAGTTTACATTACCTTTATGTATCTGGAAATTTTCTGTTTCCACATGTGTTTACATATAAGCAATATATATATATATATGTGTGTGAGCTTATATTTTAATATTATTTATATATAAACTAAATATTTTCTATGAGAGTTTAAATTTAAATGTCATTGCATGCATGTGCAAGCTATATTTATAAATTATATATATTTCAGTTGAAATAGGATATGCTGTCAATAAGGTCTTATATTTTGCAAAATATTAAACCTTTTATTCTTTGACAGTTTCATACATGTCATACATGAACTTCTATTATCGTGCCTCATCCCCAATCCTCCTGCTGAAACTTTCTTCTTCCCAGTAATATCTTGGGGGACAAAGGGGGTTCAGAGGCCTCTCCTCCTTCCCTGGTGAATGTTGACAGGCCCAGTGTTGCACAGGTGGTTGCAGCTGGAATGACATCATACAGCTGTGACACGCCCAGAAGCATTCTCTCCCTATATTGGTGCTCACATTCTTCCACCCCTGGTCATAATGTTTTCTGCTACGAAGTGAGAGGAGAGTAAGATTTATCAAGGGCCAAGCTGTCCATAGTTCCTTATTCTCTGCACGTCTCCGTGTCAATCACCATCCATTGCAAGAAGCTTTACTAATGAAAGTTGATGTGCCCGTTTGTGTCACGGTGACATGAAGGTTGTAGGGAATTTGTGCTTAGTGCTATGACCCAGGGGAGAATTTACCACTATTATTTTGTTAAATGAACATGTTATCAAACTACTTTCAAAATACTTACCCTTTGTAGATTAATGCAACTCTCAGCCTTCACCAAAGATGCTTTGTCCTACAGTGAATTTTGTTTTTTATGTATTAAATGGTTTATTTATTTTTTTAACATTTTTTATTATTATTTCCGCTCATACAAACTTATTAAGTACACCGGTTCCCTCCCTCCCTCCTCCTCCCCCTTAAACGGTTTAATCAAATGCCCATTTCAAACTTGTCAAATGTATATTTTATAATTTATTTGACCAATGACTTGTATGGAAATTTGTTTTTAAATTTCACTATATTTTTGTTTAGTTGTACAGTAGAGGGACTTTAGTGTTTTAGTTACTGTGTGTACACATGCTTTATAGATAGCTTTCTATCTAGCTATCTCTCCATTTTTCTGTCATCTTCATACCTACTGATGTCTTTTAACATCTCTCTATTGTCTAATATCTATGTATCATCTATCATCCATCTTTCTATCATCCATATATTCATCTGTCATCTGACTGTCATCTGTCTAGCTATGCATCTATCATTTTTCTCTATCATCTGTCAGTCATCTATCATCTGCCTCTTATTCAATCATTTGTCTATCTGTCTATCTATTATCTACCATCCATCTATGTACATCTATCAATCCTTATCTCAATATTGCTGTTCAGGAGTTAGTGCTGATTCATATTCCCACAAGGAATTTTTGAAAACTTGGATTTTTACCTCATATGCACAAATACATTATTAATTTTTAATCTTTGCCAATCTGATGGGCAAATATGTGATTTCCTTATGTCATTGGTACAGCTCCAATAACCAGGATGACTTAGCATCATTTACTAGATAGGTGTACATATTCTATAAACTTCATAGCCTATCCCAGAACTCTACTGTGTCATCCATCTGTACTGATTTTTATGTTTTGTTCTTTGTGATTCTTCCTCAGTCCATGAAGTTGTCTGACTTTGGAGGTATGCTTTTTATGTATATTTTCATTTATTTATGTATTTGTTAAATATTAAATTGGTATTGTATAAATGTACAATAATAAAGAGATAAAGAGGATTAAGATATAAAGAAAATTAAGTCAGTGGAAATAGGTTCTTCCAGATATATGTTTGAAAGAGTTTAGAGAGGAGAAGTAAAAATTGGGGAATACCTTTGAGTTGAGGCCCCATGAGAATATTAGGAAATTACTGGCATCTCAGTCCTTCAATGGTCCTTTCCCATCCAGTCCATTCATTTGCTTATAAAAGCGCCAGACCACTGTTTTTAAGGTCAGAAGTTATCCAAAAACTTCTGTGAGTAGAATTTTAGCATCTGTGAACTTAGATGGGAAAGAAACTCCGTCTTTATGCACCGATGTATTAGAAGTTGGTGATTCTTTCAATGATAAATGTGATTCACAACTGCAGTCATATAAACACTTGCTGAATCCATTGAAATTAACATTTTGCAATCATTTTGCTGTGGCTGAAGACACCTGGCAACAGCACAGCTGTGGTGCAGAGCTTGGTTGTCACTTTGTAAGGCGCACATGTGCTCCTCAAGCCTTATCCAACGCACTGATATTTTGATGATTATATTTTGCTTTAATTATTTTTGTATGTTGGTTATCATGTACATTTTGACTGGTGGATTGATTTTGGTTTTCTCTGGCACTGAAGATTGAGCCCTGGTTTTACCACACCTGAGTTCCCCAGCACCTTGACTAAGGGATTTAAAAGCTTCGGTTTTTACAAAGAATACTGATGCTCTATGGTAGCACCTACAGCAGAGATGCAAATTGATCACTGGTTTTCCCTCTTGGTGGCCACCCCTTCCTTCTCAGTCCATTCCTCCTGCTTTCTGGGACCACAGTTCCATGAGACAGAAACTTTTTTTTCTGGAAGATTCCTAGATGCTTTTCAACTGCTATGTCAAGAACATTAGCATTCATGATATTCCCAATGAAATAAAATTTTATTATAACAGTTTGAAAGAATGATTATAATTTTACTTTTTAAATACTTGTTTATAAGAAACTAATACAATTTACAGTCAGCTGTAGTTTCTTGACAATGACTGTGCTTACTCAGGGATTCCTGCAAACTAGGAAAATGTAATATACAAATTGTTTTCTAAATGTAATGAAATTTTTATAAGCACTAAATTTAACAATTAATGAAGTTGACATGCTGGTACGTCTTGTGTACATTAAATTACACATTTAGAAAGAGCACTTTTTTAGTCTTCTTGCTTCTTTCACAGTATGTTTTTAAAGCCTGTTTTGTATGTTCAGAAACCCAAGCCTTCGGGTGCTCACTGAGACTTTGATCTGGCAGAGTAATGCCTCAGGGGCAAACTACTGACTTTCATTTATAATTTCTGTTGAGAAATAATATTTGTGCATTCTATGGGATGTGGTAATTTGACACATATATACAATGTATAATGATCATATCAGAGTAGTATACATTTTTATTATCCTTCAAAATTAGTCATTTTTCTGAGTAATGAATGTTTGTCTTGCTATGTTTGTTTTAAAATAGATTATAGATTGCTGTGGAAAGCAGTGACCCTGGGTTAGGGAGCTGAGGCTGATGTTCTGGTATGTCTTGTGTACATTTAATTATGCATTTAGAAAGAGTACTTTTGCAGTCTTCCTGCTTTCCAGTCATGTTTTTAAAGCTTGTTTTGTATGGTCTACAACCCATGCCTTCAGATGCTCAGCGTGCAAACCTGGCCACCTGAGATTGGTCCCTGAGCCCTAATAGTTGAAGGATAGAACCAACTTCTAAAAGTGGCTGTCCTCTGATCTTCACACAAGTACCATAGTTTTCAGGTGCCTGCATATACTTGCTTTCCTCTCTCTCTCTCTCTCTCTCTCTCTCCTCCCTCTTTTCTCTCTTCTCTCTCTCTCTCAAACTAAAATGAGAAAACCGACCATGTTCTGCTACAGAAGTCTGAAAGTATCTCCTACATAATATACTTAGCTGTTCCTTGCCAACTTCTTTCTGGACCTACTTTTTTCTTCCCTTCCCAGTTTTTAGTGATTACTTCTCTCCTCTGTTCTGTGAGATCAACTTTTGAATTTTTACAAATATGTGAAAACACATGGTGTTTGTCTTTCTATGTCTGGCTTATTTCATTGAACAATATCCTCTGGTTCCATCTGCATTGCTACAAATGACAACATTCTATTCTACTTTGTGGGTGCATGTGTGTATGTATGTATGTATGTATGTATGTATGTATGTATATGTATGCATGCATATGTACATCCTCCACCTTTTCCTTGTTTGTTCACATGTTGGTCAGCTCTTTGACAGACTGAATATTTTGACCTTTGTGAACCGTTTTGTAGACATGGGCACACAGGTCTCTTTGATGGTTTCATCTCTTTGGATACAGGCCAATGGCTGTGGGATTGCTGGTTTGTAAAGGAACACCCTTCTGCTTTCGCTAAGGAATGTACTGATGCCTGTTCCCACTAATAGTTTGAAACTTTCCTTCTGCATATCCTCACCAATTATCAGTGTCTTTTTGTTTGCAGCATTCTGAGTGCACTGGGATGACCGCTCATCATGGATTGGATATCACTTCCCTGATCATTAGTGAGGCTGACATCTCCTCATGTACCTGTTGGCCACTTGAATGCCTTTGTAGAGGAGTGTCTATCAGATCTGCAGCTCATATTTAACTTAGAGATTTTTGTTGCTAGAAGGTTTTGGAAGACTTTGCATCCTGCTGGCTGGAGCCAGAGCCATGGCAATCGGGCCATGGGTGCTACCTTGGTCCTCTGCTACCCGTATGCAAAACCCTTCCTCGTGAAGGTGCTGTGTATCTGCAAACACTGCGCCCTGGCATTCTGTGCTCTGTGGTCTTGCCCTCCACACTCTCCCACAACCTAGCCACTGCCTGGCCTCTACCTTGAGCAGCTTTCATGTCCATGGGGACAGGCATCTCACCTCCCAACCTAAGGTGTGTAGCGGGGTGGGAACGCCTGCAAAGTGAGTTTCTAGGTTCTCAGAACAGCATGGTAATTTGTAGATATTGGCTTCTAGAGAATGTGTAGAGGGCCCTTGTCTTCACTCTGATTTAGCGCCATGACTTTCCTGCACCCCTGTCTTCTGCACTGTGGACCTCTGTTCACACCTTCCTTCCCTAGCTCTCCAGGGACACTCTCTCCTTTCCTAATGTCTGGTTCTCCATCCCACAAGTACTTTTTTGCTTAGTTTTTATTTCTCAGCTCTTCCCTGGATCAGTCTTCATCTGATAGTTTTAGTGTCCGAGCTGTGGCAGCCACAATGATAGTTCTGATAGTAATTAGCATTATCAAGAGAGCGTCCAAAGTGCTAGCAGCTAAGCTAAATGCTTTGTGTCTGTTTGTATTTATAATTCTTTGATATGGTCACTAATTTCTCTCTACCATAAAGTTAAGGAAAATATAGATGAAACAGATTACATAGGCTGTCCAACATAGCTTGAAAATTATACAGCTAATATTTTCTATAATTCGGCACAATTTACATGAAAAGTGCTGCTTAGCGTAGTGGTTTCACTTAGGAATTTTGGATTTGTGATGACACAAAAACAGTTCTCATTGAATGGAAATTATATTTCGGTATTTTTAAATTTTTGTGGTGATAGGAATTATGATTTTTGAGTTCACCAACACGTACAGCTCAGCTTTCTATAAACTTGGTCGTTGGTCCTCATCAGAACCATCCAGTTTTGTGGGTCTCAGCCCTTTTAATAGGAGATCGTAAGTATTCACTGAGTGGATGGGTACCACATATTTAAGATTATCTTTAGCACGCACTGCCAACTGATAGAAAAACAACACTTCAAGAAAGCAGAGGTCCTTCTTGGTCACTGAGAGAAAGTGCCCGACCTCACTAGACAGCCATTGGCTCTTTGTCAGTCTTCATTGTTGGCATAATTTACTAGAGCCGATGTGTTTGTTGGTGTATTCGTGGGTATGATTTCTCCTCTGCCTGCCTTCTGTGTTTTCACAGATGGTTTGTTCATAGCAGGTCAGCAAAGGGGAGAGGGGTTGTAATCATTTTTACCACCCTTGTGTTTCCGTTTCTTCACTAAACTCGATGCCTTCTGAAGACTTTCATGGGCATTAGCATTAGGCTCTGCAAAGTGTATGCTTATGGGTGACACTATGAAGAGACAGGCAAGTGGCCATACTGAAAACATGTCTTTCCTCAGGTCTTTGGGTGAGCTGTATCCCTAAAGCCACCTCTCTAGCTAGCATTTCTGTCAAGTCTCTAATTCCTAACATCTATTTAAGTAATTGGCAGCATCTGAAATGGCCTACTCTAGATTACTGTGTTTCTCAGATAACTGGCTATCACACATCAAAAATGATTATTGAACCATTTAGATGGAATTATTTTGAAATGTACAGGATGGTGTCTTGTACCATATAATCAGAAAATGATGAGTAAAATGTAAATTTCCTCTGTGGCTAAGGATATTTTTTTTTGAAAGAAAAGTATTTAGTTTATTTGTAGACACAGTGTTAAAACATTGAGTTTTACAGACAATTTTAAGCTTTAGAAAAATTTTAAAATTTTCAAATCATTGTTACAAAGGCACAATTTTGTGAAATGAATATCTTTTGTTAACGTCTATGACCCTCATTGGATCCACTAAATGAAATGCAAACACTCCATTGCTTGATATTGTAGTTCCTTGCTTGACTTTCTGCATGTCAAGCCACATCTTTTCTAAACTTTTCATTTCATTTACAAATACTTACATTATTGTAATAAGAATTTTATGGTTTTACATATTGTTACATTTACCACTTCTCAGACTTTTGGCTAAGATTAAGTGTAGTATACACTGCTACATGCTGTTGTGATATTGCCAACTTTTCATATCAATATTAAATAATGAATTTGTACTCACTTTTTCAAACAAACATACCTTTATAAATGCTTTTCATTCGTGTAGATTATATGGTGTTCTCTGTTTCTGCCTTCCTCACATGCATAGTGTTCAGAGAATTCTGTTGATATAGCAAAAAAAAAAAAAAAAAAAAAAAAAAGAGGACTGGATAAATTACTTCAGTGTTTTTCCTTCACAAACTTTCCATGAAATGATATTATTACATTAAAGTTGAATATTTTGGATTTCAGTGAGTTTTTGTGTGGATGAGCTTCTGTGTGTAATATTTATGTGTATATTCTTGCCAAATTGAAGGAAATCCTTCACATGGAAGACTTTGTAGAATATAATAAAGGAAATAGTGGAAATTTATATTCATAAATTAGAACAATGCTTGAATACCATGTATCACAATACTCAAAATTTAGTATTCTTCAAAATTTAAAGAAAAGTTATTGCATTTCCGATTCAAACTACACCAGTACCAACTTTTGTGTGCTGATCCTGGAAAGGCCCTTTTCTAGGCAATCAAAACGTCGGAAGGGCAAGAAATGGCTTAAGCTTAGACTTTTGGCCCCTGAAGGAATCCAGTTTTTCAAACCACAGAATCTACATACCATGGTATTCCATACCGCCACTATCCCAGTGTAAAGTACTAGGTTTTTCTTCAATAATATTAATTCCTCCAATAGTCACAGCTGCTCTTCTGTCTCAAAACCAGTCTATCATCTTTCAATTCAGCATCACTAAAGCCTCTGTTCCCTTCATCATAATCTGGACCCAAACCATCCATAATTCTCTCAGCATTTCCATTCTTCAAATGGCTCATTAAACTCTGCAGAATGATATTTGTAATCCACAAACTCAAAAGCTTCAAATATCTTAAAGTGTTTCCAGCAAAATAGCCCAAAAGCCACAAAGTCCACATTGCCAGGTTTATCAGTCATACCCCCCATTTCTCTGGTACCATATTCTGTTGCAGTTACTCTGCATGTTGCTGATAATATCAGGACAAAACAGCTTAAGGGAACAAGGGATTTATTTAATCTTTCTTATATTAGTCTGGTTGTACTTTCTCGTCCAACTTGGCAGGAAAGCCTACACCAACACCAAGGGCCAAGGGAACTGACCACCCTGTATCCACAAAACAGCTGAGAGAGGGATGATCCTTACTTGCCAGGCCAGCATGTCTTGGCAAGTATACATCAGGATGCCAACTTTCTCAATCGACTCCCTCCATCTTACTCATTTGCTCAGGAATTATTCCTGCCCACCTTGGATTGGGCAGGTTTACCTTGGGCTTAATTCAACTGCCAATTTTCTACAAATATGCTCAGGCTCAAACCCTCACCCATCAAGTTGACACCTATGTCTAACTATGAAAAGGGTCATACTCAAGAACTCTATGCAATGGTGTGTACTTCCATTAGACTCCAATGATTGCTGACCTAGCCACACTTTGCCAAGAAACAGGGACAATCTCATGAGATAAGATAGTAGCCTGAGAGACTGTATGGGACTGGTGTCAGATCAAATAAAGAGAAAGCTCTATACTCTATAGTTTACTCACTGTTGGACCACTCATGCCCTGTCTTTTAGTCCTCTATTCAACAAGAATTTATTGAACTCCAGGTATGCGCTAAGTTCTGTGTTAAATGATGTGCATTCAGTAACTTTATTGGCAGATTTATTAACACCGGAAGTTTCTTCACTCTGGCTCATTTACACAGCTTGGCTGTTTTGCTGTTATATATTAAATTTGGAGTTCTGAGTGATGATCAGATGGAGTTTCTGCCTAGGGCATCAGATTTGATGAGGAATTCAGCTTGTCACATGCTCAGTGAGAGAAGCGCTGAGTCATCATGTCTCAAAATGTCCTTTTCAGTTACTGAGACAGGGGCAAGAAAGAGAAATACTTTATGTTCTTCAAAAGCCAAACTCAGTAATCTTTAGGTCACAACGCTTACTGATTTTACTGTCTGCAATAGAACTTGATTGAGAGCCCAGCCACATTCAGCTCTGGTTATCTTTTCAATTCTCACACAGTCATCACAAAACAGTAAATATTTGTCAGAAAATTCAAAGAGGAGATTGTTATTGCAAAAAGTGCACTTTCTAAGTTAATAGCAATTAAATTAATTTGGGCATTTGGATTTTTGATAATATCTTTATTTATCCTTTGAAAATCTTTTACATGTATGTGATTCATTTCGATTATACCTTTGAACTTCCTACTCCCTTGGGATGTCCTCCTTAATAAATCCACCTCTCATCTTCGTGTCCCTCTTTTCTAAAAGCTGGATTATATTCTAAAATAATAAATGAGCAATAAGAGAAAGCACATTCAGGTTATAAACAGCTGTTGTGATTGAGCTTCCGGCTCCATATGGTTAAGGATCCGCGATAAAGCTGAAGACAGCAGTTTTGCCAGTCTCCTGTGAGGCCAAGTGAGCCCATGGGGTGAGCACATGGAACTTGGTTCCGGGGAGGATATTATTATTGTGAACACACAGAGTTTGAGTCTAGGGCATGGGGTCTAGACCACTAGAAACTGTTCATGTTGTGAGTCCACGGAGTCTTGTTCATATGAGGCCATTAACGTAAATACATGGAGTCTGTTCATGTGAGTCTGTCTATTCATATCTCCCATGGGAATCCAGACCATGGGAGACTATCCATGTTATGGATACACAAAGCATGGCCCACGATGAGAGTGCATTTTATATTGGAATTCAGCAGATTGTCAGGCAATGTGGCATGTCAGGCTACTTAATCACTCAAGTGTTCATAAGTCAGAGAAGTTTGTGCATAGACATAGCCTCTCTTATTGCTGCCACCTAAGGATGCACCTGCTGCACAGCAGCCATGTGTTCAACACTGCAAGGTGCATTGTATTTCTTTACAAAGGGGATTGACACTGTGACTGAATATGAGCTATGAAAGAGTTGTACTCTGGAGTGTTGAAGAGTTGACCGTGAAGATGTTCCTACTCTTCCTCTGACTTACCCTGTATACATGGTGTGGATTCTGTAGCACTCTACCAGGCTCGTCTGGAATTATTTTTGAATGAGAGACAGATGGCCACCATGGTTTTCTAAATATTAGACATGACAGTAGGCTGCGACTTTCTCTTAAGATGCCTGCACTTCCATAGAGTAAGTTATTTTTTTCATATGGAAATCATCTAAATCTATACTCGTGTCTTCTAGACTGTGATTTCTTTGATTCTGCAATCTTATGACATTGCTTGTTGTTCATATGCAGATGCTTGGACCATTTCAGGTACTGGTTTTGCATGTGCAGATGTTTATGCATGAGAGTGTATGCATGTGTACATGCTTACGGAGTCCAAGTGTTGACAGTGAGTATCTTCCTCGAAGGTTTTCAAATTTATTTCTTTTCATTTATTTTCTTCCTTTTTATTTTTTTATGTGTTTTCATGTGTATTGGTACATGTGGGGGAAGTTGTGTTTGCATGTGTATGGGTGCACATGCAAGCACACAAATACAGTGAGGCCCAATGATGATATAAGTACTAATCCACAATTGCTCTTCTATTTTATTCTTTTGAGACTGGGTCTTTACTTAACCCCTGAGCTTGCCTATTGTGCTGGTCTGGCTAGTTAACTTGCTCTAGGGATGCCCAGTTTGGCCTTTCTGGGATGGAATTACAGATGGGCTGCCACATTAACTTGCATTTTATATGTGAACTTGGCGCTTGCCAGTTGGTCCCCAATCTGCTAGACTGGTTTGCAGGGATTCTCCTGTCCTCACATTCTCAGTGCTATGATTGCTGGCATGTGACATACCCAGCCTTTGTGGTGGGGCATCATTATTGTTTAGTAGTAGAGTGCCAGGATCCCTAAATACCCTGCAGTGTATAACGTAGTGATTCACAGTTAAGAAAAGTTCAAAGTAAGTTTCTCTGAGAAATTAAAATTTCACTTTGGAATTTATAGACTGATCTGCAAACATAAACTGAATACTTCCTAGGTGCTAGACACTGTTCTAAGCGTTGAAGATGCATTAATTTCCTACCTCTGTGACACTTATATTCAAAAGTTTAGTGCACTAATAGTTCTTTTATTTATTTGTTTTTGGCATCAATTTAATTTTTGGTATATTGTTGTAAAACAGTTGTACAAATGACTTGTTGTATAGAATATTAGAATGCTGCCCTGTATGTGAACCTGCCTTCTATATAAATTATGTGTCTGAAAGTCATTTATACCTATGAAATCTGCATATTGGAGGGATATAAACCTAAATCAGGATATAAAACAGGCACCGTGCTGGGGATATGTTTCACAAAAGAGTCCAATTTTAGGTCCCCAGATCCTATGAAAAATGCAAGGTGGGTATGTCAACTTTTCTGTAAAGCTACCCTAGGAAGATGGGGCCTTGGAATCCCCAGTCAAGTTGGTTAGCCAGCCATTAGTCAAGCTCTGAGATCAACTAAGAAACAGCCTCAAAAGATGAAGGTGGAAGAGCAAGTAAAATTATTCCCATTGTCACTCTTGGGCCTCCACATGCATATACACTCATATACATGTTTCCACACACGGAAAACACACATATCCATATACCCCCCACCATGTACATATGCACATGAAAATGGGATAAATAAGTGTATTAACTAATAATTTATTTAAATTATTGTTGCAAAATGTGAAAAGCAACTTCTATCTATTGTCAAATATTGAATGTCTAATTCATTTCAAATTTTTGAGATAATTCTTGCAATTTGTATGCAAACTTACATTTGCTCCTAAATAACTTATATTTTAATATATATTATTAATGAAAATAATGACTTTCATGACAACATGTTCACTTCCCTGAAGGATAACTTATTGTGAGCTTGTACTGTGCATTGAGAATATCTTGATCTGGTCCCTGGCTCCTCTGCTACCTTTCCGTCCTCTGTCTGATGTCAGCACTTTCTTCTGGGCTTCCTGTCTCTATGCAACATGTTCTTTCCTGAAATCATCATATTACCCAGATGGCTTTCTTTTTGCCACAGCTGTTGCCTAGCAGAGCTATGAATGAGACATCTCGGAGACTTCTGACTTTCCTTCCTCATATATCCAATCCTGAAGACATTACTTACTTCAGATTACTACAAAGTCTGCTTTATCCTAGCACAATAAGCCTTATTAATGTAGAAAGAATTGGGTAACAAGTTTTTATTTGCTTACCTTCAAACACATTCTCTGGTACAGGAATATTAGTTTTGAACATGCAAAGGGCCCTCTCGGTGGAGGTCATCAGTGTGTATTTACAGCTAGAGTGTTTGTTCTCCTGGCACTTTATGGAAGTCACAAGAGGCACATTGTGGGTGATCAAATCCTTAATGTTTGGTTTCCTTGACAACCGTATGTGCAAGTCAACAGGAGCACCTACCATGGGTTTCACTGCAATCTGTAATCTTTCCAGTTGAGAATCTTTTGCCAGAATCCTTCAGGGAATTGCTTCTGAACTATTCTCATCTTCAAATTCTCTGTAATTCTCACTGTTCTTATGAAAGGATCTGGACCATTCTGCACTGTTGATTCTTCCTTCCAAGCCTATCAGCAATTTTGTCTTGTTCTGGTCCTTCACAAAGTATGGCTTAATGCTGCATGCCACCATTCTATGCCTTTATATGTGTCATATTCCAGCGTATTCCCTGGCAGGCCATCCATCCCAGCTTACATGGCAGCAAAGAAGACAGTCAATCTTCAGGTAGAAAGGTACCAAACGACACCTGAGGGTTGTTCTCTGTCTCTGTATGCACGTTGTGGCATGAATGTGCATCAGGAAACTGCACATGTTCAATATTACACAATACACTGTGTTTGATCAGCACCACGCCACTTCAGGTCCAATATAGTTAAGCTCCTCAAGGTCACGGCAACTTGCAGTGTTGCAGCTTCAGCACAGTTCTTGGGTAACCGGTAGGGTCAGCGCCTAACACTTCTCATCAAAGTCTGGTGATGTCTTCTTATTGGAAGTTCCCGTTTTCTGTCTTCTCTTTCCCTGCAATAGCCTCAGCATGAAGCGCTTCTCTCACTCAGTAAACATCAATTCCGTTCTTTCTCTTTGCAGAAAACTTAGTGGCTACTGATTGCTTAACAAGTTCACTGCACATTTTTTATCCTGACATTTATGGCCCCTCTAGGTTCAGCTCAAACTCACCTACACTTTACTGTTGAAATCCTACTCTCCCAAGCGAAATCCTATCCAGACAAGGAGATCCTTTTTGGTGCCTCCCTCATGGCCCAAAGCTCTCTCTCCTGCTCCGTTGCTCACTGTACATGCTTGCCTAGCTAGTTAATCTGCTTGCAATCCAAGTTGCTGGAGATCTGCGGTCTGTGTCTCAGCCAGGCTGGAAAGGCTTATTACTGTCCTACTGGAAATAAAGTCTCTGTCGTTTTAGTTATCATTGTATCTTGATTTTACCTATTAAACCTGTTGTTTCTAGCTCATTGCTAGCCATTGTTTTTCTTAGTACTTTTGGAATCCTGTGGAAATACATGGGAAGAGTCATGAAATATTTGTCGAATGAATAAATGATAATTGTTGAGTTAGCAACAAAATCTTGCTGCTAATTTAGGCATGTCCTAAGGTTGCCTTTCGTAAGTAATATTTCTTAAACTGGAGCCCACCTACAGTGGTTCTCTGAAACCCATGTATATGTCATTCTTAATGATGTCTGAAAGTAGCGCCTAGGGCTCCACCAAGGGTAGAGATTCTCTCTTGCCTGCTCTTGAAATTGCCTTGACACGGCTGGTAATAGGTTCTGAATGCCTAGGACATCTAATGTGCCTGCACTCCAGCAATGTGCAACGGGCCTAGGAGCACTCAGGGTTTACTTTGAAGTGCATAATATTATTAGTACAAGTTCTGTGAATTAGCGCTGTGACCAGCGTGCATGGAAAACTAGATGCAGCCCCCTGTCTCTGGTCATGACTGTTTACATATAGAACAATGCAGTCCCAAGGCATCTTAACCTGGAGGTGAAACTCACCAGAGTTGTCATGTGTGTTCAGACAATAGCACATCTCAGGAGACCTAGACTGGGTCTTTACTTTCCGTCCCTAACCCCCATGACTTAGGGTTCTTACAAAAGATGTCAGCTCACTTCAGCTGTGTGACAACAGTCTGTGTCTGCTGCGTGTCCTAGGCCCTTCCATCTCCCGTGGCTATGGCCATGGAGTCTGTAGTCCTCATCACCTCCTCAGGGAGAGACAGTGTCGGCCCTCTCCTGACGCTGCCTCTGTGAGCCACAGGGTCTCATGGAGACTTCTGAATACGTTAGCACCCCTCCTTTCCCTTAGGCCCTGTCTCATCTTGGTTATTTGTCTGTGGCTGTGGGGCAGGATGTTTTTTGGCAGGCTTGGGGATTGTGACGTGAATCCGGGCTCCTGCTGTCTGACTATCAGAGTCAAAAGCCCCTTTCCTGCGTGTGCCCCTACAAGCTGCATCCCCTGGGTTCCTCTCGTGTGCTCCCCATCACTGTCTGCAGCCAGCTTGTGACCAGCGGCCCACTGCTCCTTGCAGAGATGCTGGCTTGTACCCTTTGCCTTTTTCTTTCATTGGAAAACTATGTAGGACGTAAACTACTCCTCTTAATCCTCTCCAGGTGTGCTTCGGTGGAACTGAATATATTCATGGTATTACAAACCTAGTCTAGATTGTCGGGTCACAGACCTGAGACAGCAAGAGCTCCTTGCTCACTTCTCTCGGCCTCTGCAAACACGCCTCCACTTTTATCCCCACACGGGGACTTGCCCAAGCTCTGTCTTCTGTGTCAATAGCTAGAGAACCCCAGGCTCTGTCTTCTGTGCAATGGCTCTTTTCACTTCTCTAAGTGATCCTAGTGCCTTCAGGGTTCATCTTTGTGGCCTATGTCAGAATTCCCTTTCTGAGAGCCAACATTTCCCTGGAGATCCCTCTGGCCACACGCACATGCATTGCGCTTTTCCATCTCATTTGCTGAGGATACAGCTACGGGGAACATGAGTTCAGAGCATCTGCTCCAAGCCTTCTGCTGAGGGGAGGTTCTAGTCCTGTTGGTCTCTCTTGCTACTTTCCACGATGGTAGTATCCTTTCTGTTCTTCACAGACGCCAAGGGTCCTAGTTCTATCTCTGCAAACACCGTTTTCTGCTTTATATAAACAGTAGCTATACAAATGGGTTCCTGCCTTGATTTGCATTGCCCTGATGATTAGCAGTGTTGAACATTTTAACATGATTATAGGCTAATTATATGTTTTTGTGGAAATAGCTTTCAAGTCCTTTGTCTTTTTTTCCCTCTATTTTTTAGTAATTCCTTGTTCAGGGGTTTTTGTTTTAGTATTTTTCTACGGCTGCTGGTGGAACCCAGGGCTGCACAAGCACTGTGTCACTGAGCAATTTCTCAACAGCCTGCTGTTGAGTTTTAAGACTTGGCTGTGTGTGTGTGTGTGTGTGTGTGTGTGTGTGTGTGTGTGTGTGTGTGTGCGCGCGTGCGCGCACATAAGGGCATGTATGAATTAATGTACATATATCATAGTTATATATTATATATGGATATATATGTGTGTGTATGGAGATATGTTTTAAGATATTACTCTAGGTATTTATCTCTTTTCAGATTTATAAATCTGAAAAAAATTATATGATTTATAAAATTTTTCTCCCATTCTGTGGGCTGTGAACCTACTCTTGAGATTGTTTTGCTGCACATGTTTTTTAAATCATGTAATCTAGTTTTTCCTTTTTCTACTTTCTTGCTTATGCTTTTGATGTCATCTGGAAAGATCAATCTTGATTCTAGTGAGAAAGCTTTTGCTTTGCATGCTTTTCTATGAATTTTATGTTCAAATTTTTGTTCTAATTTCAGTTTATTTTCCTTATGATGTTGAGGAAGAGTCCAGCCCCATTCTTCTGCTTTCAATTTTCCTAGCATCGTTCATTTGAAAAATAACCTCTCTTGACACGCTTGTCAAAATCTCTTGACAATGCATGTAAGGGTATGTTTCTGGGCTGTTTATTCCATCCATTACTCCACATATGTGATTTATGCCTGAACCATACTAGGTTAGTCACAGTAGCTTTGTGTTTTGAAATCAGGAAGGTCCGGTCTTTTAGTTTGTTCTTTTTCAAGAGTGCTTTGGCTATTTGGTGCTCATTGAGAGCATACATGAATTTTGGGTTTGTTTCATATGTTTTTGATAAAAGTATCCTTAGGGTGGGCTGGAGGGTTGCATTGACTTTGTAGGCTGTGTGGGCAGGATTTATACTTAGCATTATCACATCTTCTAATGTGTGGACTTGTACAGCTGCATTTATTTTTCTTTCAGTTTTTATCATATGAGAGTTTTAGTTTCTTGCTTAAATGTCAAACTCAGTGTATTATGATGCTGTTGTAAATGGGATTCAGTTTACATTGTTCATTGTTGGCATATATAAATATAGCTATTTTTAAATTTTTTATTTACTTATCTATTTATTTATGTGTGAATGCAACACCAGAAGGTGGAAAGACCTCCCATGTTCCTGGATTGGCAGAATCAACATCATAAAAATGACCATCCTACTAAAGGCAATATACAGATTCAATGCTATACCAACTTGTGGGATTAAGTTCTCTCCTTCCATAATATTGTTTCCAGGAATCAAACTCAGGTTGTTAGGTTTGGAGACGACCACCATGCCAGCTAACGCAGCTTACTAGTGTAAACAGAGCTGAATTTTCATTTTGGTTTCATATCCTGCTATTTGGCTGGATTCATTCATTAGTTTTAAGCTTTTTATGTCTTTATCATCTTCTTTATTTTTTTAAATTTGTAATTACTGTGCTTGCATATGATGTATGTGTGAAGGGTATGTATATTTGTGTGTGTGTGCATGCATGTGTATGTTCTCTTGCCCTCTTCTGGTTACTATTCCAGAGAATAGCTTTTCTCATCCTTTCACTTTCAATATTGATGCCATTGCATTTACACTGTTTTTTATGGATACTTAGAGTCCTGGTGTGCTTTTATCTAATTTTCCAATCTCTGATTTTGATTGGAGTTTACTCCATTTACATATGAAGTCATCACTGATAAGGGTGACTTTTTCTTTTACTATTTATTTCCACTTACCCTAAACTTGTCTGTTCATCCTTTCTTGCATTAGTGTCTGTTTAATGTTCAGATAAGATTTAGAGTAAATATTTCAGTTCCTTTCTCATTTTCTTCTCTATATTCTTTAGCAGATTTTCTTTGAGACTATCACAGTGATCATATTTAACATTCTAAAATCCTGCTGTAAATTTGACATATACCACTTTACACACAAACTCTCTTTCTTATCTCTCTTCTTTACCCCAGTCACTCCCATTCCTTCCGTTCACATCTTCACACAGTGTGTGGATAGAAGCATCACCTAATTCTTTGGGATGCATCAGTCTTAAATTGAGTAGAAAACCAAAACAGCAATGTCAAAAACTGTTATACTAATACTAGCTTCATCATTGTCCACATTTTTACATTTTCATCTACCATATTGAAATTTTCATTCCTTCATATGACTTCAAGCTAATTTTAAAATCTTTTAAAAACCTTTCTTGATTCTTGAGCTTCCAAAATATTTTTTTGTTTTCCTCCTTCAGTAATCATCTGACAATAAGGAGCTTAGCATCTCGACTTTTATTGGGAGCCACCTTAGTTTTCTCCATCTAGACCCTTATTTCTGAAAATATTTTCCCAATACAAAACTTTTTATTGTGTTTTTTTTTCTTCTAACAGTTTGAACTTATCGTCCTACTACTATTTTCTAGTCTCCAAACTTTCTAACAAATTTGCTCATAATTCTTTGCAAGTTACTTGGATGCAACACGTTGTTTCTGTCTTGCAGCTTCCAAAATTCTGTCCTCTGGGAATTTATGTTAGTGTGTTTTGCTGAAGGTGACATTGCCATTGCTTCACTTCGAGTGTGTGAAGCTTCTTGGATATTCATATTCACATCTTTCATCAAGTTTGAGACTTTTGAAACATCCTTTCTGTTTGTTTTTTTTCCTCAGTGACTATTCTAGGACTTCCACAATGTTTACTCTCTTCTGCTTCATGATGTCCTGTGGTTATTTCAGGGTCTGTTCATTTTGATTCAATGATTTTATTTATTTCTCAGACTCATTCATTTTCATATTCCATGCTTCACATCCGTTGTTTCATCCGTTTGCTCAAATTCTCCTTCAAAATCTATTAACTCCTGGCTCTCTTTCCCCCCCCTCCTTCATTCTTTTCCTTCTTCCCTCCTTTCGTTTCTTCTTCTCCTTCTTTGCTCTTTTGGATTTTTGTCTTTACATTGACATTTCTATTTTGTTTATATATAATGTTTTGCAGATTCCACATCTGCCAATATTTTTAAAAACTTATTATGTGTGTGTGTGTGTGTGTAGAAACGTGCCACAGGTACATGTAAAGGTCTAGAGAACAATCCTAAGGAATTGATTATCTCTTGAAAGCCTTTGGGATTTGGGATTGACCTCAGGTCTTTACACATGCACACGTGCCACTTTACTGGCTAAGCAATCTTTCTGGTACTCTTTTCTCATCTGTAAGAGAGCTGTTCAAAATGTTTGTCTTCAGATCTGCCAGCAGGTTTGTGTGTGTGTGTGTGTGTGTGTGTGTGTGTGTGTGTGTGTTGGGTGGTGGTGTCAATTTGATTTTTTCTTGATTTTTGATATCTCATGATTTGTTTTTTGTTGTGGTTTTGCTCAAAATTAGATATTTTAATGTAATAGCATGATAATAATATAAATCAGATACTTAGTGAGAACAAGTCAAGGAGGAAAGTATGAGTAACATCAAAGTTTGGCAAATAACATGTATATGTATATCATTACTTTTATATTGACACTTTTTTTATATGTTGCAATCCTAGCATCTCTGTCCGTTTTATGGATATTCATTCATAATCAAAGCTTTCCATTATTGTATTTTTATAAAGGTTTTATGTATCTTTTTGAAGTCATTAATAGAAAATAAGACAGAGAATGCTGGATGGTTTTGCCTTTTAGCATTCTTCAGATGAAAATGACCCTTGTGCTTGGGAGTGGGTTGCCAATGTTGGAGTTCAGGACATTGCATATGCAGAGCACACACTCTCCCACTGAGCCCTGCCCAAGAGCGCTGTATTTTTGCAGTATGTTTTTAAGGTTCTAGCCGTTTTGGTCTGGGAAAGATTTTACTCTGAAATATTCATAAATTCATGGCTGTGGGCTTTCACTCATGGGCGAGTGTGATAAATATTAAACTTGCATTTCTATTATTATGAATTAATCTGTTTGTAGTTCATGCTAAAACATTATGTCCATACATCATGTGAAATTCAAGTTGCATCCTCTGTGAATAGTGAGTCTTCTGATTTAAACATGACGACAGTTATCCAGACATACCTGTCTTCATGCATGGTCAGTCATGTTCCCACCACTGCCAGATATTTGCTTTTAATGACTAAATCTTAAAGAAAGAAGTATGCAAAGGAAACGCTGATGCTCTTTGACTGAAAGTTTTTGTTGCTTTAGGCATTTGTGGATCATTTAGTCAAAACATGTGGACAATGAATTATAATATGTTTGTTTTATAATTTAACTTGGTTAACAGGAAATGCTTAAACAGATGGCTTTTTTTCTTAATACATTTTATAAGAACTTCTGAAGACATAACACAAGCACTTCAAACAGCTTGGACATCTTCTGGCCTGAAGGCCTAAAGTAGATCTTCCATGTGGGCATTCTGTACAACAGAGATAATTTACTGCCTTCCAAAGGATTTATACCCACCTACCCATATGTAGAATTATCTCTGAGAAGTTCTTCCCCAGCTACTGGTATCATTTCTCAGTGTGTTTGACATTTGTATGGGACGTGATACAAATTCTTAAGTTGTGTTAAAGGACGACCGGGCAACCGTTAAATGGATAAACAGACTTGTGGTTGCTTTAAACAATGCAATGCTATTCAGTTATACAAAGGAAAAAGCTACTAGTTCATTTGGCAACATTATAACATTCAAATAAATAGGATATGAAAGTATACTTCACATAATTCATGCTCATAAAGTACAGTGGACAAAATTTAGTCCTTGTTGTAAAAGGAAAGGGTTGGGGCTGGAGAGGTGGCTCAGGGGTTAAGCCTCCGTCTTGCAGGAGGAAGGTCCCGAGTTCGGATCCCAGATCCCACGTATAGACGCCAGGCAGAAGCGGGGGCAGCCTGCGCTTCTGGTCCTGGTAGGGCGGAGCCTGTGAATCCCGGGGCAGAAGGAGGTGGAGGCGTCCATGGTGGTTCGCGAATTCGTCCGTGGTTCTACACATACACACACACACACACACACACACACAGACGCGCACGCGCACACACACATGCATATGCACACAGTTGAATAAATAATAATAATAAAAAAAAAATTAAAAAAAAAAAAAAAAAAAAGGAAAGGGTTGCCAGGTTGGAACGAGGAGTTAGCTGGTCAGAATCACCAGGACTGTTGGTGATAAACATGGCTGGCACCTGGTTCTGAACGTTGTTTAAAATGTCTGTGCGCATGTGCAGGTGTGCGTGTGCAGGTGTGCGTGTTCAGGTGTGCGTGTGCAGGTGTGCGTGTGCAGGTGTGCGTGTTCAGGTGTGCGTGTGCAGGTGTGCGTGTGCAGGTGTGCGTGTTCAGGTGTGCATGTGCAGGTGTGCGTGTTCAGGTGCGCGCGTGCAGGTGTGCATGTGCAGGTGTGCATGTGCAGGTGCGCGCGTGCAGGTGCGCGCGTGCAGGTGCGCATGTGCAGGTGTGCCTGTGTATATTGTATTTGTGTTGAATTTGACTTCCTGTGAAAGGGCATGTGACTTCTTGTGCCTCTCTATCTTACAATTTACTGATTCTTAATCAGAAGCAGATTTGTCCCCTAGGAGACATTTGGCCATTTATGGAGGCATTTTAAAAATCACATTTCTGTCATCTAGGTGACCACTAATATTTTATTACACATTTTATTTTTGCCTAATCTTACAAGGTCAATAGGTACACCCCCCTGTCTTCTCCCCTATCATTCCCCACTGTACTTTCCCTCCTTTCTCTTCCCTCTCACCCCCTTCCTTCTTTCCCCTCTCTTGGTGCCTACTGCTTCCTCCTTCCCATCCCCCAGAACATCCATTTCTGTGGGCACTGATCCTCCCTGTGAGTCCTCTACCCTAGCAAGGGTTCAGGACTTAGTGGCATAACTTGGGGCCCCTTCTTGGGCTGCCCACTAGCTTGGGAACTCTATTATGAATGTTTAATCCCTTGTCTCTAAGGATCCTACTGCCTGAAGGCTTCTGCTCTGTGATCCATGCTAGACTTTGGGGGGTTGGTGACATGTCAGCCATCGTGCATGTCAGGCAAGGTCCAATCACATTGTGGCTATATCCTGGCTTGTGTGGCGCATCGTGAATATTGTTGATTCTCCCCATCTTTAGGGTTTTACAATCTTGCCATCTTCTCCTCTGCAAGGTTCTCTGAGCTTTAGAATGGAGAGAGATTTGGCTGGTCTGGTTCCAGGCGAATAATGTAGGGTCTTTGGTGTTCTGAATTATGGTTGTTGTTGTTTTCAGTTTTGCTGTTCCTGCATGGCCGTTAGCTGCATCCCAATTGATATCAAAGGTCATTTAATATGTCATTGAGTAGGTTTGGAACCAGGATCCACTTATAAGGGAGTACATATGGCGTCTAACTTTCTGTGCCTGGGATATTCATGTCCAGGCCCAGGAACCAGCATGAACCCGAATCTACAAATATGGAAATCTGAAGTGGGAGCGGTAGGAATGGGTCAGAGGGGGTCTTGGATGTCGGCTATCATTCAAGCCAACTTTATTGTAACATACAGGGTTTTTATAATCAAGAAGCTGGGCCAAATTCTTTACAGGACTATGTAAAATGCATACATTTTGGTTAACAAAGAGAAGTCAAGAGTGACACCCAATTGCCGTGAGGCAGACATATCTCCAGGTATGCTAAACAGGCATGTTACCTAGTTGCTAGAAGGGAATGGACCTTGTATGCTTCAAAACAGTTACCTGGTCCGTGCATTAACATCTCTTTAGATAGGCAGGAAAGAACTGATAGGGAGGATGGAACAGCCCAGGCAGTTTCTCTAGTTTTCTCAACTTCCAAGGAGGGAGTTCAGCCTATCATTGTCTTGCAGACAAGAGGGAAACTCAGCCGCGCAAGGGAGGAGTCACTCAAGGCCCATTCAGTTGCTAATTTATCCAGAGAGCAGACTTCTGGGCCTAGCAACCCCCACATATTCACTCAATATAATTTCTTCTAAATCCATCCATTTCCTGGCAAATTTCATTAACTCATCTTTTTTAATAA
This sequence comes from Typhlomys cinereus, assembly GCA_023101885.1. Classification (NCBI taxonomy): domain Eukaryota; kingdom Metazoa; phylum Chordata; class Mammalia; order Rodentia; family Platacanthomyidae; genus Typhlomys; species Typhlomys cinereus. Next base: position 2,144,841 of record JALPQD010000358.1, on the reverse strand, counting down.
CTGAGTAGTATTCCATTGTATAAATGCATCACATTTTCCTTATCTATTTATCAACTGTTGGCCATTTGGGTTGATTCAATGACTTTGCTATTGTAAATAGTGCTGCAATGAGCATGGTGCTTATGTCACTGTGGTGAATTGCTGCATTTTGGAGGATTATTACAAGTAGTGGTATAGCAGGGCTATATGGCATTACAATCCTTAATATTTTTAAAAATCACCATACTGATCGCAAGAGTGGTTGCATTCCCATCAGCAATGTATGGGAGTTCCCTTCTGTCCACATCCTCTCCAGCATTTGGTGGTGTTGGTATTGTGAATTTTCACCATCCTGACTGAAGTGAGATGATATTTGCATTTCTCTGATGATTTGCATTTCCCTGATGGCTAGGGATGTGGAACATTTTTTTAAGGTATTTGCTAGACATTTCACTTTCGTCCCTGGAAAAGTTTCTTTTGAGTTCTGAGGCCCATTTTTTAATTGGGCTATTTATCTCCTTGGTGTTTAGGTTTTGTGTTCTTGGTACACTCTGGATAATAGTACTCGATGGAAAAAGAACAACATCTTCAACAACTGGTGCTGGCAAAACTGGATATCCACATGCAGAAGATTGAAATTGGACCTGCACTTGTCATCATGCACAAAAATTAACTCCAAATGAATCAAGAACCTTAATATTAGGCCAATATTAGTTGAAAGGGTAGGGAAATCCCTCAAGCGGATTAGTCTAGCCCAACACTTCCTAAACAGAAATCCAATAGCACAGGCACTAGAACCAACACTCAACAAATGGGATCTTATGAAATTAAACAACTTCTTCTGTTTAGCTAAAGAGATTGTAACCCAAGCAAAAAGGCAAACCACAGAATGGGAGAAAATCTTCACTAACCACATATCTGATAGAGCTCAACCACTATTTTTTAAGCATCCTACAGTAGCAAGAGAACCCACCATATACCCCCAAAGAAACAAACAATACACACTGTGTGTTCTAGAATTGCGTTAAGGTCCTTGACACTGTGGTTAGTGTGGACCACAGGATAGGACAGGTCGTGGCTGCTGGTGTTTTGTGTGCTGGTAATTCTCATTGTGTAGAGATGCAGATTTGTCTCAGGAGCTAGTGTGTCTTTAATTGATATGCTGAACTTTAAAATGTTGAGGCTTGGAATAATATTTATGGCAGCATCTTCTTCTTCCCTGGGAGACAGAGTGAAATTTATTTTGACTGTTAATATCAAGTGAGGCTGTACTTCCTGTCAGCCATTGTTGTAATTTTTATCTCATGGACACTGCCAGTTTTAAAACTTAATGTTTTCCTTCTTGATTTAAATCATAAGAGGCTCTTACAAGCAAGTCTTCAAGAATATATGGTTTGCATTTCTGCCAGTGCCCCTCACCAGTCTCTTCAGAGCTTCCCTAGTTTTTCTTTTCCTTATCATAGACTCTTTATTTCCCTTTGGTGTTTAATTTTTTTAAAGTCTAGCTTTTACATTCTTTGTGTAAAAAAATGTAGCTTATAAATAAAAAAGTATCAATGAAATATTTATTCAGATATTCAGGGTTCCTTCATTCAAGCTTTTGAATTAGTGATGATGTTCCTATTGTAGATCTGGAAGGGATTTTCATCTTAACCTCCAGAAGGTTGAGAGAGAAAGCATTGTAGACAAGTTTACAGTGATGATGCATGCAGCTGCTTTATCTTCAAACTACGAATGTTTTTATACATTTGTGAAGACAGATAGACTAACATTCACACAGATTTTTTAATGTATATATAGGGTACGGATGTGTAGATGCATTTTCACATGTGAGCATGGGGGACACGTGTGTGTGGAGGTCCAAGAGTGATCTCAGGAATCATCCTCTATCACTCTTCTTGGGTCTTTAGTTAACCTCAAGGAATGCTATTATGTCTGGTTTGGCTACCCAGCTTGCTCTGGGAATTCCAAATCTCTTCCTTCCACATAGAATTATAAGGAGGACTCAAAACCCACCTGGCAATTTACATGGAACCTGGAGATCTGAACTCTGGTCCTTTTGTTTGCAAGGTAGGTGCTTTAACTGCTGGACCATCCCCCACCTAGATATTTTTATTAGGGAATAAAACTTGTTCAACACTACTTGGACATGTCTTTTGAGTTAGTTTCAGGGCTAAATGAGATTCACCTCACTAAGGGAGTATATTGTTAACTGCATTCCAATGATCATCCTCTCTCTTCTTTTCTCACTGAGCTCAAAGTTTATCCATGTAGTCACTATTTTTAGATAAATAACAAGTTATAGGAGAGAGAAGAGAGAGAGAGAGAAGAAGAGAGAAGAGAAGGAAGAAAAAGGAAGGGAAGGGAAGAGAATGGAGGGGAGGGGATGGGAGGATGGGAGAGGAGAGGAGGGGAGGGCAAGAGAGAGGAGGGAAGGGGAGAGGAGGAGAGGAGAAGAGAGAAGAGAGAAGAAATCTGTCCCAGAACCACTAAGCACATAAGGCTTAGAGCCATCAGAGATCTTTGTCTTTGGTAGAACCTCAGCATGCGTGTCTGCAATGCTGTCTGTACCTCTGAGCTGAAGATTCACTGGGGAATGCTTGGAATGGTTTTGCTTCATCTTAAAAACATCTTAAAAAATAGAAATTGCTAGTCTATGTATTTTCATATGCTTAATTTAGTTGCCCCATGGTAAAAACAAAAGTTGCTTTGAAATAAGATGATAAAATGTCAAAAGCCAGGAGAGAATGATAGCTGAGGAAGAAGTGTTTTATACAATTGGCATTTTACTTAATCAGTTACTAAATAATTAGTGGTTGGTTTCATCTTTTCAAAATCATTTTTCTTCAAAAGATAACAATGAACAAAGAAAAAATAAATTGAGACCAGGGTTACTCCATGTTACAGTTACTCTGCACGCGCTGATAAACTCATAACCAAAAAGCTTACAGGTAAAGAAAAGGTTTTATTCTCTTATGATTCTTTGTCCAGCTTGGAAGCAGAGCTCATACCAATACCATGAGCCAAAGGAACTGGCCACATTATATCCACAGGACTGACAGAGGAACAATCCTCACTTCCCAGACAGAGGAACAATCCTCACTTCAGTATACTGAAGAATACTAACTTCCTTTACTACGGTCCTCTCTGTGTCTTTTTTTTTTTTATTAAAAATTTAATCATACATTTTAAAATTTTTTACCAGTTCCCTCCCTCCCCCCTTCTCCCCCTCCCCTTCCCCCAGTGCCTCCCCCCCAATTCCCAGAGAGTCCTTTATTGTATACGCCTAACTCTCCATTGGGTCCTCCTCTCCGATGACATATAAGGACCCAGTGGCATTTCCATAAGCCCTTTCTCTTGTTCCCCTTAAGCATAAGATCACTACTATGGCTGTCAATCCCTTGCCTCCAGGGGTCTCGGTGCCCTTAACAGATGCTAGACTTTATGAGGGCAACAGTGCGCTGGACATTGTGCAGGGCATGCAAAGTCCCATTACGATTGCTTTGGCCCCAACTATTGTTGAGAATCTTGCAAATCGTTGCTCCTCCCATCCTTTTGCTCTTACAATCTTACCGCCCCCTCTTCCGCAAATGTCCCTGAGCTCCAGGATGGGGAGAGATTAGGCTGTCCTAGTTCTATGTGATTGATATAGTCTCTGAAGTTCTGGATTGTGGTTTGTTGATTTTCTTTTCCAGTTTTGCTGCTCCTGCAATTCCCTTCACTCCATTCTGCTGGGCACTGTATGTCACCCCCTGGCCAGAGACAAAAAGCTGTTAAACTGGAGTCTTGTTGTAATAGCACATTCAAGGGTAGATGTAATAAGAGTAGGAAACCTCCCTGAGGGAGGGGTCAATCACCCATTTGCAAAATGATTACTTTTTATCTGCTAGACTATATGCCCTCCCCTTCTGGTGAGATCAGGAAAGAACGTCTGTGAACTTAACCAGGTTTCTCATTACTTACTTGCAGACCTTGATGGAGGCCTATTTTCTCTGCTGTAACATGGTCTCCTCTCTCCTTGTTTCTGGTGTGGCCCTCCTAACCCATCTCTCTTGTTCATAATCCCTGCAATTACTGTGTTTCATAGTTTTACTTTTGAGTGTCTCAATGTGGGCTGGGTGAGTTTGGTACTAGGAGCCACCTATTAGGGGTACATATGGCGCTTAATTTTCTGGGTTTGGGATACTTCACTTAATATAATTCTTTCTAATGACATCCATTTCCCAGCAAATTCCAGTAATTCATCATTTTTGATGGCTGAGTAGTACTCCATTGTATAGATGTACCACAGTTTCCTTATCCACTCGTCAACTGTTGGACATTTAGGTTGATTCCATGACTTTGCTATTGTAAACAGTGCTGCTATGAACATGGTCGAGCTTGTGCTATCGAGGCGAACCTCTGCTGCATGGGGGGTTATTCCCAAAAGTGGGATAGCAGGGTCATATGGCATTTCAATCTTTAATTTCTTTAAGAATCTCCAGACGGCTCGCCAGAGTGGCTGTATGAGCCTGCATTCCCACCAACAATGTAGGAGAGTTCCCCTCTCTCCACATCCTCTCCAGCATTTGTCGTTGTTTGTATTGTGGATTTTTGCCATCCTGACCGGGGTGAGATGATATCTCAGGGAAGTTTTGATTTGCATTTCCCTGATGGCGAAGGAAGTGGAGCATTTTTTAAGATAATTGTTAGACATTTTAATTTCATCCCTGGTAAAGTTTCTTTGAAGTTCCAGGGCCCATTTTTTAATTGGGCCAGTGTTTTCCTTGGAGTTTAATTTTCTAAGTTCTTTGTGCACTCTGGACAGTAGAGCTCTGTCAGATATGTGGTTAGTGAAGATTTTCTCCCATTCTGTGGGTTGCCTTTGAGCTCGTGTGACAATCTCTTTATCTGAACAGAAGCTCTTTAATTTCACAAGATCCCAACTGTTGAGAGTTGGTAGCAGTGATTGTGCCATTGGATGTCTGTTTAGGAAGTGTTGGCCTAGCCCAATCAGCTCGAGGGAGTTCCCTATCCTTTCAACTATGGTTTTTAAAGTCTCTGGCCTGATATCAAGGTCCTTGATCCATTTGGAATTAAGTCTTGTACATGGTGACAAGTACAGGTCCAGCTTTAATCTTCTGCATGTGGAGATCCAGTTTTGCCAGCACCATTTGTTGAAGATGCTGTTCTTTTTCCATTGGATTCTTTGGGCCCCTTTGTCAAAGACCAAATGGCTGTAACTTTGTGGGCTTATATCTGGGTCTTCAATCCTTATCCATTGATCTGTGTGTCTATTTTGGAGCCAGTACCAGGCTGTCTTTATAACTATGGATTTGTAGTATAGACTTAGGTTTGGTATGGTAATACCTCCAGCTGTGTTTTTGTTACTCAGGATTGTTTTTGCTATCCTGGGTCTTTTGTGTCTCCATATGAACTTTGAGATTATTTGGTCAACTTCTTGAAGAATTGCTTTGGGATTTTGATTGGTATAGCATTGAATCTGTATATTGCCTTTGGTAGGATGGTCATTTTTACAATGTTGATTCTGCCAATCCAGGAACAAGGGAGGTCTTTCCACCTTCTGGTGTCTTCTGCTATTTCTTTCTTTAGGGTTTTAAAGTTTTCATTGTAAAGGTCTTTTACCTCCTTAGTTAGGTTTATACCAAGGTATTTCATTTTTTTAGGGGCTATAGTAAATGGTATTGTTTCTCTCAAGGCTTTTTCACTTCTTTCATTCTGGGCATATAGGAAGGCCTCTGATTTTTGCACATTTATTTTGTATCCTGCCACCCTGCTGAACTTCTCAATTAGTTCCAGGAGCTTCCTGGTGGAGTTTTTGGGATCACTCAGGTATAAGATCATGTCATCTGCAAATAGGGATAGCTTGACTTCTTCCTTGCCGATTTGAATCCCTCTTATGTCCCTTTCTTGTCTTATGGCTTCAGCTAAGACTTCAAGTACAATATTGAATAGAAGTGGTGAGAGTGGACAGCCTTGTCTAGTTCCTGATCGAAGTGGGAATGCTTCCAATTGTTCCCCATTGAGCATAATCCTTGCTGTGGGCTTGTTGTATACAGCTTTTATTATATTGATAAAGGTTCCTTCCAATCCTACTGTCTCTAGCGTTTTGATCATAAAAGGCTGTTGGATCTTGTCAAAAGCTTTTTCTGCATCTATGGAGAGTATCATGTGGTCTTGGACTTTGGACTGGTTTACATGATGAATTACATTTATTGATTTGCGTATGTTGAACGAACCTTGTGTGCCAGGGATGAAGCCTACTTGGTCCCCATGAATGATCTTTTTAATATGTTTTTGAATCCAATTTGCTAAGACTTTGTTGAGAATCTTTGCGTCTGTGTTCATCAGGGAGATCGGCCTATAGTTTTCTTTTTTAAGTGAATCTTTATTAGGTTTTGGGATTAAAACGATATTAGCTTCATAGAAGGAATTTGGTAGTGTTCCTTCCTTTGCTATTTGATGGAACAGTTTAAGGAGTATTGGTGTTATTAACTCCTTAAATGTCTGGTAGAACTCTGTGCTGAATCCATCTGGTCCAGGACATTTTTTGGTGGGAAGATTCGAGATTACTTCCTCAATTTCCTTATATGTTATAGGACTATTTAAATAATTCACAACTTCCTGATTCAATTTAGGTAAGTTGTGTTTACTTAGAAATTCATCCATCTCTTTTGTGTTGTCAAACTTCACAGAGTATAAGTTTTTGAAATATGATGTTATAATTCTCTGGATTTCTTGGGTATCAGTAGTGATAACTCCATGTTCATTTCTAATTTTGTTAATTTGGGTTTTCTCTCTCTTGCTTTTGGTTAGTTTAGCTAGGGGTGTATCAATCTTGTTGATTTTTTCAAAGAACCAGCTTTTTGATTGGTTGATTTTTTCTATCGTTTTCTTAGTCTCGATTTCAGATATTTCTCCCCTTATTTTGCTAATCTCTTCTCTTCTACTGCTTTTGGGATCAGATTGCTCTAGTTTCTCTAAAGCTTTAAGCTGCATTGTTAAGTTGTTTATTTCTGATGTTTCCATTTTTTTGACGTGGGCATTAAGAGCTATGAACTTACCTCTTAGAACAGCTTTCATTGTGTCCCAGAGATTTTGGTAAGTTGTATTTTCGTTATCATTCACTTTCAGGAAATCTTGAATTTCCTTTTTAATTTCTTCCTGAATCCAGTTCTCATTCAGCATCATAGTGTTAAGTTTCCAGGAGTTAGTGTATTTTCTCTTGTTTGATGTGTTGTGGATGTCCAGCTTTAGGCCGTGGTGGTCTGATAGGGCACAGGTTAGAATTTCAACTTTCTTGTATATGTGTAGATTCATTTTGTGGCCCAGTATGTGATCTATTTTGGAGAAAGTTCCGTGTGCTGCTGAGAAAAATGTGTATTCTTTGGTGCGTGGGTGAAAAGTTCGATAGAGATCTGTGAGGTCCATTTCTTTCAGGGTTTGATTAAGTTCCAAAGTGTCTCTGTTAAGCTTTTGACCTGTTGATCTATCCCATGTAGAGAGGGCGGTGTTGAAGTCCCCAAGAATTATCGTTTGGGGGTTGATTTCTTGCTTTAGACGCTGTAGGGTTTTCTTAATGAATGTGGAGGGGCCCGTATTGGGTGCATATATGTTCAGTATTGTGAAGTCTTCCTGGTGAATTGTACCTCTGACTAAAATGTAGTATCCATCCGTGTCTCTTATAATTTTTTTTGGTTTGAAATCCACTTTGTCTGATAGCATAATGGCTACCCCTGCCTGTTTTCTGCTTCCATTTGCTTGTAGAATTGTTGACCAGCCTTTTATTTTTAGAGCGTCCCTATCTTTTGTGGTGAGATGGGTTTCCTGCAGGCAACAGATTGATGGATTGTGATTTTTAATCCAAGTTTGTAATCTGTGTCTCTTGATCGGTGAATTAAGTCCATTAACATTTAGTGTTATAATGGAGAAACTATTGTTAATTCCAGACATTTATTATGTTTAGTAGCTTTTATAAGTATATTGCTTCGCTTTTAATGGTGTTATATTTGCCTTCTGTTCTCCTGGATATGCCTGTTTTTTTCTTCACGCTTGAGTATCATTTCTAGCAGTTTTTGAAGGCCTGGTTTGGTGGCCATGTATCCCTTAAAGTTGTCTTTGTGCTGGAAAATTTTTCTTTCTCCCTCGATCATGACTGATAGTTTTGCAGGGTAAATCAGCCTGGGTTGACATTTTTGCTTATTCAATACTTGAAGTATGTCTCTCCAAGCTCTTCTTGCTTTTACTGTTTCGACTGAGAAGTCATTTGTTATTTTAATAGGTTTGCCTTTAAAAGTGACTTGTTTTTTCTCCCTTGAAGCTCTCAGCACCAGTTCTTTATCTTGAATGTGGAGTGTTTTAACTATTATTTGCAGCGGTGTGCTTCTATTTTGGTCGTATCTGTTTGGGGTGCGGAATGCCTCTTGTATATGGATGGGCCTCTCTTTTTTTAGATGAGGAAAGTTTTCCTTGATGATCGTTTGAAAAATTTCCTCAGGGGTGGTATTTTGAGATTCTTGCTCCGGTATTCCATGAATACGCATGTTAGGCTTCTTCAGGGTGTCCCATATCTCTTGGATATTTCTCTCAAGTATCTTTTTGGCTTTAACAACCTCTTCCATTGAGCTGGTTAGTACTCTCACTTTATCTTCAAGGTCTGAAATTCTGTTTTCTGCTTCATTTGATAAGACTGTTGATAAGACTGTTTCTGCTTCTGTTGATAAGACTCTCTGTGGCGTTCTGGGTTGAAGATAACTTGTCTTTTAGCTCAGTTTTAAACTCTGCTTGAGTTTGTTTTAACTGCTCTATGCCACTTTTTGTTTCTTGCACTGTTTTTCTCAACTCCTCCAGATGTCTGTTGTGTTCCTCTTCAAAGCGATTGATTCGATTATGTAATTCCTCCCGGATTTCCTCTTTCATAGTATTGAACATGGTAATGATCATATTTTGAAAGTCGTTATCCTGGGTCAGGCTTTCTTGGCCTTTTTCCGCGGGTTTGTTCTTGTTGGAATCTAACATTATGGGATTAATTTCTTCAGTGGGAAATTTGTTTACTTGAGTGTTGCTTCTCATGGATTTGCACTTTGACTTTGGCATTGTCATTTTAACTCTTAAGATCTCTCAATTTCACTAAACTGAATTATTTGGCCTGGGGTACTGGTGGGCGGGGCCCGAACGGGGACTCACCTAGGGCGTGGGGTGAGGCCTGGGTGGACCACGCGCGTGTCCAGACAAGCCGAGCGGGGTGGTGTGAAAAGGGACGATGGGCGCGTCGGCGTGGAGCTATATAACCCGAGGGCAGCTGGGGCGGGGCCCGGGCGCAGGGGGAGGTCCTCCTCGTCCCTCGGCCCCCGCGCGGCTCCGGCTGGATGGCGGGAGTCGGAGACGGGTCCCTGTGGGCTGACCTGGGGTCCTAGAGCGCGGGGTGAGAGCCCGGCTGGATCTCGCGTACGCGTCCCGACCGGCGGAGCGGGGTGGTGTGGCGAAAGGGGGGGTCCTCTCTGTGTCTTATCCTCCTACCCATATACTAGTCAAACCTACTGTTGTCTGGGTCTCCTATTAAACAGACAATTTCCTACATGCTTGCTCGAGCTTAATTCAACTGTTAATTCTTCACAACTGTGCCCAGAGTTCCAACCTCTCTTCAAGTTGACCTCTGTGTGTAACTATGGAAGTCCAGCCCGTGTGTCTTAAGTCAAAACATCTTTGACCAGATAAAAAGATGACTGTGCTTCAATGTTTGCATGAAGGCATGTGCATGCGGGAGAGTTGTGCAGCAATGCTGTCATTTGGAAAGGCAGAAGACCTTTGCTTCTGAAGGGGCATCATGTTTTTCTCTGGAGATTCTGCTTCAGATGATAATGAATGGCCTGAAAACCCACCTGGGGTGATGGAAGTCAGGCAACACAGTCTAGACAGAACCAGTGAATGGCATCTTCTGAGTGAAAAGAAAGACAGGAACAGCAGCATAGGAACTGGAAGATCCTGGATTATGAGGTACAATGTCAAACCTCCTAGAAGTATGCACATGCCATATTACCTGCAGATTGCTCATTGGCATTGTTAAGTATCTTCATAGGTCATGTTCCCTGCTTTTCAAATGCAGTATTCTCTCAGAAAAGTACATTGCAATGGAATCATGATTTTCATGTAGCTAGCTCCTCAGTGAAAATTTACCTCCCCACAGTGAACTGATGATTTTCTCATAGAAACTGCCAGGATCAGCCGAGTCTGTACATTTTTGTTCTGTTTTTTTTTCTCACATTATTTTAAAAATTATTTAAGAGGAGAAATAGAAAAAGAGGCATTTGCCCCACATGCAGGTGAAGGCCAGAGGACGGCTGTTTTCCTTCTATTCCGTGACTCCAAGAATTGAACTCAGCAGTGTTCGGCACCCCCATCAGCTCCTCCAGCTCCAGATCTTTGAAGTCCATGAAAAATGCAAATGAATGGGGCTGGCAATATAGTTTAGCAGAATAGGTACCTGCTCTCACCCGTTCACAAACATGGAGAACTGGGTTTAATTCTTGGAAGCCCACATGATGGAAGGAGAGAACTGACTTCTGAACGTTGTCCTCTGACCTCCACCCATGTGCCACGGTACATGTACATCTCTGTCGTTGTCTCTGTCTCTCTCCCATAAACAAGTAAAATTAAATACTTTTTTTAAAAATGCAAGTGTGTGGCCCCGGGGTGCCTGCCAGGACTTGGGGCTCTTATATATGACAGGGCCTGAAGATTTGGGGACCTGCTTGTCTGCCAAGGGTTCCTCTCAGGGCCTGGACTTGCATGTGGCACAGCACCAGGACTCCTACAGCCTCCAGTCCAAGGTTCCCATGGAGACCTGGGAATCTTAGCCCCGAGGTTCTTGCCCAGGCTTCTCCAGCATCTCCCAACAGTCCCCAGCAGCCCTTAGCCCGCCCTCTTTTCCATTAAAATCCAGGATACTACTAATTACCACAGGAGCCTAAAGTGTCTAGTTGATGTTATTCAACTGAGGATGCTGAAACTACATCATTCAAGCAAAACAGCCATATCACCTAACCACGGGATAAGTAATTTATATCACTTTCAATGTCTTCTCAGGCGATGGTCCCTCCTGCTTAAAACTTCTGTACTTTGCACCCATGTCCCATATGCCCCACTTGCTGGCTTTCAATCCCTGACTCTCACAAACCCCTAATAAACTATAAGTGCTATAGTCACCCTACACTCTAAATTCCCACTCCTAGCTTCACTACTAAAGTCACATTATCCTGTCCTCTTGTGATCAATCTGACACTTAAGCCAAACATTACTCACTAAGCTTGAATCCCAAATTTAAATCTCCAAACTTTACCTCATAACTAGGCTGGGTTTAAAAACCCCAAGTGCAATAGAACTACCACACCCCAAAACAGAACCAAGCAATTCTAGGCTAACGCTTGAGCCACACCTTCCCATTCAAATCCAGGGAAGCAAATTCAGCAACAAAGGTAGGGAAACCCTGAGCTAGAAACATACCAAAACGAAGAGCAAACAAAATTCAAATACAAGATGCCTAGGTCACATTATAAAAACACAATATACAACAAAAATCAGGAAAACATCTCTCTACAAAAAATACCAATCCCTTATTGACAGAGCCCAGACCCAGAATAGCTTCTTGGGTGCTAGTCAGGAAATCAACTCTCAAGATAATGCTTTTCAGAAGCATATTATAAATGTGGTCAAGGAAATATTATAGGAACTCCAAAGGGAAAGAAAAAAATCTGAGAGAAGAATAGACAGTAGACCTCTGTATGAACATATATAAGTAGAAAAAAACAGCTACATGATAGCAAAGTAATTGTGGAAACCAAAATAAGAATAGAACAGGTAAAAAAAGAAAAATCTCAAGCAGAAATTAACTGGAAATAAAATCCAAGTTAATTGTAATAGAAAACTCAACAAAAGGCATTACTAACAGAACTGATGAAGCACAAGACAGAATATCTGAGCTGGAAGACAAGTTGGTAGAACAACATTGTTCTATTAAAGAAGCTAAAAGAGTTATATGTATGTATATATATATGTATATATATACACACACATCATATACGTACATATGAAAGGACTATCCAGGATGTTTTAAAGAAATCAAACCTGTGCATACATGGAGTCCCAGAGTAAGAAACCCAAAAACTACACCAGCAGAGATCTTTCACACCATCATAAATGAAAACTTTCCGCACTTAAGGAAATAGATTCCAATTCAAATACAAGATGTATGTTGCATACCAATCATCTATAACCAAAATTGAAACATGCAAATAGTATTCAAAACACTACAGATACAAGATAAAAATAATGTTTCGAGGGCCTCAAGACAGAAAAAACAAGTCACATTTTAAAGTAAGCCTATTATGGTTCCTATTATGGTTAAAAATGGAACTGCTTTATAACCCAGCTATTCCGCTCCTAGGAATATTACCAAAATTCTCTTTTATCACAAAGATACTTATTCATCATGTTCATTGAAGCCTTATTTGCAATAGCAAGAAGATGGAATCAGGCAACATGCCCATCAACAAAGGAATGGGTAATGAAAATGTGGTACATATACACGATGGAATATTATTCAGCCATTAGAAAGGATGAAATTATGGAATTTGCTGGTAAATGTGTAGACTGGAAAATTTAATATTGACAACAGTATTTCAGACACAGAAAAATAAGCACTGTATATTCTCTCTTATATGTGGATACTAGTACTGATATCCTTGTCAATGTATTTGGTCTAGAATTATTGTATGAACCAGAAAATTCAAAAGGGACAAATGAAAGGGAAGGTGGGAAGGAGCGAATAGGCTGAAACCTTTTAAAAGGGAGATTTAGGATACCAGGCCAAGTAGAGTGAGAGAGGAAATAATTGGGAAAAATACTTGGGGGGGATGAGGGGATGGATCCAGGAGGGACAGAAGAACTTACAGAAAATCCCTAAGATTGTGGAAGGTAATTCTATAGGAACCTCATATGCTAATAATATGTCAAAATTGTCTTTTAAAGAAAGAAACAAGAATGTGCAGCCTTTATGACTGAGGAGCAAAGAGTGAGGAAAACAGGGCAAAACACGAAAAGTCCAGAGCTGATCCAGTGACAATTAGAGATATACTAGAAGTAACAGAGCATGGCACTTCCTGATAAAATGTTGTTCAGAGAGGTCTCAAAGGCCCTCAAACAATACAGGTTTTTGTCATTGCTATTGGTTGCTCTCCAAAAAACCATCAATAAGACCCTGTTACTGAAGATGCAACACAAATGGGTCACAGAACATGGTCAAAATACATCAAATGGAACTGGTCTGAGAACTTGCTCCTTGGAAGATAGCTTCCATAGTACCAAGGAATATTGTAGAAGCTATTGGGTGAGAGAAATAATCACAGGCTTCATCAACTTATGGTATCTGCAAGCTACAAAAAAAATCACATGGCAACTGGTGAACACGAGTGCAATAGTCGTATGAGTATTGAAGAGACAATGAATAGCTTTCTGATTGAGTCAGAATGGAACACATTCCTGTTACTGCTAACTAGAACAAGAATCTACAAAAGGAAAAGAAATAGATCACTAGGGAAGAAAAGCCTATGAACCTATAGGTAGGAAGACAGTACACCAAACTGCTTTGTAAATAGCTACTATTATACTCATAAATTTGAAGAGCACTTATCACTCGGCCTAGAACTCTTCTACAAGACAGGTAGAAAATCTCAACATCCTGACAGGATAGAGCCTAGGCCAGTAGAAAAGCAGTGAATTGGACAACATTGAACAGTCATAATGCAGATTACGGGTGACACAGCGATGCTCACGCAGAATCAGCCCATTCTAATCCTTCCCCATTCTAAGGCTTAGCAAACCTCATGAAAGAGGGAGCAGTAAGATTGTAAGAACCTAAAGATGGGAAGGTCCACTGTTGGACATGACATTCCATTCAAGGCAATGATGTTGCATCAAGAAACTCACTGCAATCAGACTTGTCTTTACCAGACCTGCATAATGACTGAAATACCAACATGCCCCCATAGACCATGAGCAACTGAAGAGAGATAAGAACGCACAGTGGAAACCTTAGGTACTAGAGCTGGATGAGTGAAAGGAAATGCCTCTGTCAGTGGGGTGGCCCAAGGGGGGGGAACTTAGTATGTCACAGACATCTGAACCCCCCAAAAAGTAGATAAGCCAGAGGGAACTGTGGGGTCCATAGAGGTGGCCAAATAAGAGGGTGGGAGGGAGTGGAATGCATTGATGAGGGGAATGGACAGAGATGGGAGGGAAAAGGGATGGAGGGAAGCAGGGATGAGTACTCATTCTTGCAAAACTAATAAATACATAAATTTTTAAAAGTAAGCTTATTAGACTAGTTTACAGTACTGGGCATGTGTTCCTTGTCATGAAGGGGGGATGGTTAGGGGATAATAAACAGGTTATTGGTAACTCCACTCTCTATTGTGTCCTATTCTTATTTTCCCCTCTTCTTTAAGACTTTTTCTTTTACATTAAATTTGTGCATTTCGTGAATTTATATTTATCCAAGTTTTTTGGTTTCTGCTCTTTTGGGATCTTCTTCTACCACCCCTTCTGGCTTGTGTTTCTTTGCAGTAGTGGGTGTTGTAAGAGTTTCTTTTCGATTCCACTAATATCCACTTATAAGGGAGAACATGCAACCTCTGTCTTTCTGCATCTGGGAAATCAGTATGATTTCATCCAGTTCCACCCATTTACTTGCAAACTGCCAGTAGACAAGATCAGATGTCTCAATACTAACCACCAACACTAGAGAGTAGGCTTCCATCTAAACATCTCTCATTTTATCATTAAGGGATCTCAACACCAAACAAGTAGAAGTCTACTATAATGAAAGAACAGTAAAAGGCAATAGCAACCAACCAGAATTCAGAGTATCAAGTGACCCTGAAACATGCAGGCAGAATCAGGCCAACCAAACCTCTTCCCATGCTAAGGTTCAGGGAATCTTGTGGAAGGTTGTGGTAAGATTGTAAAACCCTAAAGATGGGATAGTCTGTTGGTTAAGAAATTCTGCACCCACTGCAATGAGACTTATTGTTACCAGACCAAAAAATGGCATACATATCAACATTCTCCCATGGACTAGTGAGAATCTTGGGAGAAACAATTACATATGGTGGTAACTTAGGGTCGAGGACTAGAGAAGTGAAAGGGCGTGCCCTTTTCAGTAACTCTACCCAAGGAAGGGTCACTTAGTCTTCCATAGAGGCCTGAGCCCCAAGTAGAGCAGGTAATTCAAAGGGAACTCTGGGGCCCACAGAAGCAGATAGAGAAGAATGTGGGAGGGACTGGTGAAGGAAGGGAAGGGTTGAAGGGGGAGGGTACATGAAGGGTCAAGAAGGAAGATGAGGGAGCAGGGTAGGAGCAACCACTCCACCAAATTTGACAATAAGAAAGAAATGCATGAATTTCTAAGCCCATACATTATTTCAAACTTGAGTCAGAATGAATTGAATTTGGATTAAACAATCCAAAAACAAGTGATAAAATTAAAGAAGTAATTAAAAATCTCCCAACACAAAAAAATCCCAGTACAGAATGGATTCAGTTCAAAATTCTACCACATATTTAAGGAAGGGTTAACACAACTACTCCTTGAACTTTTCACAAAGTGGAAAAGGAAGGAATACTTCCAAACTCTTTATGAAGCCAATATCACCCTGATCACAAAACCAAATAAAGACACAACACAAAACCGCAAGTTGAATAAGTCTCCCTTTTCTCCCTTAAGCTGCTCAACTTTCGGTATTATCACACAACAATACAAAGAGTAACCTGTACAATATGCAAACTGATAAATGTAATTTATCATATAAACAAATGCAAGGACAAAAATCACATGATTTTCTTGATAGATATGGACAAAGGTTTTGACAAAATTTAACATCCCTTTATGATAGAAGCTCTGGAGACAATAGGGATGGAAGAACATATATCAACATACTAAAGGCTGTATATCACAAACCTATAATAATGATCACCTTAAATGGTGAAAAACTTGAAGCATTTCTACTCAGATCTGGAACAAGATCCACTGTCACCACTTCTATAATACTGTACTTGAAGTTTTAGCTAAGGTCATAAAAAAGAGAGGTAGATAAAAGAGATATAAATAGGAAAAGAAGTCAAGGTTTGTAGATGTCGTGTTTCTATATTCAAGAAACCCTAAAAATTTCATTAGGAAACTCCTGAAACTAATAAATAAGTTCAGTAGAGTAGTAGGTTCCAAAATTAATGTTCAAAAAGCAGTGGCTTCCTATGCACCCAGGATACCAAAGTGAGAAAGACCTCTGAGAAATCCCTTCGCCATAGCGCAAAAAAAAAAAAAGGAAATACCTTGGAATAAATCTAACCAAGGATGTGAGACCTGTACAATAAAAACTTTAAAACCCTAAAGAAAGGGATTACAGAAGATACCAGAAGGTGGAAAAAATCTCCCATGTTCCTGGATTGGTAGAATTAACATTATAAAAATGACCATTTGAGGCTGGACAGATGGCTTAGGGGTTAAGACTGCCTCACAAGCAGAAGGTCCTATTCCCAGGTTCCATGAATAAACACCAGGCATAAATGGCAGCCTGTATTTCTGGCTCTGGTGGGTGGAGCCTGGGAAATCCCACAGCAAAGCAAGAAGGAGGTAAAAACAATCCAGGATGATTCCAGGAGTCACTCTTGGTCCTCCACAGGGACACACAGTAGTGTGTTCTCTCTCTCTCTCTCTCAGTAAAAAAAATTACCATTTTACCCAAAGCAATATATAGATTCAATGCAATACAAATCAGAATTCCTATCAATTCTTCATAGAATTTGATAAGACAATCTCAAATTTCATATGGAATTAGAAAAGGCCCAGGATAATCAAAACAATTCTGAATAATAAAACTTCAACTGGAGGTATCACCACACCAGATCTTTTTTTTTTCCTCTCTCACATTTTATTTATTCCCCAATTATATAAACTCGATAGGTACACTAGTCCTCTCCACCCTTCCCCGGTCCCCCTTTGTACTCTCCCTGCCTTTTTCCCTTTCTTTCACCCCCCTCCCTCCCTCCCCTTCTTCAATGTCTCCTCCATCCCCCCTCCCATCCCCTGAAGCCAAACCTCCCTCTGAGTCCTCCACCCTAGTGAGGTGTAAGGAATAAGTGGCATAGCCTGGAGCCCTTTCTTGGTCTCCCTGTTAGTATGGGAACTCTATTATGACTGTTAATCCTTTGCCTCTAAGGATCCTACTATCAGTAATCCATGCTAGACTTGTCAGCCACTGTGCAGGTTAGGAAAAGTCAGATTATGGCTACTGCAGTCCTAACTTGTGTGGAGTATCTTGCATATCATTGGTCCTCCCATCTTTAGGCTCTTACAATCTTGCCATCCCCTCTTCTGCAACTTTCCCTGAACTTAGGATGGGGAGAGATTTGGCTGGTCTGGTTCCAGGTGATTCTTTGGTGTTCTGAATTATGGTTTATTGTTGTTTTCAGTTTTGCTTCTCCCACACCACCCTTAGCTCCATCCTGATTGGTATTGAAGGTCGCCTCCTAACCAAAGATAAAAGGCTGTTTAAAATGAAGATCTTACTATAAAAAGAAACTCAAAAGTAGATGGAATAGGCATAGGACACCACAGTGAGAGGAGATCGTGTCCCATTTGCAGGATGGTTACCATCTATTTGCCAGTCCCAATACCCTCCCTGATTAGTAAGGTCAAACCTTTTCAGTCTCAAGTGACCAGTAAGGGAAGTAAGAGTGAGCTTCACCAGATTTTTCACTACTTACATGCAATACTTGACAGTGACCATTTTCTCTACTGAAGTATGATCCTCTCTCTCTTCTCTTCTGGGAGGCCCTCCTTCTCCTTCCCTCCCATTCACCATCTCTGCAATTACAGTAGGTATTTCAGAGATTTATCTTTGAATATGTCATTAAGTGGGTTTGGTACTAGGATCCACCTATTAGGGAGTACATATGGTGTCTAATTTTCTGTGTCTGGGATACTTCACTAAATATATATTTTTTTTCTAATTCTATACATTTCCCAGACAAATTTCATTAATTCATCTTTTTTGATTTCTGACTAGTATTCCATTGTATAAATATAGAACATTTTCCTTATCCATTCGTAAACTGTTGGCCATTTGGGTTGATTCCATGATTTTGCTATTGTATATAATGCTGCAATGAACATGGTTGTGCTTGACCACACTACATCTTAATCCTTAATCTATACCACAAATCCATATTAATAAAGACTGAAGGGTACTAGTTCTAAAACAGAAACATAGGTCAATGGATAGAATTGAAGACACAGATGTAAGCTCATACAAATCAACAGATTTTTTACATAGATTCCCAGAAAAATCATTGGAAAAAGGAAAACAAATTATCCTGGAAAAGCTGAATATCTACATGCAGAAGAATGAAACTGGATCCTTGTTTGTCACCTTGTATGAAAATTAGTTCCAAGTGGATCAAGGACCTCAATGTTAGACCAGAGATTATAAAAACCTTAAGAAAGAGAATAAAGAAGACAGTTGAACTGGTTGGTATTGGTCTTGGTCAGCATTTTCTGAACAGGATCCCAAACTCACAGCAAGTAAGACCAACAATCAACAAGTAGAATATCATGAAATTAAAAAGCTTCTGTTCTGCAAAATATATTGTTAAGTGAACAAGGCAATCCATGGATTGGAAGAAAATCTTCACTAACCACATATCTGAGAGAGGACTAATATCCAGAATACACAAAGACCTCGTTAAGTTAAATGCCAAGGAGGTAAACAACTCAATTGAAAAGTAGGCCTTAGGACTTAGAAGAAATTTCTCAAACATCAAAGAAATATCTTAAAAATGTTCCACTTTTCTAGTCATTAGGAAAATTTAAATTAAAGCCTTCTGATATGTAATTTCACTCTAGAATGGCAAAAATTCAAAACACAAACATTGATTAATACTGGCAAGGATGCAAGAAAAAGGAAACATTCATACATTGCTTTGTAAGAATGCAAACTTCTACAACTCCTTTGGAGACCAGTATGGAGATTCCTGAAAATGTTAAAAATCAAAGTAAAACCTAGCTATAGCACTCTTGGGAATATTCCCAAAGAAAACTTTATCTTATTACAGAGGCATGTATATATCCATGTTCATTTCAGTTCTATTCACAGTAGGAAAGAAATGGAGTCGGATAACCTAGATGTCCAATAGTAGATGAATGGATAATGAAAATGTGAAACATATACACAATGAAATGGAATTTGCACATGCAGAAAAGGGGAGGATGGGAGATGAGGGGTGTGTTTGGGGGAGGTGGCAGAAGAAAACAGTGGTTGAGGATGGTTTGGGAACAATGACATGAACCCATTTAAGAAAACAAAATTATTAAAAAATAGTTACACTATATCATAAAAATAAACGCTTTGTGAGACATCCATTTGCAGCCCCTCAGTGCACCCTGCTTAGTGTAAATACAAAACCTATAATAGAAAAAAGACACCTGAGGAACAACGGCCTAGAAGCTGTTTCTAATGGTGTCCTCTGCCTTTGAGGGATGTGTGAGCACAGCGTTTCCAGACACTTCAATCCTTCAGACTCTTATCTTTGCTCCCCACAGCCTGATTGCCACTTTACAATTAACTGAAGAACCCAGACTGCTAGTTGTCGCCAGATGATGTAGTGGAAGGAAGCACTCACAAGGTGTCTCAGGAAGCTCAGCCTAAGTGCCTGGTAATTCCTAAATGACTTCCCTCCTGATTGGGCCTCCTGCGGATTGGCTCCTGACTCTGCAGGCACTGGTAACAGAGTGTTTCCTTGTATCCATGTACCGTGAGAAAGTATAGTTATTGTGGTACAATTATAAGAAAATATGGGTGGATGAAGGATAGAGTTTAATCTTCACTTCTGAGTCTTTGTTTCATGAAAATATATTATAGTTGGAGGGGAAGCCACATGTGTGACCCTGTATCCTGAGTCTTTTCCAGGTCTAGGCCCTGCGTGTGTGTGTGAATGTGTGTGTATGTGTGTTTGTGCTTGCATGAGTGTGTGCATATGAGCACGGGTGTGTGCATGCATTCTAATTCTCATAGACACTCGTAGGAAGGGAGGTTCAGTCACATACAGAGAATTCCAGGCTTAGTCTTGTATGCACGTGTGTGTGCACACTAACTCTCCTGGACACTCACAGGAAGAGAGGTGTGGACATTACACAGAGTTCTGGACCTGGTTCCTGTGTGAGTGTGTGCATCTGCTGGTATACATGCATACATGTGTGCATACCCACCAACTCTAGTGAGCATGCACAGAAGGGAGGCATAGACAGTGTAGCTTAAGAGGGAATGAGAGATTGGTGGTGCAGTTTGGCTACCCTACCCATGCGCTTTCAATTCTTCTCCCCCTTCCCCACCTTTGCATAGATTGTGCTATCAAGAGATAGGGGCTGAAAAACAGTTTCTCACAAAAATGTTATCTGGCCTGTCACCCAACCTGCCTTATGTGTCTCCCTGTTTCTGTATCTCCACAGAGAATTCCAGACCTGGCTCCTGTGTAAGCGCATATGTATGTGTGTGTGCATTGCACACTAACTCTTATAGATGCACATAGGAAGGGAGGTGTGGACATAGTCCTCAGCAGGCCTGCAGTAGCATGTAGCTTCCCTCATGGGTGTTTCGGAGTCTTCTTGGTTTCCCACTGACTCTTGACAGGGAGGCTGTTTGCTGATGGCAAGGCTTGCCTTTCCCTGCATCAAGTAGTTTTATTTGTGTGAAAAAAGAGAAAGATTATTAAAATTTTTAAAATAATTTGAATGTGAATTTATCATATTTGATGACAGTTTAATTAAGGACACATTTACAGTTCCTTATAAAGAATTGCACAGTCCACACAAATCAAAAAGCATTTGAAGCATAACAAAGCAAGAGGTGGGGAAGTGGCTCCAAGGTGCCTGTGATTTATTACGCTTTTCGTTGGCTATAAATACAATTTCTTGCCTACTGAAAAACTTAAAGTATAGTCACATGATTTGGCTGCAAGGCAGAGCTTTGGTGCTGGGACCCTCTGCCCTCTGTGCTACTTGAAGGCTTAAAAATAGCTTCTTGAGACATTTTCTACTCTGCCATGTGCCTGGCTTTCCAATTCTCTCCCCCCCCTCCTTCTATAGATTATGTTATCAGGAAACAGGACCTAGAAAACAGTCCATGTGAAATTTCATCTGGCCTGTGACCTGGTCACCCTTTCCTGCTTCTCTTTTCCTGTAACTTAAGAGGACAACTGCAGCTTTAAGGTGGAGCCAAGTAAGCTTGCTGACCTCAGACCAGTCCTTAATGCTCCCAAAGTCATTTCAAAGCTTGCAGAAACATTGAAAGGCAACTCTATTAAGAAAAGTTGGAGAGTAACTGAGTGGTCCCCTCACAGGTGTCCCACCCAGCTATGGTGCTAACTCCATTTACAAAACTGACTTCCTGGGCAATGTTGCTTTTCTTCCAATTGTTACATAATCTAAACAGGCAGATGCTTCCAAACAAGCCTCTGAGGTAGAAGAACATGCTGAAGCTGGGCGTGATGCTGCCTGCCTATCATCTCAGCCTTGGGAGGAGTCAGCATGGGCTATATAGCAAATTCCAGGCCAGCCTGATTTACACAATAATATAAATTTACACAGTCATATAAAGAACAAGTAAACATTTTGCCCAAGAAGTAGATGAGTATGTTTGTACAAATATATTCGTTATTGCTTTGAGGCTATTAGATGCGAGTCCGTTCCTAACCTGGGCTCGTACAGGTTGGGCAGAATCGTGCAGATGGTTGGCTGCACCTAGTACAATGGCCACACAGGGACTGAACATCTAAGCAGAGTGACTGTGGTGGAGGCCTGGGCTATGGAGGAGAGCGGAACTCACATGGTTTTCTGAGTCCTTCCTCTGAATCTCCCACTGAGATTCAGTTACGTTATGTTTGTCTGTGCTGTGTTTTCATCAGAAAAGCCTTCAAAACAACTCATCAAGTAGGACATTAAAAAGCTTGAGTATCACTCTTCTCTAATGCATTTAAGGGGAAACCCTGGGTTTAGTTCTGGGCTTGGCCCGTTTTCAAATGCATGATCTGATAGGTACCTCCGGCAGTCAGACTGAAGATTCCAGAGATTTCAGCATAGAAATTTAGGAAGCAAGTACAAGGTATTTAGAAGACTGCTATTGGGAACCAGAATAGAATACGTGAGATGATTTTATGCATCTGTGAATGGTTTCCCCATCTTCTCAGAGTGGAATCAAACAGGCATGGTGGCAGTGGTAGACACAACTTTTCACACCCTTGGCTGAGTGCTGTTGTTTGATTTCTTTTGCATATGTCTCTCACTGTCATGGGATTAACTTGAGGTGAGGTATAAAGGTTTGGTGAGGCTGGGTGATATCTATTATCAGGTAGATCCTGTGCACAGCATTTAGGGCCATTTCTCCCTCTTCACCATTGTATTAGTCAGGGTTCTCTGAAGAAACAGAATCTATAGAATGTAGTATATATAAATAAGCTTATTAAAAAATAACTCACAGTAAAAATAGTGTTGTTCAAGGTAGCTACCCGCAGCAGCCCCTTTCCTGCTAGAATGTTTCACAAAGCCAAAAGATCCCGAGAAGGTCTCAAGCCTTTGCTCCTCTGGAGGGTGGAAGATGCTGGGTTCCAACATCGGCGATGCACAGCGAACAGCAGCAAGGCCTAGAGACCAGGCTCCAAAGGCAGAGGGAACAGCAACAACGTGATGGAAAAGGTGAAGCTCCGAGTCAGCCAAGGATGGAAGCAGCAGCAGCAGCAACAAAGAAGGCCACGGTATTCTAAAGGTGAATGACGCATGCAGAGTGGACCGCACAGCAAGTCGCCACCAGATAAGGGAAGAGCAAATCCCTCCTCCTTGCACATCCTATTATCTGGCCCACCACTGGAAAGTTCCACCCACTATGGGCCGGGTTCTCCACAGCAGTCAAGCAAGTACCTGCATATTTGTGCAGGGGCCATTCTAACCATTCACCTTCCACAGCCGTGCCCCAAACAGTCTGCAACTGTTAAGTTGACATCGAATGCAACCATAACAACCATTCTTCAGGCCTTCTTCCCACTGTGTATGTTTAACAATCTTGAATTTTTTGAACTAAATAAGTTTCTAATTTTTGCGAATGACATATAATATTGTATGTATTTAGAGACACAGTGTGATAGTTCATGTATATACATAGCAACAAGGAGATTATTGAATAACTCAGGGACATTATTGCGTAAACATCTCATTCCTGCCCTGAACTAGTACCCCATCTTTTCCAGCACTGTTCACAGTAGCCAGAGATTTAGAAGTCAATGAACAGTCACTATGTACAAGGATAAGGAAAATCGGTCTATAAAAATAAATAGGTGCAATTCTTATGCCATTTGTTGCCTAGCTATCTTGAGTATTGCTGTATGTTTCCCCACAATACCCGTTCATTATTTTATCTTTAGAACTAGAGATCTGTAGGACAAGAAAAGCCTGTCCTGTTTATGTGTGGCCCAAATGAATATCTTCCAGTTCCAGGCCATCTAAGGAGGGCGTCAGCATGTGAGTGGGTCCATCCTCACGCCCTCAGCAGACTGGCAACTCTTCTGGCTTAATACAGCCTCTGCATCATGAATCACGCTATGTTTGGAACAGAACTGTTAACAGTTATGAGAAGTGGGGTGCTGTGTTGGGTGATCAGTAGCTATTTATAAGTGCCTATTCTGTATGAGTTCTGGTTCAGCAGTTGGCAGGCAGGAGCAGAAGAGAACTGGAAAACAAAATGCTAAGAGCAGCATGGCCCCCTGGATCTGGCCCTCGTTCGTGGAAAAACTGTTGATGTCTGAATAAAGTCTAATGCTGTTATAGTCATGTGTCGGTGTTAGCTTCTTGGTTTGATGAGTGCATCGGGCCACATAGGATGCTAACGTGAGGCGACATGGCGTGAAGGGTCCTTGGAGCTCTGCGTGATATCATAGAAACCTCTCAACTGAAAATTCTTCTACAGCAAAAATTTTATCCTAAGAACACAAGAAAGGATCACGCTGTGAAGTTTCTTATCTCCTTTATTTTGTGAAAGTAGGTCCCTATTGAGAGATTCTCTGAGGTTTAAGTCATTGGATTTTTTCAAGGCATATGTATCCTCTGCATGCCTGGTTCTGCATATGCCACAATAGAAATTATTATTGTTTTGGGCTGATTCAGAAAGGATAGGGAATATGTAATTCCCTTTGGCCTTTTTATACCATCTTTATCTGGGACCAAATTCCAATTGAATGGTAAGTGGGAATTATAGCACACTTTCCTTCTGTGCCTTCAGATTGAGACTTAAGAGTCTTCTGTGCGTAAAAGGTCTAATAGCAAGATAATCATTCCATCCTGTTGGGAAAAGATGGTGTTTCACAGGAATCAAACATGAAACTATAGATTACAAAAGCCATAGAAAATGCTTCAGTTCGTCTTGTTAAAAAGGAAGTCTTAAAAAGGAACTTTTTATAGGACATTGTTAATATGCAGAAAGATTAGCTTAACTGTGCATGGTTTCAGGTGTCATAATTGTTGGGCAATGACCAGCTTCTCTTCAGCAGAGAGAGAGAGAATCCCAGGGACAGTCCTTGCCAGGGCTGTAGCACTCCTGGTGCTACACTGCAGGAGTTTGATCATCTGTAGGCATTTCTATGCAGCAGGTCTGACACAGGGGTGTTGAGAAAGTTGCCTTTCTAGCAAGTTTTCTGGTATTCATGATGCTGTCCCAGGCTGAGAATCTAGACTTAGTTTTCTTAAATATGCAACTAGTGAAGACTAGTTGAGAATTTAATTTTGTCCTAGAAAACTCTTTTTGAAGGTCTGATCCCTCTGTATTGACAAAGATATCAGAGAAGTTAAAGTACAGGTATGCATGTCTGGCTGGCCTCTCTGTAAACAATAGAAACCTGCAAGTGACCTCTGGGGTGGGTTTGTATACTGGGCCAAAAACAATCATGCTAATGCTTTGGCAGATTCTATCAAGGCTTGTGGGGTCCAAGTGCTTCCGTTTTCAGAACATCTGGAAGTCTGCAGGGAATATAAATGAGCCCACACAGAAGCCTGCTGGACTAGGGACCAAGGTCACTGAGATGTGTTAATCTCCAGAATTGCTTAGTGCACATGTCTGCAGATATGCCTCATGAATGCTGGGTTTTCTCCCAGAGAACTGAAAGGGACTCTCAATGGGTGTGTGTGAGCATGGAGGCCAGATTGATACCAGCAGTAATTCTCATTTATTCTTCCATTTGTTCCTTTAAGGCTTGCTCTCAAATCCACAGCTCACTTATGGGGCTAGTGTGACTAGCCAGCCTGCTCTGGGGATCTGTCTTCTGGATCTGGAATTATAACATCCACCATATCTGCTCAGCACTCTTTCAACTTTTTACCTGACAAGATGATGGGAAGAGGGATTTGCTCACTTTAAATAATACCTATTTTGGAAAAATACAAATTTGTACATAATATGGAATGTTCAAAAAACTCATATTGGACAATGAAAGAATAATTTGCCTAATGATAATGTATATTTATCAATTTTTAGATCGTTAAGAAGGCTTTCATTATAATGTCTACTTCATCTCTTCCATCTTCTAGTACATGCATAAATGAGATGCATGCATGTATGTAAATGTTGGTCTTGTATGTGGCATTGTATGGATCCTGTTTATTGACTGAATATGGCCTTGTATGCAACAGTAAGAATTGATGACTTGACAGTACGAGGCCCAGCCCCAGCTGCATCATCTCTGCATGTTGCCTACCTTTTTGCCAACTCTGGTGCATGCAACTTCCCACCCCCTCCTCTTGACAGATTTTTTCTTTTTTATGTGTGAGTGTGTATATGCGCGCACACATTTGTGTGTGTGTGTGAATCACAGGGCACTTTGTTTGTCTGTGAAAGTCCATGGGTGACTTGGGGAATCACCTTGAATTGTGCTGCCTCCTCTTTGCATTGCTCAGGAATTTTCCAGATTTCACCTTCCAGGACCAGAAGCACAGGCACCTCTATTTCCACCTGGCATTTTTATGTGGGATCTGAACTCAGGACCTTTTGCTTGCAAGGTAGAAATCTAACCTCTGAACCATCTCTCTAGCCCAGGCTTTCTTTGTTCCATTTCTTCTATTAACAATACTGTTCCTCCATTCTTCATTTTCTTTTAGGTCTTCAGTTAAAAACCTGTTCCCCATGAAGCCTTCCTGGCCTCCTTTAAGATCTCACATTCCTCCTCACATATTTCATGTTCTGAATCTTCATCTTTCCTTTGTAAATACAACCAAAGAAAATGCACCTGCCAGATTCCCTGGCTTGGAGCACAGGGATTTTTTTTTTCTTTTTTTCCCCTTTTTAACAGCTTTCTTAATAGTATGCTTTTCTAGAGTGTCAATTTATAAGTATAACATTGCCTATTAAACTCAGACTAAAATCAGTTTGATAACCTCCACACCCACTGTTTAGATACCTGTATTTAGGGTATATGTATTCCATGTTTTCCTGTTGTCAGAGTCATAACATGTAACGCTGATAGAATTACTCAGATAGTTGACTTTCTTAGGACACATTTCCAGAAGTGAAACTTCTGAATTAAGTAAAAACTATTTTATGATTTTGATACCTAGTTTTAAGTCATTGTCCCAAAGTGTCTTATTTGTGCAAGGACTGGATTTAGAATGTTTATTTTCCTACTTTGGGAAGTTCTAGATATCATGCTTGCATAAATATTATAAAATTTATGAGTTAAAGATGGAAAGTAATTTTTTCTTAAATATCTGTTAAGATTGGTCATTGCTTATGTTTATATTAGATACATAAATTTGTGTGTATATGAGTGTACATGTGTGTATAGGTTTTCGTATATGTATTTGTATATGAGTGTGTGCACATGTATGTTTTTAGTGGAAGCCAAAGGTAAATGCCAGGTTTCTTCATCTACCACTCTCCGGCATATTTTTTGAAATAGGGTCTCTCATTGAACTTGAAACTCATGGATTTGGTTAGACTGAGTGACCAAGATATGCTTATCTCTGCACTCCTAGTGTTGGGATTATAAGCCTGAGCGGCTGTGCTGGCTTTATCATGTGTGAGTGATGGGGATCTGAATTCAGGCCCTTGTGTTTGCATGGCAAATACTCTGTGGCCAGAGACATCTCCTCAGCTCCTGTGTATAAGCTTGTACTTTGCTTGGTTTGGGGAAGAGAATTTCCTTGGTGTTTTGCACAAGCTCTTAATATAGGCAAATGTTGAGAAAGTGTGATTAGTTTTCAAATGTCTCCTTAGTATTTCTTGATGCAAAGAACATTTTGATGTTTACAGACTGAAGCAATGCACATTCTTTCTGTTCTGACTTATTTTTAGTCTAATGCTTAGAGAGCACAACTCATCTAAGATTGTATGAGTTTCTTTGTGTTTCTTATAGTTGCTCTATTTTTTCCTTTATTTTCTTCAAATTGTTATTCCCTCTTTCTACTCCATTTGTTGAATGCTGTCATTTTCCTCCTGGCTTGAAAGCTCCTTTGTCATGTACTCATTTACATTTTGTCTGGATTGTTCTGTTCTTTCAATTAACATGTGCCTTTCAGTAACAGAAATCTACTTTTAAAAATATCAGTTTGTATATATTATTTTTTTCTTTGATACTTTCATATATGAGGACAATGATTTCATGTCGCTTTCACTGCTTGCTACTCAATCCCATCCTTCCTCCTGTCTCACTTCATTCGTTCTCCATTCCAGCCAGTCTCCCTCCTTCTTGCACATCTTTCCAGGTGTGGCACACTAGGTTTCATCTGGAATGCTGTACTGGCAAGTGCCTGAGTATTTCCTGATGAGGAGAGTAATTCTTCTTCACCTGTCTGGCATTGACTTTCAATAGTCACTCATGGAGAAGCAGTGTCTCTTGAGATCTTTCCCCTTTCATGGCTGAATGTTCTTAGTCCAAATATTTTGCATGTTTTGGAGAATAAGTCATCATTTGCAGTGAATTTTTGTGTTTGGCGGCCCTGTCATAATCAGAGGATACTAAGAGAGATACTGGCAGCATCTCTCCCCACATTGGACTTTTTTATTCTTACTGGCTTCTCTTCTTCAAGACTCCCTAAGCCTTGGGATACGAATGATTTTGATGTTCTGTTTAAGACTGAACACTCCACAGTCACTTGGTTGTCTGCACTGAACATCTGTCATTGCAAAAAGATTCTTCTTGGTTGAGCACTGAGCGCTTCCCTAGTCCATGGTCTTTTAACCTTTAAGGCCTCTCATTCCATGTATTCTTGGTTTGTTATACAACACCAGGCATGTGCTCCCTGCCAATAAGTAAACCATAAATACAATCATAGAGTTATTGTTTATCCTTGTACCGTTCATGGCACTATTGCACCAATGGTAGCCTTTTACCAGAGTGGCTATTCTTTTTGCTTGTAGCATTCACAGCTGTGTGAGATGAATGATGGTTTTTCTGCCTTGGCAGCAGGCACCATAACTTCTGGTACTATGAAGGCTAGTTGGACAGGAGAAAACTTCCATAACCCTGCCTTCTTGTTTTCTCCACGTTCTGTAACACGTTTTTCTTTTCCTTTGTATTTTAGATGGGAATCTCAGGAATCTCAGAATGGTCTTAAATTCACTGTGTACTTGAGGGTGGTTCTGATTCTCCCGCCTCTGCCTCCTGAATGATAGAATTACAGGGATTTGCCTCAGTACCTGGTTTAAATGGTGCTTTGTGCATGCTGGGTAAGCTATCTACCTGCCGAGCCACAGCCCCATCATTTGCCGTTTTCCTGAAGAAGTTTACAATGGGTTTCTTCCAAACTCCTGCATTAAACTTGCAACAACTTCGTAAATACATTTGAGAAGGATTATTCTCTTGGTGCTCGATTGGCTAGTTTGCTAATTGTGCTCTTGGAGCCATTGCTAGATGCTTAGAACTGTGCCCGGCTATTAGCAGACTCTGGAAGGTCCTCAGCTAGCCTATCCCTCAGAAGAGTGTTTCTCACATTAGGAGACAGAGCCTCGAACAAACTGTGAGTCCTGAGGTGCGAGGCTATTGGGGCTCTCCTTGTTTATGCCTTTGTAACATCCTTTGTGTTGGTGAAAGGCTGGTAATTCATGCACTAGAGCACCCTGTGTGAGGTCTACCTGGCTGGTAGTTGAGAGGTCACAGGTCAGATGAAGAAAGGTGCTAGGCTAAGTGTGATATCGTATGTTAGAAGAGAACTGTTTAGTTGTCTTGTTGATCCAAATCTGCGTCTGGATGAGGAACACTGAGGATGCTCAATACATCTTTGTTGCTTATGAATTTTCTCTTTCATGAGATGTACTACTGATACATTGATAAAAAGTTTATTATTTAAAAAACTAATCATCTGTCTGTGTATCATGTGCGATTCGTGTGTGTGTGTGTGTGTGTGTGTGTGTGTGTGTGTGTGTGTTGTGTATGTGTGCATGGCTACCTATATGAATACTTGTGGATCCCAGAGAGGATGTCAAAGTTGATTTGTAAGTTGCTTTTTTTGAGACAGGGTCTGTCACTGAACCTGGAGCTCACCATTTAGGTGGCTACCGAGGGAGTTCCTGGGATCTGCCTGTCTCTCATCCTAGTGCTGAGGTAACAGGTGTGTCCCATCGTGTCTGGCTTTTATATGGTCTCAGATCTCTGTGCTTGAGCAGCAAGCATTTTGCACTGAACCCTCTCCTAGACCCTTAGCACATTCTTAAGTAGTGCTCTCGCTTTAAGTCAGCCCTCATTCTAAGTACTTTGAACATACAAACTCTTACAATTCATGGTATTACCCAGTAAAAGAAATTCTGTTCTTCTAGCTTGATGGCTTATCTAACTCCTGCTTGAGAGTAAGCAGAAATTCACTATTGAATCGTGTCATCAGGTAACCTGGCAAATTAATTTTTAATGTGTATATCGCCCTTTGTCTTTATTAATATTTTACAATAATACTTAAGGAGACACTGAGGAATCCTAGTCAGATATATTTTAAGCTGGGATTTATCTTTCTTTCTTAAGCAATATTTTATTAGGAAATAAACCACAATGTAATGGTTAGTATCAATTGTCAACCTGACACATAGAAGGCAGCTCTCCAGAGCAACAGCGAATTTCTGCATTAAGTTTGGCCTCTGGGCATGCCTGTGAAGGATTGCCTTGATTGCATAATAGATGTAGAATGACCTGCCCATTTGAGCTGGACCATACCTGGGTAGAGGTGTAGGAGACTTTGCTTATGTGGAGAGGGCTTAGCAAGCTAGTGTCCATTGACCCATGGCTTTTGCTGTGGATATGATATGGCCAGCTGCTTGTAGCTCCTCCAGGGTAACTTCTCTGCCATGATGGACTATTACCTGGAAATGTGAGCCATAAAACCCTTTTTCCCCCAAAGTTACTTTGGTTAAGTATTTTATATCAGGGACAGGAAACTATAACACACACATGAAAACCACCATCTGTCCTTTCATGAATTCCGAAGTGGTTTCCCTATGACTGAGATGTTGAGAAACACATCTACATCCGTTGTTTCTGTCATCTCCTCCTAGGTAGACCCTCACTATTTCTCCCAAAGTAACCACTATCCTGTCCCTTTTCCAGAACCACTTTCTGGAGTTTCTTTCTCATTTCATCACTGTTTTGGAGTCCTTCTCCTTTCCCTTCTTTTGTACTATTTACCTATGAAGAAGCCTGGGCTCATTTGCCCTTCCACATTTTCTGATGTGTGGATTCTGCTGATCGTGTCTTGCTGATAGCATTCATCCTACTCCTCTGTTCTTTCTGTGCCCTGAAAATTGGCAGACAGATGCAGAGACTTGTTTGGATTTGGGGTGGATGCATTTGGCAGGCCTGTAAGCAGCGCTGAGTTCTTTCTCTGCAGGCACGTGCTATCTGATTGTCTCTTTTTGTGATGTTAGCAGCTGATGCTACTCAATGCCTGGATGCATTAATTCATTGGCAGTTGCAGAACTATTTTATTCTGTCGCTTTTTCCTTTGATTGATTGGAATAATTTTAGAACAACAGTTCACCTCAGTGCTGTAGTAATTTTAGAGAAGGGAAAGGCTGTTTCATCCTTCTCTTTGGTCAATTTTCATGCTAAGGCATTAGCTCTGTAGTATCCTGGGACTGTGAGCAATGGGCTACCTGGGGGGAGGGATTCTTGTGAACACATCTATGACTGTAGGTCAGTCGTAGTTTCCTCACCCCTTGCCTTTGTACTCTGGCTTCACAGTGGCAGCTGTCACCCATAGCAACCTTGTTATCTCTGCACTGCAGGATCATTACTACATGTCCTTGAATTTTTTTCACACATATCTCCTATAAAATAACTGTATTTCCTCTTATTGAAATTGTAGTTCAAATTTGCTAAGATTTCTCAGTGCTACAAACATGTTGTTGCATTTGTAGTTGGTTTTAGACCCCTTCAGTGACTGAACTAAGGAGATGCTACTTCATGAATTCAAACTGATTCTTATGATTAAAATCATGATTATAAGATTTTGTGCCTACTCTTCTATAACTACTGATATTCTCTTCCTTTACTGCATATCTTAGTTCACAAATTCAAGATATGATGAAATTAGACGGTCTCAGTGATTAACCATCTATTCCATCCAAATCATGTCCACATTATGTGAATAACTATTTTAATGCTCTTCTATATTGTTATAGTTAATTGAGAAACTATTTCTTGCAGTATGCATTCTCTTTACTACTCTCCTTCTTTATAATGAAAAGATTATCAGTATTTGAGCATATAGCTATTATATAGCATATTTCTCCAAATTTTTCACTTGCTTTAACCTTAGAAGATTGTACCCATACACATACATACACACGGACACACACACACACACACACACACACACACACACACACTCACATACTTTCCCCGAGTTCTTATATCAGTGTCCTTGTCATTCTTTAGTTATTTGATTCCCATCTTATACTCCAGTACACATTTGGGACAGTTCATGAGAAAAGGAGTCCCAATATTGGGCCTATTGTTTGTTATCATATGGGGCCATTTATAATTCAACATCAGTTTTGCTGTATTTGAAAATATATTTTTGCTCATAAGTTTGAAAATCAAATTTATATGACTATAGTTTCAATAAAAACTTGTAGTTGAAATATTTGGTGATTTTTTTGCATATACAATTCATTTTCTTAGAGGCCCAAGTATTAGTGTTTATCTGTTGAGTAATTTTACTAGAATACTAGTGTGGTTTGTTCTGTATTATAAGTCTGGATGATGTACACCCTTGATAAATATATTTCTTTAATGAATTTATAGTATCTAATTGGTTGCTTTGTGCCTATTGATTTTGGTCAAGATTTCCTGTTATTCATATTGTATATCATCTTGGAGTTTGTCAGTTTATCACTTTGTACTAAGTCTCTGTAACTCTTGTAAGAAATATGTTTTTTTTTCTTTCAAAACAGTATCTTGTCTCTGCCTTTGTAATAAGGCTAAAGTTATTTGGATATAATCTGTTTCAAAACACAATGATTCTTTGTGTCACTCTGCCCTTTACCCAAGTATATCCTGTTTTATTAATAATAAATATTGATTTATATTTAATGAATCAATAAGGTAATATATTGATGGATTCAGCAACCCACCACTAGCACCCCCTTCTCTTGCCAAAAAAAAAAAAATCATAGCTTACACCTTTACTCCATGTAAACATAATATGCCTCCCGAATAGTTAATAACTACCACTTTCTTCCCCTACATCCTGCCTTTTAACTCCCTGCACTGTTCTTCTCAAGTTGGCTGTATGGTTTAGAATGTCTTCCCTCAGCTAGCCAGGATCCCTCTGCATTAGGGAGACAGAGCAACAACCATTTTTGGACAATGTGCATTCTGGCCTTTGGGTGGCAGGACACCCTTTTATAGAGAAGTGCTTGACATGTTATCTTTGGTAGCAGTCTGTCATAGTTAGATACAGGTGTCAACTTGATGGTTGAGGGTTTGAGCTCTGGGAGCATTTTTGTAGAGAATTAGTAGTTGAGTTAAGCCCAAAGTGGACCTGCAGGAGATTATCTAGTTGATGCAGAGGACCCAATCCATGATGGGTGAGACTAGTCCCTGGACAGGTGAATAAAATTGAGGGAACTGTGAGAAAGTTGACATTCTTCTGTGTACTTGGCCAGACATGCTAGTCTAGTAAGGACTATCTCCTATGTGGAGATGGTGTGGTCAGTTCTCTCAGCTCTGGTGTTGGCGTGAGCTCTCCTGCCAAGCTGGACTAAACTGTAACTGGATAATCATAAGAGAAAATAAACTCCCTGTTCCCTTAAGTCATTTTTCTGGCAATTTATCAGCAACAATGCAGGCTTACTGCCACAGAATTTTGTACTGAGAGTGGGGTATTGCTGATAAATTTGGCTATGTGGTTTTGTGGATTCTGTATGGTTTTGTTGGAGAAACTTTGAAATGTTTGAAGCTCTTGAATTACAAACACTATTTTCAGAGTTTAATTTGGGTGATGGCACTGTTGAGAGAATTGTGGATTGTTTGGGCCCACTTTGTGATGAAAGGAACAAGGACTTTGATAAAGTTGAATTAAAAGACGATGAACTAGTTTATTTGATAGAGTAGAGCTGTGTTGATGGCCGTGAAGCATTAGATGTGGAAAGGGCAGATAGCAGAACAGCAGTTCCTATTGGAGAAATCAACATCAGTGCAAGAAAACCTAGTGATGTGCACTGGGACTGTGGAAGACATGAATATTACCATGGTGTGATTCCATGGTTTGAAAACTGAGATTCCATCAAAGCCTGAAAGCCCAAGGTAAAGTCTTTTTTTGCCCTTCAAACATTTCGGTTGCCTAAACAGGGTTTTTCCAGGATCAACTCATGGAAGTTGGCATAGGTGTGGTTCATGTGAACCAAACTGTTTCCTACTTTGCTGCAGAATTTCTCAGCATTCCTCAAGGGGTACTGGTTTTGAGTGGCTGCTGTTGGGCGTCAAGTGGCAGGCTTGGAGTTACTACAAGGAAAGGTGAAGTTTTTATCTGTACAGATGAACTCAGAGGGTTGTTGGAGATGCCAGAACCATGGGATATATGCTGAAGATGACTGGAAGTGGAGGTTCAACCTGGGCTAAAGGAAGTCTACTTGTACAACTTCGAGCTGCAAAGAGGGACTGAGATTGCTTGACTCTTTGAGCCACCATGACTATAGGATGAGCCATGGAAGATGGATATTGAAGTATAGGATGCAATATTTGATTTGCTGGACTTGTTCTGATTTGATTTATTCTTATCTTTTATCATGTCGCAGTATTTTAATTTGACAGAACCTTATGGTTAAGAGGTTTTGGGTATTTTTTAAAAAGAGATTTTTATTTCCAACATTTTAATTATTGAACTTTTAATGACAGAACATTTTAAATTTGGTCTGTGAGAACTTTTAACGTTTTAGAATTAATAAAGTTAAATGTATTTATATGTAGGATAAATTTAACACCTGCAGGGACAAGAATTGAAGGTTACAGTTCAAAAGTGATACGTTTTTGTGTCAACTTGACAAAGAGTGAAGTGTCATAGTTATATAAAGGTGTCAAAACTTGGAAGTTGAGGAATTGAGTTCTAAGCACATTTATAGAGAACTAGCAGTTGAGTTAAGCCCAGAGTGAACCTATCGGAGATTGCCTAGTTGATGGGGAAGGCCCAACTCATGGTAGGTAGAACTAGACCTGGGCAGGTGAATAAAATGGAGAGTATTGTTTGAAAAAGTTGGCATCGTTCTGTATACTTGGTCAGACATGCTGGTTTGACAAGTAAGGATCGTTTCTTTTTCAGCTGTTACATGCATGTGGCACGACCTTTTGCTGATAGTAAATCCTCTCCTGCCATATACTGAAATAAGAACTGTAACCAAACAGTCTTAAAGAAAATAAAACCCTTAAATTGTTTGATGGTGATTTATCAGCAACAATGCAGGCTAACTGCAACACAGTCTTTTAAATTTCCATCAACTCTTTTGTTTTCAAATTTTTAAGTGATTTTTTCAATTTTGCCATCTACTTTTCTTATAAAGTATTTTGTTTATGTTTAATCATTTTGCTTTGGTCTGTTTAATCCTTGAAGTGAATGTGTCTTCTGTTTATGTTGTAGTATGTCCACCTGGTTTGAGGATATTCTTGTCTTTGTTTTGTGTTTCTTTAAATTGTGTTCCCTTTTCTTAATACTTCTTAGTGTGTTTGTTTTTAAAATACATGCTTGTCACATGCTTTCTCATATATATGTTCTTCTAAGAAGACCTCACAGTGAAGTTCAAATCTGAACATTTTGATGTTTTAAGTATTATTTTTGTTTGAGAATTTAGAAAGTTGAATAAGAAGTGTGTGTTTATGTGTTTGTAGTTTCCATCGATCAACAGATACTTTGCAGACCTATCCCAGATTATAGTATCATACATACTAGAGTCATACTTATGAATAAAACAAAGGAACAGCCATAATGATGAAAGAAGACCAATATCAGACATGTTTACTCGTAAGTGAAAAAAGTGCCAATAATGAGTAAATTCTATGAGGAAAATAAAATAACCTAATATCCATGTGTTCTATATACCATTTCTGTGTGTGTGTGTGTGTGTGTGTGTGTGTGTGTGTTCCTTTGGATCTTCTGGTTTTGGATCTCCTTTGGATCGTCCTTACTTTGTGATCATGAAGACTGACCAGTAAGAACAATGGAAAGGGAAAAAGAAAAATTGTGTCACTATCTTGCTTCTAATCATGTTGGTATTTTCCACATGTCACAAATGTCTTCATATAACACATTATTTTATTTTATACAGATAAGGCAGATTATTTGGGGATTAGATGAATTCAATTAAAAATTTTAATATCATTTGTAATTTTTTTGTTCAGCACAACTCTGAGTAGTCCCTCTTCGTACGGTAGTCATTTTTATCAGTTGTAGTTTCATTGTTGTGTCCGTCACAAACCAGGTTTGCTGTCTCCCCAGTTTCTCAGAAGTCTAGTTTTGATTACCAAGCTTAACATTAAAGTTTTCCAAATTCTTTGTTCTCCAATTTTGAGGAAATTACTCTACCAGCCCATTCTCAACAAGGCCAACTGCAGTAGGGACCAGGAGTTCTTTTGCCTGTACATATTTTATCCTTTAAAACAAGAGACCTGCAGCATAGACTTGCTGGTGCTATGGGTCTGGAGAATGAGGAAGGAAAGAAGGAGGTCATCTCTCCACTGAGGTCTTGAGAAGAGCTTTAACAGACAATCTTGGCAGTTATCGGTCTGGCAAACATGGTGTCCTGGCATTGTATGACTTACTGAGGTTCTCTTTAGTCTCCTGAAAGTTTGGGGTATCTCAGGAGGATGTCCCTTTACATCTAGGAAGAGGAAAAACAGAAGCAGCTCCTATCCCAGATAACCACTGTGACACTTGTGAGTCCAAGTAACAGGTGTATGTGTGTGGCATTGCTGCCTGGGGCTCACAATCTCTCCACCGCTTTCTCCTGTTCTTGGTCCAACTGGCCTAAGGAAATTCAATGGGAAACACATGCCTTCTGTCAATTTCCAAACCTGGCATTAGGGTAATTCTCTAAGTCCACATGCGCCAGACAGCCTGACTACTTAGAACTGTGTCTTCTACTGAAGTCACCCGGGGCCAAGAGAAGCCTACTACCTGAACTGCCCATAGGTTCCCAGGACAGAAGCAACACCAAGGGGACAAAGAACTGGGGCTGATGTGATACTTTCTAACTTGTCTTGGGGATCACTGAGCTCTGACACTGCTTTAGGACTAGACGCTGGCTGCTTCATATATGCCTGAAAACACAAAATCTGAGTGCTTCTAGTAACTCCCTACAAGCTCTGCTGCCCTAATCTGACACCCTCAGACAGGGCCAGGCAGAGTATTCCACTGGTACAGATTAAAATAAGCAAGCCTAAAAAATAAGTTGTGAGATGACTGGCAGCTGTTTAGAGCCGTGGCCAAAGGCTTGAGAAGAAGAACCAGTGGTCAGTGTTTGCATAACACTGTATGCACAGGGCCTTAGGGACAGGAGAGGAAAACAAGACGGGAGGCCCACAAAATGAGTATGGGGTTGATCTGTAGGCCAAGACGGAGTGAGGAAATCCATTTCTGTGGGAGAAATAAAAATCATGCATGCAGGGGAGTTGGGTACAGAATATCCTTAGCAAGAGCAGTACAGAGTTTCCTTTTCCTTCTTGACCGACCACTTGGCTCAGGGTAGGCTGGGTATCTGATAAGGCATCTGCAGGGCTTTGTCTTTCGTGATGTGTCCTGGCCCATAGTAATGTGTGAAATGTCAAGCTTCTCTGCTCACTGCTGGCTACCAGTGTCTTGCGTCCATCACCTTGGGTAGGAGGCTGGGTTACTCAAGATCTCATAGCATACCTCAATAGGGGTGTGAAGGAATGGGTAGATGGGCTGGAGCTGAGGGTCTCTCATGAAGCCTCAGGCCCCGCTTCTGCTGTCAGCCTTCTTAGTCAAGAGATGGGGAGCTCTTGCTTCAATTTTTATAGAAGTGATGAGAGGCTATAGATGGCCCTGTTTGAGATGCAAGTCAGTAGTAAGCCCACAGAGCCCTGAATGAAGCCCCAAAGCCCGTCAGCCTCCAGGATCTGCCTAATGATGCCCTTGGTTTGGCAGAAGGCACCAACCATTTGTCCCTGCGATGTTCTACACATATGGAAGCACTGTGCATGGCACACACCAGTTTACCACAAGTACATGGAGAAAATATGAAAAGACATTTGTATTCCTTTTATCATCCATTTATCTAAGTACAATGTACTGATCTACACAGACTGTCCGAGGGAGAAATCCCTCAGCTTATTTATATGTAAGGATCACTTAGGTGCCATGGTTCTCCACAAAGATGTCCCCCACCCGGAGCCCCACGCGTCCCGGTGGCGAGCACCCAGGCCGACTCCGGCTTGGCCGGCGCCCCGCCCCGGACCCAAGCCCCTCGCATCCTCCCGCCCCGTGCACCTCGCCACACCCCTAGGTCCCAGGTGAAGAACTCTGCCATTGAGCCAGGGAGCGAAAGAGCCCAGGCCAGCCCCGCCCCCCACCCGGGAGCCGCTCGGCCATCAGCACCGCACCACGCGGCTGCCGGCTTAGCCCCGGGGGCCCCGCCCCGGACCCTAGCCCCTCACCCTCCCGCCCCCCGCGGGCCTCCGCCCCCCCCCCCAGGTCGCAGGTGAAGAATTCTGCCATCAACATCAGACCCTCTGCCTCTCTGGCCCACCGGGGACCTACGCACGTGGTCCACGGAAGACACACTGTACTCAGAATTCAATAGAGTCTAAAGGAAACTCAAGCAAAATTCTAAGGAACAAAGGGAGCACAGGCCATACATCTGGACTTCACTACAATCATTATATCACGTGGGCGAGATTCTTCTCATCCAGCTCAAAGATAAGTAAACTTTTTCTTTTCACCTTACTGATCCTTTAAAGTATCAATGCTGTAGATCAACTTTCTCATACAGCCACCCCAAAACATACAACTCCAGGGAGTACACCACTCACCCCCACATTTCACCAAGAAACTAAATCATAAAAGTGCACTACCAAACTAATATTCACCCCCTGGTAACATAACCTGACTTAACTGACGTACTAACAGCCTAGTAGCCTCATCTAGGATATAACAATAACAATACACAAACATACCCAATTCAAGGCAAGCAGTAGTAATAACTGGCAAGTGTAACAACACCAACTACATTGATTCAGTGAAAAACACACAGAAAGAGAAAGGTCCTAAAAAACAAAACAACAATGCCCAAGTCAAAGTGCAGATCCACGAGAAACAAAACCCAAGAAGACCAATCTCCCGCCGAAAGAATCAATCCCATAATGAGGGATTCCGACCAGAACAAATCCACAGAAAATAGCCATGAAAGCCAGATCCAACATAACGACTTTCAGAGTATGATCATTACCATGATTAATACTATGAAAGAGGAAATCCGAGAAGAGTTAAACAACCATATCAACCACTTTGAACAGGAACACAACAGGCACTTGGAGGAGTTGAGAAAAACAGTTCAAGAAACAAAAATAGGTATAGAGCAGTTAAAACAGTCTCAGGCAGAGTTTAAAATTGAACTAAAAGACAAGTTATCTTCAATCCAAAATTCCACAGAGAGTCTTATCAGCAGAACAAATGAAGCAGAAAATAGAATTTCAGATCTTGAAGACAAAGTGGGAGAATTAACCAGCTCAATGGAAGAGATTGTTAAAGCCAAAAAGATCCTGGAGAGGAACATTCAAGAGATATGGGACACCCTGAAGAAGCCTAACATGCACATTCATGGAATACCAGAACAAGAATCCCAAAATACCACACCGGAGGAAATATTTCAATTCATCATAAATGAAAACTTCCCTCAATTAAAGAATGAAAGGCCTATCCAAATACAAGAGGCATTTCGCACTCCAAACAGATATGACCAAAATAGAAAATCGCCACAGCAAATAATAGTCAAAACACTCCACATTTAAGACAAAGAAAAGGTGCTGAGAGCTTCAAGAGAAAAAAAGCAAGTCACTTTTAAAGGTAAACCTATTAGAATAACAAATGACTACTCAATGGAAACAGTAAAAGCAAGAAGAGCTTGGAGAGACATACTTCAAGTATTAAATGAGCAAAAATGACAACCCAGACTGATATACCCGGCAAAACTATCTGTCATGATTGAGGGAGAAAGAAAAGTTTTCCAGCACAAAGACAACTTGAAGGGATACATGTTTACCAAACCAGGCCTTCAAAAAATGCTAGAAATGATACTCAAGCTTGAAGAAAAGAACAAGCATATCCAGGAGACCAGAAGGGAAGTATAATACCACCAAAACATAAATATCAAACAACATGCTTACAAAATCTACTAAACGTCAAAAATGTCCAGAAATAAAAATAATTTCTCCATTATAACATTAAATGTCAATGGTGTTAACTCACGGATTAAGAGACACAGATTACAAACTTGGATTAAAAACCACAATCCAACAATCTGCTGCCTTCAGGAAACTCATCTCACCACAAAAGATAGGCACATCCTAAGAATGAAAGGCTGGTCCAAAATCTGGCAAGCTAATGGAACCAGGAAACAGGCAGGGGTAGCAATTATGCTTTCAGACAAAGTGGACTTCAAACCAAAGAAAATCATAAGAGACACAGATGGATACTACATTTTAGTCACAGGTACAATTCACCAGGAAGACTTCACAATCCTGAACATTTATGCACCCAATACGGGCCCCTCCACATTCATTAAGAAAACCCTACAGCGCCTAAAGCAAGAAATCAACCCCCAAACAATAATTCTTGAAGACTTCAACACCGCCCTCTCAACATGGGATAGATCAACAGGTCAAAAGCTTAACAGAGACACTTTCGAACTTAATCACACCCTGAAAGAAATGGACCTTACAGATCTCTATCGAACTTTTCACCCATGCACGAAAGAATACACATTTTTCTCAGCAGCACACGGAACTTTCTCCAAAATAGATCACATACTGGGCCACAAAATGAATCTACACATATACAAAAAAGTTGAAATTCTAACCTGTGCCCTATCAGACCACCACGGCCTAAAGCTGGACATCCACAACACAACAAACAAGAGAAAATGCACTAACTCCTGGAAACTTAACAATATGATGCTGAATGAGAACTGGATTCAGGAAGAAATTAAAAAGGAAATTCAAGATTTCCTGAAAGGGAACAATAACGAAAATACAACTTACCAAAATCTCTGGGACACAATGAAAGCTATCCTAAGAGGTAAGTTCATAGCTCTTAATGCCTACATAAAAAAACTGGAAACATCAGAAATAAATAACTTAACAATGCAGCTTAAAGCTTTAGAAAAACTAGAGCAATCTGATCCCAAAAGTAGTAGAAGAGAGGAGATTAGCAAAATAAGGGGAGAAATATCTGAAATCGAGACTAAGAAAACGATAGAAAAAATCAACCAGTCAAAAAGCTGGTTCTTTGAAAAAATCAATAAGATTGATACACCCCTAGCTAAATTAACCAAAAGCAAGAGAGAGAAAACCCTAATTAACAAAATTAGAAATGAACATGGAGTTATCACTACTGATACCCAAGAAATCCAGAGAATTATAACATCATAT
This sequence comes from Typhlomys cinereus, assembly GCA_023101885.1. Lineage (NCBI taxonomy): Eukaryota > Metazoa > Chordata > Mammalia > Rodentia > Platacanthomyidae > Typhlomys > Typhlomys cinereus. The sequence continues at coordinate 2,103,639 of JALPQD010000358.1, read as the reverse complement.
TTCAAAAACTTATACTCTGTGAACTTTGACAACACAAAAGAGATGGATGAATTTCTAAGTAAACACAACCTACCTAAATTGAATCAGGAAGTTGTGAATTATTTAAATAGCCCTATAACATATAAGGAAATTGAATAAGTAATCTTGAATCTTCCCACCAAAAAATGTCCTGGACCAGATGGATTCAGCACAGAATTCTATCAGACATTTAAGGAGTTAATAACACCAATACTCCTTAAACTGTTCCATCAAATAGCAAAGGAAGGAACACTACCAAATTCCTTCTATGAAGCTAATATTGTCTTAATCCCAAAACCTAATAAAGATTCACTTAAAAAAGAAAACTATAGGCCGATCTTTCTGATGAACACTGACGCAAAGATTCTCAACAAAGTCTTAGCAAATCAGATTCAAAAACATATCAAAAAGATCATTCACAGGGACCAAGTAGGCTTCATCCCTGGCACACAAGGTTGGTTCAACATACGAAAATCAATAAATGTAATTCATCATGTAAACCAGTCCAAAGACCAAGACCACATGATACGCTCAATAGATGCAGAAAAAGCCTTTGACAAGATCCAACAGCCTTTTATGATCAAAACGCTAGAGACAGTAGGAATGGAAGGAACCTTTATCAATATAATAAAAGCTGTATACAACAAGCCCACAGCAAGGATTATGCTCAATGGGGAACAATTGGAAGCATTCCCACTTCAATCAGGAACTAGAAAAGGCTGTCCACTCTCACCACTTCTATTCAATATTGTACTTGAAGTCTTAGCTGAAGCCATAAGACAAGAAAGGGACATAAGAGGGATTCAAATCGGCAAGGAAGAAGTCGAGCTATCCCTATTTGCAGATGACATGATCTTATACCTGAGTGATCCCAAAAACTCCACCAGGAAGCTCCTGGAACTAATTGAGAAGTTCAGCAGGGTGGCAGGATACAAAATAAATGTGCAAAAATCAGAAGCCTTCCTATATGCCCAGAATGAAAGAAGTGAAAATGCCTTGAGAGAAACAATCCCATTTACTATAGCCCCTAAAAAAATGAAATACCTTGGTATAAACCTAACTAAGGAGGTAAAAGACCTTTACAATGAAAACTTTAAAACCCTAAAGAAAGAAATTGCAGAAGACATCAGAAGGTGGAAAGACCTCCCATGTTCCTGGATTGGCAGAATCAACATTGTAAAAATGACCATCTTACCCAAGGCGATATACAAATTCAATGCTATACCAATTAAAATCCCAAAGCAAATCTTTAAAGAAGTTGACCAAATAATCTCAAAATTCATATGGAGGCACAAAAGACCCAGGATAGCAAAGACAATCCTGAGTAACAAAAACACTGCTGGAGGTATTACCATACCAAACCTTAGTCTATACTACAAATCCATAGTTATAAAGACAGCCTGGTACTGGCTCCAAAATAGACACACAGCTCAATGGATAAGGGTTGAAGACCCAGATATAAGCCCACAAAAATACATCCATTTGATCTTTGACAAAGGGGCCTAAAGAATCCAATGGAAAAAGAACAGCATCTTCAACAAATGGTGCTGGCAAAACTGGATCTCCACATGCAGAAGATTAAAGCTGGACCCGTACTTGTCACCATGTACAAGACTTAATTCCAAATGGGTCAAGGACCTTGATATCAGGCCAGAGATTATAAAAACCATAGTTGAAAGGATAGGGAACTCCCTCGAGCTGATTGGGCTAGGCCAACAGTTCCTAAACAGACATCCAATGGCACAATCACTGCTACCAACTCTCAACAGTTGGGATCTTGTGAAATTAAAGAGCTTCTGTTCAGATAAAGAGATTGTAACACGAGCTCAAAGGCAACCCACAGAATGGGAGAAAATCTTCACTAACCACATATCTTATAGAACTCTACTGTCCAGAGTGCACAAAGAACTTAGAAATTTAAACACCAAGGAAACCAATGGCCCAATTAAAAAATGGGCCCTGGAACTTAAAAGAAATTTTACCAGAGATGAAATTAAATGTCTAACAAATATCTTAAAAAATGCTCCACTTCTTTAGCCATCAGGGAAATGTAAATCAAAACCTCCCTGAGATATCATCTCACCTCAGTCAGGATGGCAAAAATCCACAATACAAACAACAACAAGTGCTGGAGAGGATGTGGAGAGAGGGGAACTCTGCTACATTGCTGGTGGGAATGCAGGCTCATACAGCCATTCTGGTGAGCCGTCTGGAGATTCTTAAAGAAATTAAAGATTGAAATGCCTTATGACCCTGCCATTCCACTTTTGGGAATAACCCCCCTTGCAGCATAAGCATGACTATGTTCATAGCAGCACTGTTTACAATAGCAAAGTCATGGAATCAACCTAAATGTCCAACCGTTGATGAGTGGATAAGGAAACTTTGATACATCTATACAATGGAGTACTACTCAGCCATCAAAAATGATGAATTAGTGGAATTTGCTGGGAAATGGATGTCATTAGAAACAATTATATTAAGTGAAGTATTCCAAACCCAGAAAGTTAAGCGCCGTATGTACTCCCTAATAGGTGGCTCCTAGTACCAAACTCACCCAGCCCACATTGAGACACTCAAAGGTAAACCTATGTAATACAGTAATTGCAAGGATTATGAACAGGAGGGATGGGGTTGGAGGGCCACACCAGACACAAGGAGAGAGGGGACCATGTTACAGCAGAGAAAATCGGCCTCCAAGGAATGCAAGTAAGTAATGTGACACCTGGTTAAGTTCACAGATGTTCGTTACTGATCATGTACAACTGAGGGGGTATGATCTCACCAGAAGGGGAGGGCATATAGTCTGGCAGATGAAAGGTGATCATTTTGCAAATGGGTGACTGACCCCTCCCTCACCGAGGTTTCCTGCTTTTATTACATCTACCCTTGAATGTGCTATTATAACAAGACTCCAGTTTAACAGCTTTTTGTCTCTGGCCAGGGGGTGACATACAGTGCCCATCACGATGGAGTGAAGGGCATTGCAGGAACAGCAAAACTGCAAAAGAAAATCAACAAACCACAATCCAGAACTTCAGAGACTCTATATCAACCACATAGAACTAGGCCAGCCTAATCTCCCCCCATCCTGAAGCTCAGGGACATTTGCGGAAGACGGGGCAGTAAGATTGTAAGAGCAAAAGGATGGGAGGAGCAATGATCTGAAGATTCTCCACACTAGTTAGGGCTGAAGCAATCATAATTGGACTTTGCATGCCCGGCGCAATGTCCAACACACTATTGACCTCACAAAGTCTAGCATCGGCCAAAGGCACCAAGATCCTTGGAGGCAAGGGATTGACAGCCACAGTAGAGTTCCTATGCTTAAGGGGAACACGAGAAAGGGTTCAGGGAAATGCCACTAGGTCCTTGCACCTCATCGGAGAGGAGGACCAAGAGGAGAGTTAGGCATACACAATAAAGGACTCTCTGGGAATTGGGGTGGAGGCACTGGGGTTGGGGAGGGAGGGAGGGGGAGCAGGGTGTTCGGGGGGAGGTGGAAGGGGAGAGGGAACTGGTCTACCTATTAAGTTTGTATGAGCGGAAATAATAAAAAATGTATTAAAAAAATGTCCCCCAGAGTCCCTAGCACAGAGGCCTTATCCCTTCCCCCCTGCGTTCAGTGTCACTAAGCTGGGCATGCGTATGGAACACCATCAGGTATACTGCACATTAGGTGGGATGGAATGTCAGTCTATGAGCTGCAGATATAGTCTTCCCAGTCCCCTCACAGAGTGTAGCAGTTACTCCTAACTATTGCTGTGAGAGAGCACCCAAAGTCAATCAACGTGAGGGAGAAAGGGAGGTTTATTCAGCTTACTGTTCCAGAGGGAAGGTACAGTCTCTCAAAGCAGAGGCGGCATGGCTGGCTGGCCAAAGCTGGAGGAGGCTAAGTCACCTCAGACATCTTGGAAGCTGAGAGCTGCAGACTGCTTGCTGCAAAGGCAGACTTCTCCTGGAGGTAGGGTGGGACTCATCCACCTCAAGGCCCACCCCTTGTGACTGCCTTCCTCCAGCAAGGCTCCACCTCTCACGGTGCCATGACCTTGCCAAACACATGAGGCTGTGGGGGACACATTTCAAACCATGACACAGAGTTTTGTTTAGTATGACTGGAAGAAACACATAGAATATTAAATGGAAGAGGTACACCTTTGCATTTAAAACCTGCTGCTTTTAAGCATTGGCTTTAAATGCCTGACACGTTGATTGCTGAACCTAAAATCTCTCCCCTGTTGCATGGTGAACAAGATCTAGCCCATCTGCCCAGTCCTGATGAAGGAAGATGGGTGTCCAGATGGCTAGCACGTGGAATAGGGGATAGAGTGGGGGACCTGTGTCTTAGAAATCCTGGGCATAAGTTCTCATGAGACATGCAGTTGCGGTCTAAAAAGGTCTTCGGATACAACAGGTCATCAAGTGGGAAACATTCAAACAAAAGGGCCTGCATGCTCAGTGTGTCTAAGACAATGACCTGGGCTGCTGTGTAACCATTCACCACCAAAGATGACCTTTGTATAGTGAGGATGGAGGCTTGGTGTCCATCCTGATCTGCAAACAAGACATAAAGGCTGAATTTTCACTCACCAACAAGAGACCACTGAAAAGTAAGAAGTGGGGATAGGAGAGCTAAGCTTTCTTGCTGCTTCCTGGGCAGGCTCCCGGGTGTTTGCAACCATGAAGAATCAGTGGACTTGCAGCCTATTTTGTATAGAAAGCAATGGCTATTAGTGAAGCTTTAGCAGATTTTAAATGTCATGATAAGGAATTTGTTTTTAGGCAATCAGAGCCTTTGGAAATGTCTGCTGCAGACACTGATCCAAACACAAGTGGAGTTCAGTGGAGCTAGGTCCTCCGTATGTTAGCCTGATGAAGATTCAAACTCATCTTCATCTCCTTTAGCCCCTTTCCCGCTGCCTTATCAAGTAAGATGTGATGGAGAATTTATTTGTAATCTTTAGTCACAGAGAACAGTAGACACTGAAAATGCAGATAGTCTGATTTAAGGTGTGTTTTAAGAAAATTACTCTTGTTTTTAAAGTCTTAATATAAGAAGAACAAATATCTCACTAATAATTTGTACATTGACTACATGCTGAAAAGCAGATGTTTTGGATGTATTAGACTAAATGAAAGACTTCAAAACCAACTTCACACTATCATTTTCCAAATTAGTGCTAGAAAAGTTAATTATGACTTTATGTTTAAATTTAAGTTATAGCCTCAATTATGATTTGCAGTTCTGTCAAATGGTTTGATTTTACTTTCTTAAGTTGCATAGCTCTGTTTTTCAAAAATGCTATCCATTCACATCTGAACACTGGGCCTATGCCTGATAACTCAACACACTTCCTTCAAGACTGTATGGTGAGAGCCAGAGACTGAGGTGCTTTCCTAATCTACATCCCCTACTATGGCCACTATGAATATCCCATGCAGTTTAAGCACATGAAGTATATACTATTAAAAAGTTAAAAGAGAACCATTCGACAGGAGGAGATAGGCTGTTCCATCAATGGGTGCAAGGAGGACTAGAGATCCTGAGTACTTGGGATCATGACTTAGCAGATGAGGGAATAGTATTTGCTAACAGATTGAGGGGATGGCAGAAACAACAAGCAACAAATCCTGAGGGCATGTGTGCCAATGATGGAAGTAAATGTGGCACCATGCCGAAGGCAGCCATGGCTCTGAGAAGATGGAGCTAAGATTGCTATGGAGGAAGGCCAAGAGAAGGGTCATTTCAGTGTCCCAGCTCTTCTGGTTCAACTGAGACTTCATCCTACAACATTTGTCAGTGTTGTAATCTCTGGAACTTCTAGTCGAGCTACATGGTGAATCTGAGGGTAGCCTGAACTACATGTCTCAAGCAAGAAATGCAATGTTTTGGGCAAGTGAAATTACTCATTCCTCTCTCCTCAAAAATTTCAACTTTTTATTGGTCAGTGTTGTAATCTCTGGAACTTCTAATCATCTCCTCAGTTCCCCCTGACTTGCTGTGTCTTTGTAATTTGGCACACAACTCACTTGTTGATTTTTCACTGATACTCTTGATTAGTAGGGCTTATCTGCCCTGTTGTTCTCTCTCAGGAACTCTGACTAATTTTTCCCTTTTGGGGTCTCATAAGCACTGTGACCATCTGTTTAAATGTCTCTTCAGTGGTTGAAAACACAAACTAATGCCTTCCAAACACCAAAGGCACACAGAAAGCTCTACATGTCACTTGAGGAGAAATCTCTGCTCTCTTCTCTTATTGTCGAAGTGATTATTTTTTCAGTATTGCAGACATTGTGGGGTTCCTCCATGTGTGTGGAGTCTCTGCAGATGATCTCTAGCACATCTCTGGCCAGCAATAGAACCAAATGCTGCAGGCCACCTTTCATGGAATCTCCTCAGACGAGGCACGGCAGGTTCAATTCTGAGAATCTGGACATCCTCATTTTTCCCAGTCAGCAAGATATGGCTTCTTCATCCGTGGCCACTATGAATATCCTGGTATGGAATATGAACTTATACCTGCCGTTCTGTTCCTGAGACAAAGCAACAATGTTGGCAAGAGAGCAAAGGGAGAATTTTTTTTTTATATGGAAAGCTGACTTAAGTAGCAGGATTAGACTTTGTTAAGGAGCTACCACGTCAAGCTATTCATCCAGTAGCTGTTTACTTAATGTTTTCTGGGTCTCATTCACACATCCAGAACTGAAACAGATTATGGAGCTAAGGGAGAGAGCAAATTTTAAAGTTTTTATGAAGTTGATGCATTTAAGATGTCTTCGAAACTATCATCCTAAAAATAAGGGAAGGTCTACTATAAAATTAGTTGAGGTCATCAAAACTCAGGCAAGTATGCTTAGAACTGGGAGAGGTCAGCAAGGCTTATGTAAGTATGGTCTGTAGAGAGAACAGCAGGGGTCAGTGGATTGGAATAGGATGCACATGACACCCAGCATGAAGGACCCCATAGAAACCAGCACTGCCAGGTCTTTCTGTCCCAGAGAATTGGGAGAGATGGAGAAGAGTTGCTCTTTCCTGTTCACTGGTGATCTCCAAACTTAATCATGAGACTATAAGCAATAGACTGAAAAGAAGTTACATGAATTGAACATTTCATCTTATGCGGGGTGCGAGCTAATGGGTACAGTCATTTGTGCCTCTAGCAGATGGAGTCAGATGACTGATTTTGTTAGGTGACATTTAGCCACAAGTAGTTTTATTACAACCACAACTGTCTGTAGCCAATGATCATGATGATAAGAGTCAAAGAAGATCTAATGAGTGTTCAAAGAGATCCATTCTCTGAGAGAAGTCATGGGATAACAAGCATGCTGTTCCTCATGGGAACTCAGGAGTCTACAACAATCTTGTTCCTTATGGGAACTCGCAGTGACGACAAAATTCCATTCTCTGTGGGAACATAAGATCACACAGCCCCATTCCTGTTGGGAACCCATAGTCACAATCCCATCCCCAAGGGAACCACTGGGTCACAATAGATCCTATTCCAAAGCCAGAAGGATCGTGGTCATTCTCATGATAATCACAAATGGGTTTAGTCCCCAAGCAGAAGGAACCCAGAAAAGATAATGAAGCTTGCATTCACATTTTCAGTATCTCTTTGTGTTTTTGAAAATAATTAAGTGAATCCCTCAGACATTTTCCTATAAGATGTTTTTGAGATATAGTTTGTATGATATACATTTCACCCACTTAAAGTGCACAGTTTATGAGTTTTAAATGTATTCATACATGAAGGAGATGGCTCAGGGGTCAAAATCTTTGTTTCACAAGCAATAGATACTGAACTTCCGATCCCCAAATCCCTTGTAAAAATATCTGACAGAAATAGTTGCAGTCTGCAGTTATGGTCCTGGGAAGTAGAGCCTGGGAAATCCTAGATAAAGCAATAAGGAGGTGGAACAATCCAGGATGATTACGAGTGACCTTCACAGGCTCATACATGATACCTCCTGACACACACACACACACACACACACACACACACACACACACACACACAGAGTTTATTCATAGAATTGGCAACTGTGTGGTCCGGGGTGGGCCTTAGAAACTCCAAGCCATTAGCAGTGTCTCCTAGCTTTCCCCTTACCCACCTCCATCCCACCATCTTCTCAACTTTTACAAAGCTAAAAATTTATTTTGTCTTTCTAGATTTTCCTCATTCTGAAATTTCTAGCTGAATGAACTCATACAATATGTGATCTTTTGGGATGTCTTCTCCCATCTGCCATCTTTAGGGATCATCTATTATCATGGCATGCATCATGACTTCATTCCTGTTATTATTGATAATAAGTATGTGGGCTACAGTATTTCATGCACTCTTGTGTGGTTGATGGATATTTGGGATATTTTGGCACTTAAGTTCTTGCAAATTATGATGTTATGAAAATTCAGGTGTAAATTTTTATGTGGATGTATTTTATTACTTTTAAGTGAAATGCTTATTTGCTTCTCTCTTTCACAGTAATTATGTCCTATGACATCTTCTCCAATGCTGGATTGGCAGACACTGAACCATTGCTTCCAGGCCAAGTACACAATTAGGTTACTTTGGTCACTTGCCACATTTTTGTGGCAGTCATCACAAACCCTTGTCTTATGGGTGTTTCTATTTATAGATATTTTATTAATATATTACTCACTAATAATTACATGTAGTGCAATGTACTTGCAGCATTTATTTATTATAAAATACTGCCCAAGAAGGGCTAACATGGCTCTCTCAAGTAATATTTTATGAATTTCATAGGTGTTTTGTTTCACAATATGTTTCCTAGTCTGCAGATTTTTTTTTCATCAAAACATTTCTTTTTTTACTTCTTTATTTATTTTTTCCATCCATATAAACCTAATAGGTACACCGGTCCCCTCCCTCCCTCCACCCCTCCCCGGACTTCTTTGCTCCTTCTCCCTTTTCCCCTTCGTTTTCCCCCTCCCCCTTTTTCCCAGTGCCCCTTCTCCCCCCATCCTTGGAGCATCCTTTACTGTGCATGTCAAACTTCCCTATGGGTCCTCCACTCTAATGAGGTATAAGGACTCAGTAGCATTGCCTAGAGCCCTTTCTTGTGTTCCCCTTTAGTATAGGAACACTGTGACTGTTAATCCTTTGCCTTTATAGATCCTAGTGCCTGTGATCCATGCTAGACTTTGAGGGGGTCAATGCAAAGTCCTATTATGATTACTTCGGCCCTAACTTGTGTGGATTATCTTGCATATTGTTGCTCCTCCCCATCTTTAGGCTCTTACAATCTTACCATCCCCTCTTCTGCAAATTTCCCTGAGCTTTGGATCGGGGAGAGATTAAGCTGGCCTGGTTCCAGGTGATTAATATAGGGTCTCTGATGCTCTGAATTATGGTTTGTTGTTTTTTTGTTCCTTCCAGTTTTGCTGTTCCTGCACTGCCCTTGGCTCCATTCTGATGGGTATTGGATGTCACCTCCTAGCTAGAGACAAAAGGCTGTTAAAATACAGTCTTACTATAAGAGTAGATCCAAAGGTAGATGGAATAAGAGTAGGAGACCATGGTGAGGGGAGTTCAGTCTCCCATTTGCAGGATGGTTACTATCTATCTGCCATAGTCTGCTTATTTTTTTTAATCAATTGTTAACTCAGTTCTGAAATTTGCATGGTTTTTCATCTTCCTGTGTCTCTGTTGCACATTGTATGAGTTTCTTTAGCATTTTTCTGGAATGTTCTTAAGGGACACTGGGGATTTTCCTCTTTTGCCTGATTGATTAATTGACCTGGAACTTTCTTCCAACAGTGAAGCTCTTTGAGCAGAGCTGTCTTCTTCATGAAGAGCATTGGAACTTCTTGAGCTTGCAATGTTAGAAAGGCCTTCAACATTACTCCTGGGGACATTTTTAATGCAACTTCACCAGCCAATATACAATTATATTATACATGGTTGGAAATAGTCACTCAACATTGAGAGCTCAACAGAACGTGCTAAATGTCTTGATTTTGACTGAGAGTGTATATTTTATGTGATTCAAAGTGTTTTCTTCTGTACATGTACCCATGACTCACAAGTATGAATAAACTAATAAGGATTAGTCAACAGTCGTACATGAAAATAGCCTTGTTTAGTCTTATGGGGACTGTGTGGTTAAACTTTTGAGGACCTGCCTAATCGTTCTGCAAAATCTGTTTCTTCTTATCCTTGCTAAGACTTTATATTCTGCAGCCTACTGATTCTAAACATCACAAAGATTGTACTGTGCTATCTCATCGGGGATTGATGTGCAATGTACTGATGATGAGGGATGGTAGATATCTGTATGTATAGCTACCATAATTCCCAAGGGATACATTGTAGCACCCATCATGAATATGTAAACTTGTGTGTGTTCTGTTACTTCTCTTCACATGTAATTATATCAATGCTGAATTTATAAGTTCAGCACAACAGATCAACAATAGGAAGACCATTATAATAATGTGCTAATAAAAGTTTATTAGTTACTGTTACTTTTCATCAGCTCCTACAACTAGAAGTAAAATACGGAACATGAACACAATAATATAATAGCATTCAATTCGACAACTGACAAAGCCATTGGTGACCATAAAATAGGTGTATTGTGTGGACATAGATACTTGACAAGGGACGGTTGGAGTGTCATACACTACTCAAATGATGTGCACTATAATTATAATTATAACATGATTTGTTTATTAGTGACTTTTTTATCTAATAGTAAACCATAGTAAACTATGAAGAATGAATATGTCAGAGGACTCTCATTTTGGTCATTTGTATGTCTTTTTTTGCGGAACTAGCTCAAGCACTTACCAGTTTTTATTCTGGAGAAAGTTTCAATAGTAATAGTTGAAGGTTTTGATATTATACACGCTATGAAAGATAGAGCAACTAGACAGAAGATTAATTTAAAAACATAGAGAAAGAAATCCAACCAGACTTGGCAGACAGATACAGAACAATGTGTTTCTCCACGTCTGTCAACATTTTGCTTTCTATGTGTTGGGACTCAGTAGTTATATATGCATATGTATGATGAATATATTTTCCTGATTCTTCAGTACTTTGCTTTTATAACAGATGTCTCTATCAAGAGTCATAATTTCATCTTAAATTTTATTTTTTCCTGATATTAGTGCAGTCAGCACAGCTTCTGTGTGTTTGCTGTTTGCCTGACATCTTTCTTTCTGCTTTTACTTGTTTGTATGTACTCCAAAGTACATCTCATCCATGCAACCTACATGTTTGTTGCTTTCATTTATCTAGTCAAATCATCTCTGCATTTTTGTTACTGTGTACAGTTTGCTAATATTTACCATTATTTTTGCTTTAATTTGGTTCATGCATACTCCTTTCTCTTTCTGTTAGACATGTGTCTCTTATATTTTCTGTATGTCTTTTGTGTGAGTAATATTTTAAGCTGTAGCATTTCTTTTCCTTTCATGTTCAAATGAGTTCTTTCTTTATTTGCTGCTCCAGTTCAGAGCCTACCATTTACATCTCAGTCTATCAGACTTAGGTTCATACTGCCTTAATTTTAGGCAAGTAGAGACATACCATCCCTGTATACCACTCTTCTATTTTTCCCCATCTGTATGCATTGCACATTCAACAATCCATTGTTACTTTACTTACTGTAATTTTGTATCTATTGAACTAAAAAAGAAAAAGATATTTGGCATATGTTTTAGTGTTCGTTATAGCGACTCTTAGTTACCCTTTTTCTTTCCATTTGTTCTTATGAATTTTATGTGTGATCTGTCGTTACTTCATTACTCCAATTCAGCTATGCTTCCCCTATCACTTAAGCAGATTAGCTGTGCTCTCCCACCTCTCACAACAGTTCAACTGTGTTCCCCCATGTCTTCCTTCAGTTCATCTGTGCTCCAATTCACATCTTCCTCCAATTCAGCTGCGTTTCCAATTATCTCTTCCTCCAGTTTAGCTTGATCCCACCTAACTCTTCCTCTGCTTCAGCTGGGCTCCCACTTCTCTGCTCCTCCATCTAGCTGTGCTGCCTCTCCCTCTTCCTGTAGTTCAGATGTGCTTTCATCGTACCGCCTCTCAGTTTTGTTGGCTAATAGATTTTTCTGTGTGATGGGCCCAGTATGCAATTATATGAATACAATTTCATAGACATAATGTTTAAAATACCGAAGAGAAGTATTTATCTGTATGATCTTTTGCATTTACATAATTAATGTGGCTCTTTCATTTTCTTATGAGAATCTGAATTACTATTTGCTGATGCTTGCTTTCAGCTGAACATTTTCCTTCAGTCTTTCTTGTAAGATAGGCCAATTCTTACCATATTTTGTCATATTTTGTTAATGTGAGAATGCCTTTATCTTCCACTTTGAAAGACAATTTTGCAGGATGTAAGATTCTTGAAGGATATCCTCAGTACTCTCAGCATGTTGTCCCACAGATCTGGGGCCTCCATTGTTTTTGAGAACTTAGGAGCTTCCCTTATCGTAAGCTCCTCTTCTCTTGTGTGTGATGACGAGTTGTCTTCTGTGTTTATGTATATACCTTTGTTTTTAGTTTTCTCTAATTATATTATATTCATGATCAGTGTGGGTATAGTTCTACTTAGTCTTTTTAATGGTATTGGGCTTCTTCAAGGTATAGACTATGTGCTTCTTCACATTTTGGAAGTCATTATTTCTGTTTTTATTACTTTTTTTTGCTTATCATATAAGCTCAGTAAGTACTGCCCCCATAGTTTCCATTGCACTCTCCCCCCTCACCTCCCTTCCTGATCATCCCCTCTCTTCCTCCCTGTCTCCCAGAGCCTACTGTTTCCTAAACTCCCATCCCCCAGAGCATCCATTTATGTTAGTGCCAAACCTCCCTCTGAGTCTGCTACAGTAGTGAAGGTTCAGGGCTCAGTGGCATAGTCCAGGGCAACTCTGTTTAACCCCTTGCCTCTAAGGATCCTACTGCCTGAAGCCTTCTCCCTTGTGATCCTTGCTAGACTTTGAGGGGTCGTTGACGTGTTAGCCATTGTTCAGGTCAGGCAAAGTCTAGTCACATTGTGGCTATATCTTGGTTGCTGCAGCCCTGACTTGTGTGGAGTATCTTGCATTATCATTGGGTCTCCCCATCTTTAGGCTCTTACAATCTTGCTGCCCCTCTTCCACAAGGTTCCCTGAGCTTTAAGATGGGGAGAGATTTGGTTGGTCTGGTTCCACGTGAATATTGTGGGGTCTTTTGGTGTTCTTAATTATGGTTGTTGTTTTCAGTTTTGCTGTTTCTGCACTGCCCTTGGCTGCATCCCCATTGGTATCAAAGGTCATCTCCTAACCAAAGATAAAAGACTGTTTAAACAAAGTTCTTCATGTAAGAACAGACTCAAAGGTAGATGGAAGAATAGGAGTAGGACATAGCAGTGAGAGAGATCAGTTTCCCATTTGTCGGTTGGTTACATCTAACTACCAGTCCCTATATCCTCCCTGACTGGAGAGATCAAACCTGTTCAATCCCAAGTGACCAGGAGGGGAAGTGAGAGTGAGCTGCACCAGATGTCTCACTAGTTACATGCAATACATAACTGTGGCCTAATTTCTCTATTGAAATCTGTTCCCCTTTATTTTGAGGCCCTCTTTCCCCTTCCCTCCTGCTTATAATCCTTTGCAATTAAACAGTGGGTATTACAGAGATTTACCTTTAAATATGTCATCGAGTGAGTTTGGAACTAGGATCCACTTATTAGGGAGTACATACGGTATCTAATTTTCTGTGTCTGGGATACTTTACTCAATGTAATTTCTTCTAATTCTGTCCATTTCTTGGCAAATTTCATTAATTCATTTCTCTGATGAATAATATTTCATTCTGAGTAGTATTCCATTGTATAAATGTACCGCATTTTTATTATCCATCCTCCAACCATTGGGCATTTGGGTTGATTCCTTGACTTTGCTATTATACTGAAGAAGCTACACACAGTACAGAAGAATACTATACAAGGGGAGAAAATTAATCAAAGTCCCCTCAACCTGTGAGATCTGCAAGTTGTAATAAAAATCACCATGGCAATAGGTGACCACCAGTGTAATAGTGGCATGAGTATCAAGGAGACAACCAACAACTTTCTGACTGGAGTCAAGATCTGCTTGTCAGAATGGAGCACATTTCCTGTTACTGTCAACTAGAACAATAACATATAAAAGAGAAGGAACTAGATCACTAGGGGAAAACAATTATGGCAAAAGCCCATGATTTTTTGAGACTTCTCTGACCAATAATTTATCAGAAAGTTGTCATACTCCTGTCAATTATAGTATAATTTTAATTGTCACTGGGTTCTAAGTCAGGCCATTTTTTTTTTTTTTGCTTTGCACTGTTTTCCTCTCTCTCTCTGATCCTCTACTTAGGGACTGTCCATTCTTGTTCTTTTTTAAGAGAATTTTTGACACATTAATAGCATAGGCGATTCCTATGGGGTTACATCCCACAATCACAGGATTTTTCTATAGGTTCCTTTGCTCCTCCTATGTCCTATCCCCTTATTTTCCCTTAGGTACTTTTCCCATTATTCCCTTCCTCACCCTATTTGCTATGGTATCTTATATCTCCCCCCAAAGGTTTCACTCTTACTGTTCCTTCACATCTTTCCACTCATTGATCCCTTTTTAATTTTCTGACTCTTGCAGTAATTTCAAGCCAAATATTTTGACAAGGGGATCAACACTAGCTAGCATCCACATATAAGACTGAATATATGGCAGTTGTCTTTCTGTGTCTGAGATATCTCATTCAATATTTTTGTGGCATACTGTACTTGTGCAGGGCTACTGTCCTGCCTAGAGATATGGTTGAGGAAGAAGGCACTTAATCTCTCAGTCATTTTACCAGAAATTTAGCTTCTGCAGTTAGGAAGCATGTATGGTGTGGGAAGTGTTGGTTTGTGTTCCTACATCCCTTAAAGTGGGAGCTGATGAACATGGAGCTATCTTTTTTCCCACACTCCGTCACCAGAGCTGTGTCATGGGGCACTGCAGGACCGATGAAGAGCGGATGTGCCGTGATGCCTCACCTTCTGAGATTCAGCAGATTATCTTGAATAGATGTTTCTCAATATCCAGTGTTTCCAAAGAGTTTTTTAAAGAAATATTTCTCAGCAATGATATTTGTTCTGCTGGGAAACAGTTTCACAAAAGTTTTGATATTGCTGTCCTGGAATTTTGCTCTCTTCCAGGCTTTTTACATTCTCTTTAAAGTTCAAGTGAATGAAGACAGTCATGTGAATTAACAAAAAAGTACAAATAACAGAATGGTTTTCAGTAGTAGATTTCTAACTACTCAGAGCACCCTCATCTTTTCTATTCCCTGAATGAATTCTGTTGAAAGCTTCTAAACTTATGAGATTTTTTAACTAAGCAATCTCAATATGCTCTACAAACTCTTTCTCTTCCTTTTAGCAATGTGGACATTGTATTTGAAATTTTTGCCTCCAGCTTGAAACTGTAATTTTGAGATAATCTTAGGTCTTCCCTTCATTTACATGCTAGCTTGGGGCTATTTTCAATTCTTAAAAACAGAAATTTAAATATATTCACTGAGGGCAGCTCATCAAAAGTTATGGAGTTTCTACCTCAGGCCACAGACAATCCTTGTTCTTTGTGCAGTGGAATGCTTTCAGAGGAGGAGATGATCTGCAGTCTCAGGGAATCACATGTTTGGGACTTGACTGGAAGTTAAATACTGGAAATCTGCAAGCCTTCAGTTAGGTTGAGAGTCTTTCTCGTGGCATGTCTCCCTACATCCCAGAGTACTCATAGCTGTACGCGAGACCAAAGATACCAAATTGTGTTCTGCTGAGGTCAGAGCTGCTTCTCTTCCCAAGACATCTCAGTCTCAGCATTGGCAGTTGTCTGGTCTTCTTTGTTTCCTCTTCTACAATGATGGCAGGTCTCTACTGCATGAGATTTTGTTGGCTAATGATTGGTTCTCCCCACCTCTAAGTCTGATTCTTTCACAGGAGAATGACATTGTGCAGGGAATAGATATTCAGAATGGGAGTGAAAATTGTAACATAAAAATTCACATGAATATTGGGAACATCTTCCTCTGCTGATTTTGGAATGTGATGATTTCCTTAACAGACCATTTAAATCTCTGGTAGTCTTTGCTCCCTATCCCCACTGCTCTACTTCCCTAGCAACTCCTATTCAACTCCTAAGCAAGTCTGGGGACTTACAAGAGCACCCCAGTGGCACTCTTTCTCTGTGTCTTTATCGACTCTCTGTTTTCTCCACCTGTTTCCTCTCCTCTTTGGGCTCTTCTGTAATCCTACCGGTCTGTCTATAGTGTCTCTCTTATGTTTTCACTGTCTTCTTTGACTTTAAGCTATCTCTTCTACTCTCATGTCAGTTTCATGTTACTAATAGATTTCCATGTGGCCCCTATACATGGCTCCCTTAAACCTAACAGTTGAACCTCCACATTGGTTTCCAAATTGGTGACCCCTCTGGTTTGTTTCTGACAATCTTGTCAGACTGAAAAGTTTTGACTTGCAATTAGATCTTTCTGTGCACAGGGTTCAGATTGCGCCTTTCGGGTCATGCAGATAACCAGGCACACAAAACAGCCTTCTGGTCTACTTATTCAGTAAACACTGGGAAGTCCCAGTGCTTGGAGAGCATTTTGCTAGGTGCGGGAACTCCATGATCACTGAGGCAATTTACACAACTTTGAAATGAGTTTTACTATAGGCAACAGCTACAGAATAAATGCATGTAATATTTTAGTTTTTTACTGTAAGGAAAATATGTAAATTTCATCTAAAACACCCAGTGACTGGTCTCACCTGTGTAGGATGCTGGGTGTCAGGAGTGTCAGCTAAGCAAAGTGATAGTTAATGTGAGCTCTGAATGTACCTTGAGGTCAGGCTACATTTTACAGCAAGTGAGGAGGAAGGATTTCTGGAGAGAAGTGATGAGGGCCATTGCAGGCTCACATTCACTGTTCTTTTTACTGTGCAATTGGGATAATCCAAAAAGCAAATATAATTTCTTGATCATTATCTTCTTGATTTCTGTATTCCTTCTCTGATTCTCCTGGTGTTCACTTCTTTGATAATGACTGGAGTAGCATTTATCTTGTTACAGCAAAAACCTTTCAGAAAAAGGGGCTACATGACATAGGATGCAGTCTTATTAAATTCTATGTGTTAAGGTCAGTGTCTAGGCTATGTGATATAGCTGGTGCACACGTGTAACCTTAGCACATCTTGTGAAATATATAATCACTATATATGGGACACAAAATATCTGGACTGTGAAAGGAAATGACAAGAGGTATAAGAGATTGTACTTTTCTTTTTTTGAGTACAAACGCAGAGGTTTGTACTTGTACAAATAAAGCTGCTTCTTTCTTTTATGTGAAAATATCCTGCTACAAGCTGAAACAGTATCTAACATACTAATTATGTCCTTAAAATATAATAGAGGAAATCACACTTACTCTTCTTGTTTCTGATAAATTCCACACCAAAAGGAATAAGGGAACAAGGGGTTTTATTTTGGTTTACAATGATATAGTTATAATTCCTTGTCCGCCTTGGCAGTAGAATTTGAGCCAACACCAAGGGTCAAGGGAACTGGCCACGTCAAACCCATAGGATTGCTGAGGGGAACAATCCCCCCATCCAGACCAACATATCTGACCAAGTGTACAGAACGATGCTGAGTTTACTAGCTCCCTCTATCTTATTCACCTGGCCAAGGACTGGCCACACCTACCATGGACTGGACTGTCCCATCAACTAGACAGTCTCCTGCAGGCTTGCTTGGAGCCTAACTCAACCATTGGTTTTTTATCAATGTGCCCAGACTTAGAACCTCAACCCAAATTGACACCTGTAACTAACACCTGAAGAACATTAATCTGTTGATCATCTTCTTCTGAATGGGCTTCAGATGGTAATACTATTCTGTATCTGGGCTGCTAGATTTTCTTTAGAAAATCTTGCATTTTATGTCCCAGAAAGACAAGCCCAGACTTTACTAGAACTTTTACTTAAAAATAGCAAAAGAGATATGCAGAGACTAAAGGAGTGGATTAAGCTTAATTATGACTAGTGAATTTAGGCTTAAGTTTTAAGAATTGAGTGCTCTGATATGTTTCATGTATGAGTAGACAGAAAAGATTTGCTCTTTCATTCTGTCGGAGATCCTCCTTCATGAATAGGCTGTATGCTCTGATTGTCCCTGATATTTCTGGATTTGCTCCCTTCTGAGAGGTTCCATGTCACTCTTATGCTTGGTTGAAGAGATCCATGCTGGAAGACTTGGAAGCCAATGCTCCCATTTTTATTGCTTCGTCTATGAGCTATATACCACATAAAGTATAGAAAAGTCTGTGTACCTTTATTTTAAACTGAAGGAAAAATTCAAAGCATATCAGAACTAGTGGGCTTTGTCAGGAAAGGAACCTGTGAGGAGGTTCTCCTTCCGACATGGGGTCCACTTACTCTCACTGACCACTGTATCCCACCCACATATAGTCAGTTGTTCATTGTTCTTCTCTTCCCACCTCTGAATTATAAGCCAGTCTCCTGTAATATACACACACGCGCACGCACACATACACACACACACACACACACACACACACACACACACACACCCCTTCCAAGGACCAAAAGCTAATTATCAGAGAAATTGCACACTGACGCCTTAAGGAGGATAGAGTTCTTTTTTCTAACTACCACATAATTTGCAAGGTAACACTGTCTCTAGCAGTCTGGACATATCATTATGCAAGAATTATATAATTCAATGACCCATCCTGTTCTCATCCTTTTCCTCCTCCCATCCAGTTTTAAATTGCATTTGGGGCCTTCTAGGTGTCCCAGAAGGGGCAGTTGTGGATAGGGTTACTCTTTCTATTTCTTTAATATCAAGGGGCTTTGCTATTGCTGTTCCATTAAGGAGCAGATTCGACTCCTTATCTAAGAGCCTGTCTTCCCCTCAATTTCCAGTTAAGCAGGAAGGGAGGCAAGGATTAATCTTCCCTTGGGTGAGTAAAGGTAATTGATGACCCACTCACACAATGGCCAGGTCACATGGTCTGACAAAGGATTTGCCTCTTTCTGAATCATGATTCATTTTCATTAAGTCTTACAAAGGAATAAGAATAAAGCTGGATTTAAGCATTTTGTGCAGCATTTAACGAATTGCCTCTTCTAAAGAAAAGGAAAAATTACACAAATTCTTGCCAGAAAATTCAGCCAGCATGGTCATCATAGCTTTATGATATATATGCAAATTAATTATGAAAAATGTTCAATTCTTAGTAAAATTCTAAAAGAGAAGCAATTTGAACATTTGCAGCCATGTATCCTGGTGAGGCCAAAATTGGGCAAAGGCAGAGCTGAGTGCCAAATGATAATTTCTGCTAAATAATTCAGGCCATGTGAACTCTGATATTTTACTTACTTTAATGAGTGTAATGGGTGCAATTACCAACTGTTTTCCTCTCAGGGCCAGACAATGTGCTTTCGTCTAATTGTGGGCTCCATTTTTCTTTGAACAACTCATATCTGCAAAGTTCCCTATAATTCCTGTGTCTGGCATCTGTAGCCACTAAATAAATGCATGTTACTAAGTTAGCGGAAATGACTATGAAAAAGAAGGATTGCAAAATGAAAGCCACAAGTCTGTTGACTAAGAGATTGATGTCCTTGCAAATGATAAATGTCTTATGATATGGGGTAAAAAAAATCTTGGGGCTTGGGTTTCTCTTTAACACAGTCTTTCTCCTTCTCCCCATGCAGGGAAGTGATGCTGATATGGTGGATAAGAACAAGTGCTGTACCCTGTGTAACATGTCTTTTACCTCAGCCGTGGTGGCCGACTCACATTATCAAGGCAAAATCCATGCCAAAAGGTTAAAGTTGTTGCTAGGAGATAAGACACCATTAAAGGCCACAGGTATGTATGTGAACACTGAACCAGGGAGAATTGGTAGCCAAAGGCTGCTTTTGTCATACCTTCATTTTCAGAAACTTCCAGCATCTGTAAGGTGCCATAAAATATTAATGGAACATTGAGTACAATTTCAGATGTCTATTCAGCCTCTTTCATCTACTGAACTGCTGTTAATATCCTGTAAGATGTTGTTGTTCATATCTACCATGTGTCATGTGAAATACTGTACCCAGAATGTTGTTCCTAAAGTCTGCTGTATTCCACATAGATAATGGATCTGTATATTACTTTGTGAGTAGATTACCTATCAGAGGCTGTGTAAACCAGGGTGGAATCCTGTTCCTCTCTTGGCAGGGAAGGAGTAGTCTTTATAACAACATTAATTTGCAGATGAGTGAAATTTTTATGGCATTCTTGCTCTTGTTGCAGAGATGCTGTGATTCAAGCCTATTAACTTGCACCAGTAAAAGTTTAAATATTGATATCAGATTACCTGACCTTCTAAATGCTTAGTTGAAAAATGTCTTTAGAGGTTGATCAAATCATGAAGCTAAAATGTTTTTATAACTTAATAATGATGAAACTATTTGGGAGATTTATATTGTGGGGAAGATGTTACAGACTAGGCTCTGATCCCAAGAAGTGAGGGATATTTTTCATCACGTCTTCTCTCTCAGTGCAATTAAAATTTAGTGGTGCATTTTATCCTGCTGTCTAATGAATCCTGAATAAATCGTGGGCGTAATTATTTTTAAATGGTATTTTGGAAAAGGGAGAGAGTCTCAAACAATGCTTGGCATTTATCTTCAACAGTTCTTTTCTTAAGAAGATGTCTTTCTTTTCCAAGAGAATAACAAGAAAATTCTCACTACATTTTTCTTCTTAGTTGAAGCATATTTTTTCTCGTGAAAGTGGCCATAATGAATGTTCAATCATAGTGGTGTGTCTGGGGTTGAGCCCATTTGTTTGGAAACATAGTACATGCTGTGGTATTGAGTGAACTCTTGGCCTCCAAGAGGTTGGGTGCTCTCCATGTGATCTACTACCCATCATCACATCTAAAATAGACTTTTACTTCTTTTCTATGAATGAGAACCGACTTATTCTCTCCACCTGAGAAGAGTGCTACTGTTAAGTGTCACTTTGGGGTGACAGAACAGAAGAGGCTATATCTTCATTTATCATCTCAATTAGCAAAAGAAAGGTTATTTCTACAAAAAAGTAAACACATGGCAAAAATAGTTCCTTGTGATTTTATATATGTCCTCAGATGGCCATATATGAGACCATTTGCCTAAATTCAAATATTCTGCAGGGTCTTTGGACAGAACTCAGAGGTCATTTATTAGTTGTTATGAATATATTTCAGAAGCAAAGGCCAAGAGCATTTGAGGCAGTCCGAACTCAGCGGAGGATCTGTGCTGTCCATGGTTCTGAAGGCTCTTCCTGTGCAGGGTGCTGACTCCTCATAACCCTTGCTCACAGTTAGAACAGAAGGGACTGAGAAGGGGAGGCAGACATCACCACCTGCTTATTTTGGGCAGGCAGAAGAAAGACTGTCGTTTCCCTGTGCTACACTTAACTCCTTCTCTTCCAGTTCACATCTTCCTTCTTCAGCCTGTCTTCTCATCTGAGGGGACTTTGAGCAGAAAGGATCTTGGGGCAACCAAACACAGAATTGAAGCATCTGTGAAGCTAAGCATGTCCTGGGCTTGGCAGTGTCAACCATTAGACATGAGGGTGACTAGAGATAAGCACTGAGAGGGGATTGGACAAAAGCAAGCATGCAGTGTGTGGGAACTGAGAACATGTGATGACTGAGCCAGTCACTGGAATCAGGTGGTATCTGGATGATAGATAAGGTCTGGGGCTCTGGGAAATGCAGAAAGGGAGCACATTAAGCACCTAGTTGGAGACCATGCTTAAAGAAAGAGCCATTTAGGGGGGCTGGAGAGGTGGCTCAGGGGTTAAGCCTCTGCCTTGCAGGCAGAAGGTCCTGAGTTCAGATCCTAGACCCCACGTATAGACAGGCAGAAGTGGGGGTGGCCTGCGCTTCTGGTCCTGGTAGGGCGGAGCCTGTGAATCCCGGGGCAGAGAAAATGAGGAGAAGGTGGAGGCGGTCCATGGTGGTTCCCGAATTCATCCGTGGTTCTACACACACACACATACACACACGCACACACGCGCACACACGCACGCATGCACAATTGAATAAATAATAAAAAAAAAAAAAAGAAAGAGCCGTTTAGGCCGGGAGCAGGACTGAAACAGATCAGAACCTGCATTTTTGAACTTAAGATATCGCAGATGGAGGGAACAACTTAGAGGTCTTGGAGAGGAATACTCAAGCCAGGATCTTTCAGAACTGCCACTTGCTTCTTACTGGTGACAACATTGTGTTCCCTGTGGTAAGTGGCAGCCCCGGCAGCAGTGTCTGGAGGCCTCAACCCTGGGATAGCCTTGTTGTTAAACCTCTGACTAATCAGCTGTATTGGCTTAAGATCACATCTGTAATTAAGGCAAAACAAAAGAGGAGCATGTAAAATCCAGCCAGCAGAATGGTGAGGCCAGAAACACCCCGCTTCCTGCTTGGGTTTGCTGTGTGCTGTGTGCGCTGCTGCTGCTCCGGTGGCTTCTAGGTGTGAATATTTGAAAGCTTGCTGCTTTTCAGAGATGCTTCATGACAGGCACACACATGATAGACCCTGCGATTGTGGCCTCCTACTGACTTCAGGTGTGAACTGAGTCTTCAGTCTGACTTGCTTTCTTTGGTGGGACGCGCGTGTGCTAGAACTTCTAAAGTGCTGGGAAAGACCACGGACAAACAAACCAGTTCCCAGTCCTTGTTTGTGTCCCGGGTGTCTGCTGTGGTTCTTGATGTGAAGGCAGAAGCAGGGGGAGGGACTCTGACCCATGTGTGCTCACAGGACAGGAGACAGAAAGAAGGAGAGTCATGCTGCTATATATATATATAGAAATTGAATAGCGACACTGTGTAAGGATAAAGAGGAGATCCAGGACAAGGATGTTAGTGGGGTTACCATCACCATTGAGTCATTATACAGAAGCTATTAGCATAATCACACTGCTTCTGGCAGTGCCTCGCACCATTAGTGTAAGCTCTGTCTGGTCCATAACTCAATGGTTCATCAGCTGGAAGGAGGCAGAGCTAGTGTGATCAAGCATCTGTTTCCCCTAGTCCCATCTCTGTTTCCCCTAGTTCCATGATTGTCAAGCAGCTTTTGACTCTGAGCTCACCACCTTCTCCTGGATTCTTGATGGAGGTTCCTAGGAGTGGCTATAGAAATCTATGCTGACTAGTCTTAAAAGGTGCTTTTCACTAAGGGAACCTACTGGACTTTCTGGCTAGAAACAGTACATGCTGCAGTGTGACCAGACCTTAAGCTAGCAGCTCAGAGCTGCAAGACAAATACGTGGAGGAATGGCAGTTTCCTCTGTGATTGTTGGAGCTTCCTTACTCTCTTAGCTTAAGACTGATGTCTATCTTAAGATACTTAAAATTTACAGATTATTTCCTTTAATATTCCTGAGTCTTTGATACATAAAAGTGATTAAGATCTCTTTGCCTATCTCATGCTTCTTATGTAACGTATAGAGAATTTATGCATCCAACATCAGCCAGGGAGGTGCAGCACATATGTGATGAGATACACAACTAGATATGCAGTAGAAAACAGGCCAGGGAGAAGGATGTGATGGGGTACATAGTTGAAGTTGCCTCTTTCTGTTCTATTCTCCTGCCACAGCACAATGCAAAGCAAAAATATTGTAATACTCGGGATCTGGAAAGTGGAATGTGATTGATAACTGAAGAAAGAGAGCTGTCCTGAGGAGATAGCAAACTACAATTGAAGGCAGGACTTGGAGGTGTGTGTCTATGATTGCAGCACCTAGAGGCTGAGAGAAGGGGATTGGAGGTTTGAAGGCTGGCTTGCATAGACAAATGATGCTAAAACTGAACAGACAGAACAGAACAGGGAATGTGGTGATGGTGGTGGTGGGGGGATTCTTGCTAACTCCCTACTGTCAGGAGCTTGATATTTCCCCAGAGTTGCTACAAGGTTTCAGTGACAGCAAATGTCTCAACTAAGATTAAGATTCAGGTACTTTGGGAAAACAAACAGATGAACTCAAAAGAAAACTTGACCAAAATCTTAACAAGCTGTGCTTCTTGGGTTTTTAATCTGGACCTATCTGCTGCAGTTTCCTAGGTTGGTCACTAGGGAGGATTCCTGTCTTTTCCTCCTGTCTTATGCGGGCTCCTGAATCTCCTTGGCATTGCCACTCCATCTTTGCAATCCCTGCATTCCTTGACATGCAGTCTTTTTTCCTGAGTGTTCTTATTAAGATACCAGTCCTCTTTAAGGCCTTCTCTAATGCAGTGTGTCTTTTCCTAGCTCAACTAATCACATCTACATAGACACAGTTTCCAAATGAGCTCATAATCTTATACTCTGAAAGGACATGAGTTGGGGTGGAGGGCACAACTGTGCTTCACTGATTAACACTGACAGGCATTGTGAGTCTGGATATTGTACTTTATGGTCATGATCCCTCCTAATGCTCTCATAAAGCCAGGCCCTTGGAATGAGAAGAAATTCAAGTTCCTTCCCAAATTCAAAAGAAAAGTAATAAATATTAATTAAAGGAAATCTGAGGCTTTATTAGCATTTTCCATGTACAGTGAATCATAGCACTAATGGTTAGATGCTCTGTAGGACTTAACTGAAAGGTTCATTCATGTTTGATCAATAATATTGCTTATCTAAAGCTTGTTTACTAGACATTCAGTTGATGGGAGTAAATGTAATATGTATTGCTTCAAGACCTGAGTTATAAGATGGAAGAGGACATGAGACTTGTAGAACAAGAAATACACTTTTCTGTGATACTCTGGGGTTGAACATTGTCATACCAGAGAGTCTAATCTATCCTGGTTGATGTATTGAACCTTAATATTCCTGTTTCACCCAAAAGCTTCGGTGAATTCATCTATCACTCACAGAAAAAGTAGATATTGAACCCAACTTTTATATAATTTCCAGATATTTTTAGCTTGACAATAATGGCTTTAAAATTAGCAATAACTTTCCCTTATTTTTGGCCCTTCCAAGTGTGAAGTTGCTGTCGTACTATGGCTGCTTTGATAATGCTGGGAAATGTGTAGAGCACTGGGTAAGTTGTGTTTCACAGAGACCGTGGGGCTGGCTCCTCAGCCTGCCATTGCTCTGCTTGACATACTTCTTGGCCCATTGAACAAATGTCGGATGAGCAACAAAGGGAAGCAAATTTAGTGCTTAATAGATATTTAAATGTCTGTAGCTTCTATTAAAAAAAATGCCACGTCAATGTGCTGGCCAAAGATAGCAGTTTTCTACCTGGGCACAAAGAGTCATACATGTTCACCATGTTGATTTTACAATATTATCTTTCAATGTACAAAATATGTGGACATTAATATGAGGCATAAGAATAGACTGTGAGGTCAGATCCTGCTTTAGGTTTCACTTACACCCAAGTTACCTTTCCATGTTGGTTTTCGCTGAGTTCCTGTTCCTTCAGCACCTGGTTCTTCAGTCTCTCTACCCTTAGTACATAGTAGGATGAACACAGTAAGGGAGAAAATGGATTCAAAAACTTTATCATAGTGCCTTTCAAACAACCACATGTGGGTCAAATGAATACATGTGAAAAGGCACACTTCATATGAATCCTTATCACTTGTGGGTGAGCATACACAAAGATGTCCCAAAACTGCTATTGCAGCCCTTGGGGTATATCACAGTCATTGTCTCATATACACAGAACTCTGAGTTGTCTGAGTCACCCCCAAAGTCCCATCCTTTTGTCTATTC
The DNA here is from genome assembly GCA_023101885.1 of Typhlomys cinereus. NCBI lineage: Eukaryota > Metazoa > Chordata > Mammalia > Rodentia > Platacanthomyidae > Typhlomys > Typhlomys cinereus. Next base: position 2,077,800 of record JALPQD010000358.1, on the reverse strand, counting down.
AGTGCAAAGTCTTTGACCTGTGTCATGTTTCCTGGTGACTCAGCCAATTATAATGGCCCCAAGGAGCTGAGGAGCTCTCCAGAGTTCTTGAAGGAAGAAGTTGGCTACCTTCTTTATGAGGTATAGATGTGTAATAGTTATGCTTCTCTCAGGCCTCAATCACAGCACCACTGGCCATAAATTAATGCATTCAGCAAGGTATCATCGTTAAACAGAAACAAGCACACAGCAAAATCCTATGTTGCTCTATTGGTCAAAATGTGCTCACAAGCTCATGGGAACCTAGCTTTGTGCCTCCCTAAACAGTGGTTCAGCATTTCTGGCAATTCTTGACAACTGCTTTGAACAATGAGAAATAAGTGTGCAAAGCAAAAATGACTCCATAGTTACTTCATTTTCAAAATTTCTGCTCATTACTCTACAATGAAATAAATAATAACATTTTGAAAATTCTGGATTTGGTAGACTGAATCCAGCTAAAGAATAAAATCTACAGGGAAACCTGGTTATCATGTGGCTTTCATGCCAGAGCATCCCCTCATTGTTTCATTTAATCTGTATTTTATGATACATAAAGTATAACAATGCATGAATCATTATAGCTGTTTTCTCATGAGGAAACACACTGACTAGTGAACACCTTGCCTGACAATACACAGTGACAGGGATAATTGAGAGACAAAGCCAAGACCCAGGATGCTGATTCTATAACTGTTCTTAGATCTTTCCTGATAAGCAACGCTTTGTAAAATGACTGGCTATATCAACTTACACCTTGAACACAGCAGGTCAGATCCTGTGCTCTCACAAAGATAGCATAGCAACAAAGAGAGTCATAATCTTTAAATTGATTATTTCTCATTTGTAAGAACAATCAAAGGTGTGGGGATGGGGACCAGGAAGCAGTGGCCTTAGCCATTCTGTTGGTGTGCAAGTGTTTTGACTGAAGTTGTTTGATTCCTTCTTTGTTTCCCATTGAAAAAGAGAGAAGTAGAGCTTCCCAACTTATCCATACATTTCCATGCCAGATGCAGAATTATTTATTTGAGTTCTCTGTGGAAAGAATGAAGATCAGGATATTCTAGATCTATTTGAAAGTTGCATAAATTCAAATGCTGAATAATGTATGCACTACAGGTTCTATCAGCCTCTCTTATTTGCATAGAAGATTTTATATATCATAGCTAGCGCTTCTATCACCTGAGTCAGGTTATTTGGTTTGCTTGACATATCTGTCTAGACGCTGGTTATAATGGATGCAAACAATAGTTTGTCAAACAGGCAGATCTTTGTAGCAGTTATTTTCTTTTAAATGAGAAAAGCTTACATGTTCTAAAATATCATCTTTCGATCAATGCATTTGTCCTGATGTCTTTGTTCTGTGCATATAAATGCAGGAAATAGATTTGTAGAATTGCATTGCGGAGCCTCTCATTTTGCCCTTGTGAGAAGTGAAATGATCCGCCCAGGACTTGCTGAAAGGAGATACTTCTCTCACCTTGCCACAGTCTCTCAGTGATTCATCTGGACAGGAGGAAGCATACTGACTAGCCCCAGGACTACTCTTTGTTAACCAGGATTTAAAGATTAGCCTTGTGAGTGAAGGTCTTGAGATGTGGAAATTCCCTAAATGAACCACACCTCCTATATCCCTGACACTCCCACCCTCTCTGCCGCTGTCCCACTTACCTAGCAACTCCCGAGGGACTCCTTAACAAGGTCCGAGGAGCTAAAAGATGCCCCACCCAGAGGCTCCATCTTTTCTTCTGTTTTGTGTGTTAGATTGTTTGTTTGTTTCTTGCTTTCTCTTCTCTTTGGACTTCCTTGCACCAAGCTGTCCATATTAGGTGTCTTCCTTTCTCCTTGATTTCTTTAAATTTAAGCTATCTATTGTATTTCAATGCTTTCCCATATTAAGTCTAAACTATGGTTCCTTTGGCTCACTGTCCAGGTCCATGAACCAGCATAAACCCAGACTTACATGCAGGAAACAGAAGTGGGAGCAGTAGGAATTCATCAGGCATCGGGTCAGAGGGAGCCTAGGATGTCCTCCATCAACCAAGCCCACTTTATTGTAGCATATATGAGTATTTATAGGAAAACAATCAAGGAGCAGGGCCAAATTCAGGAAAACATCAAAAAAGATCAGGACCAAATTCTTTACAGGATTATGTAAAACATATACATTGCAGTTAAAAAAAGAAAAGGCAGGAATGACATCTACTTGCTGAGGGACCAGACATGATGTCTCCAGGTAGAGAAAACAGGTATGGCACCTTGTTGCTAGAAGGGAATGGAGATGTGTGCCTCAACAGTTACTTGGTCCATGCATTAGCATATCTCAAATCTGTAGGAAGGAATTTTGGGGGAGGTAACATACCAGCCTCCTGAGAAGAACAAAAGCGATCTAAGAACAGACAGGAGGCAGACTCAACTTCCAAGGGAAGGAACCCCTAACGACAGTCCATTTCAGATGCTACTGTATCATTCTCCAGAGAGCAGGCTTGGGCCGACAACCCCCACAGCTCACATCTCTAATAAACTTGTATTTCCCTCCCCTCCCCTTCTCTCCCTTCCCTTCCCTTCGTCTCTCCTCTCCCCTCTGCCTCTGCTCCCCTTCCCTACCTTCCTTTCCTCCCCTTTGGTCCCCTCCCCTTCTCCTTCCCTTCCCTTTTCCTTCCTTTCCTTTTCTCTGTTATATCAAGGGTATCCTGTGTACCTGTGAAGGCTCACAAGTGACTTTGGGAATCATCCTGGATTGCTCTGCCTCCTGTTTTGGTATTTATCTAGAGGGCCAGAGTGCAAGTTGCCACCATTTCTGCCTGGTATCTTTGGGATTTGGGATACAAACTAAGGATTAACCACTGAGTCATCTCTCTAGCCCTAAACTTGCATTTCTTTAGACTTTCCCTTGTGTTAATTTCTTTTTATGATGGACTACCACGTTGTCCTTACATCCTTACACATTATCAAAATCTCCTGCCTGATCCATAGCCACATCAGTCATTCCAGTCAAGGGGATACCTTTCTTAGGCTAAATCGATTATTTCCTTTCAGTAGAAAGTCAATTTCTTTTGTGTGTGACTTTCTACTTGGCGACAGGGGGTCTGAGGCAAGGATCAGATCATGATTGCTGTCTTCCTATGTTGCACTCAGTGATCAATGAAACAAGATCAGTAATTGGCTAGAATTAAGATTTTAGAACATCATGCAATTCCTTAAGTGATATTTACAAATCCTTTTAAATGCCATAGACTTGCTTTTCTCTTTCTGATGATTAAATAGTGACATAAGACAATGGACAGCTCAAGGAGCTTTATGATGTGGCTTTGAATTTCTTCCAGAAACTGTTCTTCAGCCTCCTTTCTGCAGCAGAGTTCAGTGTAACAATAAAATCATCAATTTCCTGTGCTTACTCTGAAACTGGAAACAGGAGCAGCGGTCAGGTCTAGGATGTAAACACACAATGCATTACTATTCAGAAGAAGCTCCAGCCAGAAAATTTCCTGGCAGTACCTCTTAAATCATCTAGCAAAGATAAGAACTCTAAGTGTCTAGCTTGGAAACTGAGAAGACGGTCATAAAATAAGCATTATACCTAAATTAATGAGTAGTAAGAGTCCCAAACTATGTTCTTGTCCTTTGAAATACTTATAGATTTTAAACACCAACTTCGAAACTTCTGCTTTATGCTATTTGGTTTTATACAGAACCAGCAGATACTATTTGATTTTTGAGTTCAGTAAGTATTATATTTCTTTGCATTTAAAAAATTTGATTTAAGTTTTCTTTTGTCTGACCATTCAGGATGGCAAGAAGTCCTGCCTGGTGAGTCATTGCGGTTCCTTCGCCTCTTAAGGTTCATGTAAGGGACCTCTGACTGTAGACTTTGTCTACTTTATGATCGAATCACTGACTATCAGGATGCTGTTGCATATGTGACCTCCATAGACTGCCCAAATCCCAGAGCTTCCTTAGAAGTGAGTTTTTCCTGTCTGTCTTCCTATGTAGGTCTTAGAGACTGCCATGAGGATCTAACACAATCCTCTATACCAAACTATAGAAAAGAAGACTCACCGTAGGATTGCCACAGGCATTCACTGCAGATAGACTGTTGCCAAGCCGCCTATCCATACTTAGGAGGCTGCTTTCCCCTGATCTTTAGCTCTTCCTTACAGACACTAGACATACCCTTCTTTGCCATTCAGATCCTCTTGTCTCTCAGACCACCCAGTGTAAAAACACTTGTCCACTGTATTCTGGGGGTGGAAAAGGCTCCACCCAGACTTAGGTATCCTTTTGGAAATAAGCAAATATAGAAATAAGACATTCATTTCATAATAGGTTATTTTGTTATATAAACTGAGTCTGACAGACATCCAGCAAGTTGACTTCAAACACCGAGGTGACATTCGAGATTTTGTTTTAATTCCAATAGCCTTAAAGAAGCTGCTTCACTTATATAGGATTTTCTGCTAAGAGATTTTTCAGTTGTTTGTTGAGCTCCTAGGAATTTATGACCTTTAACTGTAAATTTACCTAAGGTTTTCAAAAGCATTTTCGTGCATTATGAATTACAAAGGAGAGATTAAGGACCTACTCAGTCTCTGCAATCCCTTCTGGCAGTGGGGAGTCTCACTGCAAGTGAGAGAGGCTGAGACAGTTTCTAGGAATTTGAGCACACTGGCCTCAACATGGAAAGATAGAGCAGGGTTCAGAAGCTGCGAGTCATCCTGGGAGTGAGGCCCAGCCCACTGCCACCTACTGAATCACTGAGCTGAGAGGCAGGGGCCAGGCCACAGGCTGCCCATCAGTTAACTCTTCTGTGATTCTGTCTTGAGTCATTGGCGTCTTCATCCTGCTTTCTGCCAGGAGAGTAGCTGAATCTGAACACTTGAACTTTTCACTCTCGGCACATCTAATGCATCAAGACTACCCGTGGGCGGGGGAGGGGGGGGGACATGCTGTCTCTGGCCTGCAGCTGGTCATCAGGCTGTTGTACTTCAGCTGCTCTTCTTCCCAAGTATTTCAAAACCGTTTTGCCTTTGTTTACCTGTCTTTTTCCCTAGGCCATCTGCTGGGCTCATGTGGATCCTTTTTATTATTCTAGAAAAATATCCTATTCGGCTTTGAAAGAGTCTTTGATCTGTGCAGTGACAGAAGAGTCCTGGCCAGCCACATGGACATCTCTAGGAACAGAAGCTTCCAGATGTCCTCTGCTTAACTCAGCCTCTTTCAGGATGGATAGCAGTGTAGGACCAAGGAAGGAGAAAGGGGAGCAGCTACAGGCTTGTGTTCTAGCACAATTGCTGACTCAATATCTTCAAACAGACACACTCACCACCCGACCCTGTTTTATTTTAGGAAATAACTTTACCAGTAGATGCAGATTTGAGTCTACTTTGACTTTATTTCAAAATTCATTTTATTTTTCTGTGGGTATTCTGATTTTTTTTTTTTAGAAATCTCTAAACTGCATACACTTCAAACATCTTAATAAAAAGAAGTTTGGGGAAATAAGATCAAAGTTCACCTGGTCCAGGCTGCAAGTTCGTGACATTCTGTCAGCTCGAGGTACACCACAGTGTCAAGACATATAGCTGAGCTGAGCAAGGTTACAGTGTAGATCTCAGAAGCCTGGGAAGATGGTGGCCACCTCCAGTGTATGTTCCCAGCCCTGGCAATGCAGGAGAAGCACCTGCATGGCTTTGAAGACGTCCATTGTCTGTTCTCTCCCTAAGGGTTTTGGAGTCCGTTGAAGACAGAGCCTAACATAGTTTGAGCCTTAGAGAGGTGATATTAACTCCCAGGCAAGAAAGCACCATGAGTTCTTAATTCAAACTTTCTGATTTTAATGTGTATGAATCATCGCGGCTTTCTGGAAGTGTGGAATCTGATCTGTTGACTGGGATAGGACCCGAGATTAGCATCCTCAGTAAACTGCTAGGAGAGATGGATTTTTGGTGGAGACACATAGCTAGACTCTCTCTGACTCTCAGTGGCACACTTCACTGAAATAGTCTTCAAGAGATCATTTTACAGTACTATGCATTCAATCTTGGCTGTGCCTGCGTGGCAGCAACGAGCTACATGGACTAAGCCATAGTTATAGTTATGAAGATGGGTGACACACTTGAGAAATGCAGACGTTGTTTAGGTCCCCAAGGCATTTACTGGCAGAGACTTGTTCAGCCCAAACAAGCCTCCTTTAATTTGAGAAGCAGGGATAGAAGGCCCGGTGCTTTAGCATGTAATGCTGCAATTTTCTTTGTGAAGGCTTTGGGAAGGACCTCCATATCTTGGAGCACAGCAGGTCAGCTGTCTCACGGTGTGGCCTCAGGAGGTTCTGGAGTTGCTCTGAACTTTTAAATAGCTGGCTGGTTGAGAGGGTCATCATACCCTCAGGTTTATTAGTACCCCAAAGGCAGTGTCGATGAAATACTTTATCCTTAGATTAACTGATAAACTGCAAAACTCGTCCAGAGCTAACTTACTAACATTGAGGCCAATGTTAATTTAGGAATATGTGCTTAAAGACACTCACTGTAGAGGATAAAGAGAGAGACCAGGAGACCTCTCCTGTGGAAGGTGGTCAGATTCTCCTCAGAGAACCAGTGAAGCTCTCCTCCCTCCAGAACTTCCAGGGCTTTGGCTTTCTGGGCCCCTGCTGCAAAGCCGCCTGCTTCCTTCAGATTTAATGGAACTTCTCTGCCCCGCTTCTGGCACTGATCACTTTTCTCATGTGAATCCTTTATAAATATTCATAGGCTATAAGAAATGATCCAGGAAGCAGGCTCTCTTGTTGAATAGCTGCTGCCGCCGGATAAGTAAATCATTCCTTGATTCTGAGAGTAGGGTATGGATTAGGTGAAGGAGAAAAGTTACCAGAAAGAAAAGCACCCTAACTAGTGCTTGTGATCCTGGTGAGGACTTTGATGCTTTCTGGGAGCGAGCATCAGGGAGGGGGACCCAAGCCATTCCTCATTGGGAAACCTATTTTACATGTGGAATGTTACCTATTAGTAGCATGCGCTATAGGATTTAAATTTGGGAGGAGAGGCTGAGGGCATGTCTGCAGGTGTTCAATTAGTAGGTTGTTTGATACTTACCCAAGTAATTAACCAAGTCTGTACAGTACTTTAATCTTTGTGAGGTAGAAGAGCTGTAGGTAGGAAACCTTTCTGCCACCCCCACTATCTTACTTCCCTGGCAACTCTCACACGGCCTCTACACATCCCTTAACAACCTTTGAGACCTTAAAAGACTGACCACACCCAGGGACTCTCTCTCAGCTTTCTGGGACCCTCTCCCCTTTGGAGCTTCCTCCACCTCGCTGGCTGGCATGAAGACTCCAGTGTAGGCTCTCTATTGCTCTCACTGGCCTCCTTGACCTTAAGCTGTCTTTTCTGTTCTGACACTTTGCCATCTTAGGACTAAACTGTGCTTCCCTTGGCTACCAGGCCCTTCATTTTAATAAACTTGTATTTCTTGCGTTAGCTTCTCTATTCATGGCTCTCCATGAAGCCCCTACACATTGCCAGGGTTGCTCCTATTTTCTTTTCTTGCTTTTACCCTAACACTTTGTACATGATATACTTTGATTTCAATTACCTATAGTTAATTGTGGTCTAAAAACTACCAAAGGAATATTCCAGAATTAAACAATTTATAAGTTTAAATTATGGACAATTCCAAAGAGTATAGTGGAATCTCTCATCTCATCTGTCCTGCTCAGGATATCAATCAGCTTCTGATGCACTATATCAATACTGTATAGGCTACCTGCCTATTACATTACTTTGTAGCCACAAAGACACCAGACAGACTGTCTTAGTATTGCAGTGGTTCTTTTCAAGTGACAATTCAGTTAATAATGTCTCCAAATAAAGTACTAGGGTACATTGGTGATGCAGACATGTCAGTGTAAGCCGTGAAATATATCCTTTAAACAAAATGGTAAAAATTCTCAATTCAACTTAAAAGAGAAAAAAAAAACTTTTCTGAACTTGCTAAGATCTACATTAAATATGAATAGAACAAGTCACTGTACATATGAATATGAAGTCCAGTGGTCTCTGAGCCACATGGAGTCAGGAAGCAAATCCCCCTGCCACAGAAAGATGATGTTATAACTCTCTATGGCTGTCTCAAATTATGCTGCAAACAAGTGTCTTCAGAATTTTTCTACTAAGTCCTTATGTCAGCCAAAATATCTGACATAATAATTAGACCAAAACACTTTATAGCATGTTTTAATAACTCAATAATGATTTGAAAGTAAAATACAAGTTAATTGAGAGCAAACTATTTCCATTTAATTTCTTTTTTTAAGTTTTTTTTGTTTATTTTTCCGTGTGTGTGTGTGTGTGTGTGTGTGTGTGTGTGTGTGTGTGTGTGTTTCTGTGTGCGTGTATATAGGAGGGCACTGCGTGTACCTGTGGAGCCCAAGAGTGACTTTGGGAGTCGCCCTGGATTGTACTGCCTCCTCTTTGCTTTGCTCTGGAGTTTACCAGGTTCTACCTTCCCAGGCCAGAAGTACAGGCCATTGCCATTTTTATATGGTGTTTTTATGTAGGGCCCAGGATCCGAACTCAGGAACCTCTGCTTTTAAGGCAGAAGCTTAACCCCTTAGCCATCTCTCCAGTTTGCCATTTGATTTCTAAGTAACCTCTCTGACTAGAGAGGGTCTTTTGTCTGCTGACACCATACAACATCTCACACGCCTTGTAATGGGAGGGAACTTTCCACCTCATTTATTTGTTGCATTAGTTGTCAGTAACATCCATGAATTCAGATTGATAGAAGCATGAAATGCTTTAAAGCAATGTGCCATCTAATGGTGAAATTGCCAACTCTTTTGAGCAACTGGCTCCTGAGGTGTTCAGAAGACATTACTATCTGCAGCTTTCGGAACCTACCATGGTTTTCTTTTGAATTCGTCGCATTTGCCACAGACCTATTCCTCTAAGAATCTGAGAGCTGTGATCACAACCAAGGTCTTAGACCCTGAGAGCGAAGCTCTTGATCTGAAAATTGTGATTTGAGAACTCTTCACCACTCACTTCTGGTTCGTGAGCCGTCTGCCCAGAGGGCGTGTCAGCACTGATTTCAAGCAGCAGAATGCTCTATACAGGAACAGAGTTCCTTCTCTGATGGAAATTACATAACGGAGACCAAGCACTTCTGTCCTTCAACTGGAGTTCATTTAGTTTATAGTGTATGCCAGGACCTGTCGTGGGTACTGAGATGAAGCACTAAATAGAAGGTAATAATCCTTGTCTTGCGAGTTTCCGTTCTCACCTCCTGTTTTTAGTGCTCAGAAGATTGAGGTCTTGCCACTTACAGATTCCTTTGTCAATATGGGGGGAAATTATGAAAGGCTTTTTCCCCTCTGAAGATCTGTGTAATGGCTTATTTCAAAGATGAAGATTCTGCAGAAAAGAGGTGCACTTCAGACATTTAGAAACTAATCAGTGACTGAAACTAGAGGGCATTATTCTTTATTAATGAAAATCAATGATCTATGACTACCGTCTTAATGAAGACCGATGATGTGTGTGGGTGGGCGGGTGAGGAAGCAAGCTCTGTTAATAGGCTGATTATACTAGGAGTGTTGAAACATGGTGGAGGGGGAACTCAGCCCTGTGAACTCATCCTCATCTTTGTTTATGTTCAGGAAATGCAAAATGGCATGTATTTAGAAACACTGGAATTTGTAGGTTGTGTAGTTTCTTTCATGGTATAAGAAAGATGACAGGTGCTTTTCCTTTCATAGCTGTGGGGTGCAGAACTCACCCCAGGACCCATCCCATGAGAAGGGAGAAAGGCACTTAGCTTTAGCTGAATGGTTAGAACCATTTTTAACTTGGTTAAAACTGTGGAAATAGCTTTTCCCTGAGTATTCTGAAAAGTTAACAGACACAGATGTTTTTCCAGTGTATTCTGCCCAAACCAGCTTTCTTTTGCCATTTATTATCAATAACAAACTAATAAATTACTACAAATAAAATCTTCTGAAATTTAAGACCTGCTTGGGCCTCACCACTCCTCTAAGTAGTGGTTTCTAGGCTTTGTGCTAAAACAAGTTAGCATGAAATGTGGCTTATGCATAAATTTAGGATGAAAACATTTTGCCCCTGCATCGATGATCACATATCCATGAATATTAAAAACTTATTCATAATACCCAACAGAAGCAACCCTTACTAAGATTTCAATCTGTGGCATGATGGTCCTCGTGTGCAGTTGTGTATTTGCATGTGAGTGTACATCCATGATAACAGTGAGTGCTCTGGATTCAAAACACCCTTTATTATACTCTATTTTCAACGCGTCCAGGTCATTAAATATTTTGTGTTATTTTTTTCTTTTGCTGTCGCTGAATGGCATTGCAGAAGTGTGCAGATCTGCATTTTAATAAACTCATCGTCTGTGGTGAACATAACTTGTTTATGAATTCTGGAAGAAAGCCTCGTTAAAGCTCTTGAATGTTTTAGGACTCCCACTCAGGATACCCTCTTCCCCACCAAATTTTGTTCTTTGCTACTTAAAGATCACTCAAAAAAAAAAAAAAAAAAAAAAAAAAGAACCTCTGCTTTGTAAACTCAAAAAAAAAAAAACCCAAAACTTAAACTCTTGAAGTTTTCAAATGTAGCTGCCATAAGATATTTATTAAAACATAAAAATCACCCTAGTGAAGTGAAAGTTCTCAGTACTTTTTTTAACCACACGTGCATCATATATCTATTCTGCACCTGCATGAGAGGTACCTGCTCCCCTTGGTGTGAGAATAAATCTGAGCTGGAAAATGAATTCACACAGCAGCAGGGGGAGAGACAGGTGCCTCCAGGAGAGGGCAGGACAACTAGGTGCCTGGGCTGTAGGTTTGCACTGACAACTGCTTCACCAGAATTGAATAATCTTGTCAGATGTGTTGTTGGCTACGTTTTTAAAAAGTGTGATAACTGCTAAAGATTACTATTACCATTAATTTAATAAACTAACTGATTATTATAAGAACAATGAAAGTTCATTATATGGATTGAAAATCTATTTCTTTTGGAGGAAAATGTACATTTCCAAGTAATGTTTATTGAAAACAGATGCTGAAACATGGAGAGTGTTAATATTGCTCACTTGTCCTGTCGATCCTTGGATATTACTGGATACCAGTTGACATAAAACCAGGTGCTGGTCTCAAAGACAAAAGATCTAGTTTCAGTTACCTGTTACTCAGGGCCTGCCCTGTGCTAAATGATTCTGCCCCATTAGTCAAGCAAGATTTGGGGTCAACTAAAGAAGGAAGGTACATGTCACTCTGCAGAAATCACACACAACAGAGCAAATGATTAATTAGCATGAGAACTAGGAATGCTGTGGGTGAGAAAAACCATACTTTAAGTGAAAGGCCTCTGTTAGAAGGGCTCCAGTATCCTAAGGTTTAGAAAGAGGTGAAGAAGAGAATAGGGAGGTGGAGAAAACAATGCAAATGAGTTAATGAGAAGGGAGAAGAAAGAGAGGAAATGAGACAGGGAGAAGAGAGAGAAGAAAACAGTGCAAGTGAATGAGACAGGGAGGAAAGAGAAAAAGCAAGAGCGAGGGACCTCAAGATGGCTCAGTAGGGAAAAGTGATGCTGCATAAACAGGGAGATGGGCGGATGGAGAAAGCTGACTCTGTAAACTGTGCTCTGAACTCACACATGCCGTGGAATTTATACACCCACCACACTCACTCCCATTCCCCGACCTCCACAGATCTGGCAATAATGTTATGTAATATGGTGGTGGATAGTATCTGCTTGTTCTAATGTCCTTTGCTGGGTAGCATCTGCTTCATTGACATATGTGTTCCAGGCATATTTGTTCATACCTCGACTAACTGTTTGATGATTTATTGAGTGAGTGAGTAAAAGGCAAGGATAGTGCATGATGCCACTTAAGGTAAATCTAGTTGCAGATGCCACCTTGCTGCTGTGTGAAGCAGTGTTCTGGTAACAACATACATTAAAGGTTCTAGAAACATTTTTGTTCTTAAGTCATCACTTGGTTATTTTGTCAGGAAAAGTAGATACAGGGCAGAGATGCATATCATTTCAGGCTGTTACCAAATATGAATGATGTAAAATCGCTACAAATCGCTGTTAAGAAACTGTCCCTGAAAAACTTTGTTCAAAGCACGCAAAAGGATTTGGTAACTTGCTTTAGGATCAGCTGAGACGGCAGTGGAATTCTGCAGCCTGCAAAGAAACAGACTTCGGTTTCTTCAGTCACTCTGCTGGCTGCAGTTTCATGACGCTTCTGGCCAAGACACATCATCTGAAAGTGTTTGAAGATGAGAAGGTCAAGATTTTGGCTACACAGCAAACACGTACCATACGGCATGCTTCCATGAACCTGGGACAACCCCAGTTAGTTATTATACTAGAGTGCGTCTGAGGTTTCACCTTGGATCGTGAAGACTAATCATGGCATCTTGTAGCATCAGGTCACATCACACATTTATAATAAGTGAAGACACTGGAGTTTTATAGGTTTAAAAAATGTCTTTGAATTGTAATAAAGGATCATGAGCATGTATAAGAGAAGATGGCAAATACAAACCTATCTCTAAACACTATGATTTAATCTCCTGCACAGACGTACACTTTCATACCAATGAGTATTCTATTTTGTATTAAAAAAAATAAGCAACTCATTCTTTGGTTGTCAGAGCACTGCCGAGCAGATGGATCAAAGAACAGCCCACAAGACAGGTGTGGAGCTGTGGGACAGGTTGACATATGCCTGCAGAGGGTGAGACACTGTCAGCCAAAGACACAGACGAAACAGCCACACTGTGTCTGAGTTGTTTTTCACAGGAAAAAGAATATCTACTTAAACAGGATATCAACTTTGCCAGTGTCGATTTGCATTATTTGCTACTGTGTTTGGAGTCCTTTACTTTGGTAAAATTAAAAAAGTTGATGATGATTTTTTCCCTATCTCCTTTAGAGAATGTAGCTCCACTGCCTCTGTATATAACGTGCAACTTTCTTTTAAATGTACATCTAAGAAAGATTTATTTATGATACTTTTCAAACCAAATATTTAATCTTTAATTATATCAGCATTGACTGAGCATTGAGATCATGGATTGGAGTGTGGGGAAAGGGAATATTTAAGGAGATCTTTGTATTTGAATCAATTCACCACTTACTGTGATATGTTTGGGTGGAGGTACAGTTTAGGCATAGAGATTTTTTAAAGTTAGGTAAGTATCTTGTTAAAAACCACTTGTTTTGGCTAATTAACTGTTCTGGACTTCAAATAAGAAAAGGTAAATGGGATCTTTTTTTACTTCAAAATTTTTGAAAGAATGCACACAGTATGAAAATAAATTAAAATTGCATACCAACTGAAATGTTTTGTTTATAGATGATGACTTTATCTCAAAGATAATCTGTATCTTCTTTTTTCTTTTGATTAGCATGATAGTTTTTGCCAAACATTTTGCTGTGATGCATGCACATGGATTTCATCATTAAAATTTGGAAACTGCTCTCTTCCCATGTAGTTTCTATATTTAGCCTTGATTTCAAAACTGTAAAAGGAGAGAGCTCCTAAAATCTGTTCATTCCCACCCTGTGAACCTCTGACTGTAAACAGAGCTAGTTGGAAAAAAGCTGATAAGCCTGAATTCTAACTCCTGGAAACCAGAGCCCTGGGCTTGGGGCAGGTAGCATGAGGCACGGAGAGGTGGTGGTGAAGTCTGACTCACCTGATTTACGACCTTAGTTCATAGATGTGTCTATGGGTCTGCCTTTGTTTGCAGATTCAGGGATATGAAGTTTCTAAGCATTCAGGGATCTGAACTAGCTTGAGATTGGAGGAAACAGCTGGAAAAGGAAACAAAGAAGTTGACGTTCTTGACTTCAGATTCTAAGACAGTGAAATTTCAGGAGTAACACAGCACCAAACCATTTTTCCTATGTACAATTAAGATTACCCTGTTTGGCTCAGGGGTTAAGACTCTGCCTCACATGCCGAAGAACCTGAGTTCAGAAAGAAATTCCACATTAAAAAAATGCCTATTACTTCTGGCTCTGGAAGGCAGAGCCTTGGAAATCGCAGAACAAAGCAAAAAGGAAGTAGAAGCAATCTGAGATGACTTCCAAAGTTACCCTTGGGAGTAGGCACCCACAGTGCCCTCTAAAATGAATAGGGCTGCAGGAGACTTTGGAAGCAAGGTATAGTGTCCTTGGGAACTACTGGGGAGAGATCCTCTCACAGACAGCCCAGATGTGTTTTCTAGTACTGCCAAATCATAGGAGCATGACACTGATGACCGCGAGGATGCATGGACAACAGTGGAGTTTTGTGTTTGCATGTTTGTAGCTGTGCACACCCAGCAGTGAAGCTTTCAAAAGACCTTCAGTCTATTAGTCTACATAGATAGAGGAGCTACAGTTTAATCTTGTCTGGCTGCAGCATCCCAATCTGGTGAACTCTCTGCAGAGAGGAGAGATGTCCTGTCATATGCTATATTGCTTGAATGAAAATGCCATTGGGCAAATGTGTATTTACAAATCAATTATATGGATATGCATTCTGGTCCTGGAAGGCAGAGCCTGGGAAACCCCAGAGCAAAGCAATAAGGAGGTAGAGCAACCCAGGATGATTCCCAGTCACTCCTGGGCCACCATAAGCACACATACTCAAGTTCACTCTTACATCTGCACACGCTTGCACGGCCACCCACATGCAAAATATACATATACATGCAAAAAATCACTTTCTCTCTCAAAAATATAAGTACTGAAAATATTAATAGTGTTATTAAATAGTATGAAAATATTGAAAAATATTAATATTTCTAAGATTCAAAATATTAATATTAGAATTTTTTCTAAGATTCAATACATATATCCAGATCTTTTGAGAAAAAATATCTCTTTGCTCATTAACTTTGAAAAATATAGTAGGCATTGGAAGGAGCACCAGTCTTGGCTGAGATGTCTTTGGTTTTGAATCACACCTCCACTGTAAATAGTTACCTCATCTTTAACCAGTCCACTTGCTGTCTTTGAGGTCAGGCGTCTGAGAAATAAGACAGTAACTTCAATGTAGTCATTGTGCGGAGGGAAGCAATTTGCCTGTAAAGCATACAGGAATTACTTGTGCTTTCCATCAGTGAACTCCTTCAAGTTAGGTTCTATTTCTTTCTTTGGGCCAGAAATAGCTGTAGGTTCACAATGAAGTGTGTTAAATTAATAGCTGGGAGTACAATCTCAAAATAGTGATGGTGCCCATACAGCTGAGATAAGCAACATCTGCTGCTCCACAGTTCCTCTTTCAGTCATTTTGGGAACAAAATTTTACTTTTGGCATCAATTTTTAGCAGGTATAGTTTGAATTAACCTATCCCAATAAATAAGTGATGAATGTAGCATGATTTCTTCAGTTGGCACAAGTCACTTCACAGAAGGATGTTTTTGCCACCTAGAAAAATCCTCTATTGATTATTTCTGTTTATACCAAACACATCCAGTCTATTCATTCAGTTTTTTTTTAATCAGAGTCATGGTTGTATAATATTTACTTCAAGTGTAATATTTACTTCAGTGCTGGCCAAGGAATCACTCCGTTATCTTCAGAGTTCAACTGAAGAACCTCAGCTTTTCCCTTAGGGATAGTCTCTTGGGTTATCACACTTTGGCAAGCAAATCCAGAAACTCTGATCTCAGTGCTTTGGGGATTTTTGTCTGCGTCCCAACTCAAAATGGTCAGCTGCGTCCATTTCCCTGGTCCTGATTCACTTATCTGGACTTTGAGTCCATCACGAGACTGAAACTGTTCAGTCTTCGGTACTGAAAGTGTGTGCAAACATAGACTAACATGCCCCGGTTCTTTTGTTTTCTCCCACAGCAACACCACTGAGCTCTCTTAAACCCCAGCGGGTGGACACAACACCTGTGGTTGCATCTCCCTATCAAAGAAGAGACTCGGACAGATATTGTGGGCTCTGTGCTGCCTGGTTTAATAACCCTCTGATGGCCCAGCAACATTATGACGGCAAGAAACACAAAAAGAATGCAGCACGAGTTGCTTTGCTAGAACAACTTGGGACATCTTTGGATCTTGGGGAGCTAAGAGGTAAGAGCTGCCCTTCCAATGGCTACAAGAAAACTGGGCTTTTTTGTAAAAACTTTGCATTTTCCCAGAGTGGAATAAAATGTCCTGTTTTAATTTTAATGAAAAACATGAGTGTCTCACAAATGGAATGCCATGAAAGAAAATGAGTGTCTGGCTAACTTCAGCCTGGTTGTTATGGTTGCCTTGGCTTCAGAGTGTTTATTTCTGTATTTTATTGACTACTCTTCAGATCAAAGAGGCTGATCTCTGAACCAGATGCTTGTCTTTCTGTCTTACTTGCAAGCACCTTCTAGAACAAATGCTTTTACAGATGAGCAGTGTAAGAAGCTGAAAACAACAGGAATGAGGTCTTATTTTAAATGTCTGTGTTTTTGTAAACTTGGCAAAGCAGAGCAATGATGGTATTGCATATCCTGCATGGTCATCACTCGCTTGCCCACAGGTTTCTCTGGGCTTCTGGAAACCATGTGGAGTTCACACGAGATGTTGCTGAACCAGTGGACAGAGGTTTGGGAAGTACGGGGTGACAGTCAGTCCTGGGTATGTCTGAAGAAGCTATGATCAACCGTGGTAGAATATCTTACTATGAGTGATTATTTAAGCATTCTTTGATCACCTAAACGCTTGAGAATGAGTAGTTGCCTACTATACTTTATATTGGATTTTCTCAGAAGATCAATTCTGCAAAATATGCTGTTGACTCTCTACCTCTGGTATAGTATTTAACTTATAAGGCTTGCTTCTGAGCTGACCGGGTAATTACCAATCAGAACAGATGTAAGCCATGAATTATAAAGTTTTCAAATTAATTTTGAACTGGATTCTGCATGAGAACCTATGTTTGTTATGCTCCCATCTGGTGGTGGTCCACTGGGAGGAATGATTCTGACTGGAAGTGGCTGAGGACGATTCTTAAGCACATAATGGGGTGGAAGACCATGCTGTGAACTGAGTATGTTGATTGACAAAGCCAAGGAAAATGGTTGAATGGGAAGTGACATTCCAACAGGTGAGGAATTTTTTTGTAAGAGCAGAATCAGTGCACAAGAGACAAGACACAAGCTGGGAACTGGTCACAAACATGGGGTCATGAAAGATTTGGGGACCTGGGATTTACTTGTAGAGGCCTGTTAGACACTGATCTCCCCAAATATGCATAAATAGTAAGTAAGAGAATCTTTTGCGTGTCTGCTTTCTAGTTCTAGAGAAACCACTTAGACGGGTCATGATCTCAGGGTCTGGCCAGTTTTATCACAAGTTTCAAGCCATTGGTGTTTCTGGTCTTCACGGTCTTTGTCTTGTTAAAAACAGCTAAATATCTCAGGCTGCCCAGCAACGGGGCTGCCCGTGACAGATAACAAGTAGGCTCTGATTTCTTCATGTCAGGGCACTAGAGGAGGAAAAAAGGGCTTTATTTATGTTTCATGCCACTTGCTGTGACTCCAAGAATTATTCCTAGAGCACATGCTTGTTGTTTCGGTGCCTGCAGTTAGCTGTGACTCAGCAGCTCGGCTGGAGGTGAGCATCGAGTCCCCCATCAAGCTTCCTCTCATGCTGGATGACAGCTTGATAATCGAAGGTTCGAGGATTAAGCAGTGCATGATCTTTAGGGAAGAAGCAATCTCAGCAAGTCAACAGTTTTTAAGACATCCATGCACACAGGCAGCTCTGTAATGACCTAAAGCATGATGCTTCCATCATAAGGCAAGTGCAAGCACAGCCTGTCTTCTAAACAGCGGTAACAGCGGGCAGAGAATGACGTGGCTCTTGTGAAGCAGGCGGACTTCCCCCTCTCCCATGGCATGCGTCACATTTATACATACTGTACTGTTTACTTGTTTACTGTGCATTTCTTCCTCTTTTTGTCATATTTTCCTATTGTTTCTATAGATTGTTAGAAATTTGAAAGCTGGCATCTACATTAGCTTTTCTTACTGATGTGAGTACTTCAAACATCTAGAGGAACAGCAAACATATAGCAGACATAATTGCTGGATGAATTAGAAAATGTCTCCTAATAGGAATCACTCATAATCCTACATGCTTAACATGGCCGTTACATTTATTGCTACAAGGTGCCTGATTCAATAATTTTTACAGGTTATTGCTTATGAGTTTTTCCTCATGCAAAATAAATGGTGTGTGTTTTACACACAGTTAAACATAGATATTAACTGTTATACTTTGATGCATTTTGACAGTGTAACTCACACCTCTATTAAAATAAGGAATTTGCTGGCCAGTCTCAAGCCTCTGATTCGGGAAGCTATATTTTAAAAATTAGCTATTAGTTTTGTTTGTTGAAAAGTTTCTTACTACAGAATGTATTTGTGTGTGTTTAACTTCTTCACGTTGAATAGTGTTTTTGAAACATATCCATTTATAGCATATGAAGCAAGACAGTTGTTACTGAGTAGAATTCTGCTAACAGAAATCCCACAGTTTGGTGATATGTTCTTGGAGATGGAAAAAAAGGCCTTGAGTATTTAGTTAAGTGTTCTAATGCATACACACACACACACACACACACACACACACACACAAACACATGCAGAGAGACACAGAAAGACATAAACAGAGGGACACACACACACACACACACACACACACAAACACACCATCATCTTATTTGAAGACTTTCACTTTGGTAGTATTTTGAATTTTTGAATTCAGCTTCCAGGAATTTTTTTTAGTCTTTTATCTTTATCTTTGTAAACATGTATTTCTAGGACTAGTGCTGCTGGATTCAAAGTTGTATATATTCCTAATTACTTAAGGAACTGACAAAATCCAAAGCATCTGACTGTCTTGTGTCTCCCAGAACAATGCTAGGAACTCCACACACTCATCAACATTTGTCTGGCATGCTCTTCAATTTTAGCCAGTCTTATTGATACACGAAGGCATCTCATCATGTCTTTGTTTATATTTCCTTTTTAATAATAATGTAATGTGTTGTATAATGTATGCACTACTCATTTCTACCCCCATTCATATGTGAAATATCTGTGCCTTATTCAAAAATACTTGAGATGTGGTTTTCTGTATTAATGAGTAGATGGTTTATATGTAATGGGTACCTGTCTTATGTTATACAGATGTGTTGGAAGTATTTTCTCTTAAATAAGAATTATTCAGTTTATTAAAGAAGTATTTGGATGAAAAGACATTTTAAAATCATGGAAATCTAGGGATGTGGAGTATTTTTAAGATATTTGTTAGACATTTTGATTTTGTCCCTGAAAAAGTTTCTTTAGAATTCCGAGGCCCATTTTCTAATTGAGCTATCTATCTCCTTGGTGTTTAGTTTTCTAAGTTCCTTGTACTCTATGGATAATAGAGCTCTATCAGATATGTGGTTAGTGAAGATTTTCTTCCATTCTCGGGTATCAGGGCCCACGAACCAGCACAAACCCGGACCTAAAAAACGTACAAGAAACTAAAGTGGGAGTGGTAGGAATTAAAAGTTTCAGGCTTTGGGTCAGAGGGGGCCTTATCATCCAAGCCTACTTTATTGTAACATACATGGGTTTTATAATCAAGGAGCAGGGCCAAATTCTTTACAGGATTATGTAAAGCACATACATTTTGGTTACATCTACTTGTTATATGCTAATCAGGCATAGGCACCTCCTTGCTAAAAGAGAAAGGAATATATGCCTCAAAACAGAGTTACTTGGTCCCTGCATAAGCATATATCAGATAAACAGGAATGAACTGTTGGGGGAGGAACAGCCCAGCCAGTTTCTAAGAGAAACAAAAGGGACCCAAACAATCTGGAAGTTCTCTCAACTCCCAAAGTGGGGAGTTAGGCCTGCCATTGTCTTGTAGACAAGAGGCAAACTCAACCCCCCAGGGGAGGAGTCACTCAACAGCCCGTTCAGTTGCTAATGTATCATCCAGAGAGCAGGGTTTGGGCCTAACAACCCCCACACATTAGCTGAATAGAAGCTCTTTAATTTCATAAGATCCCATTTGTTGAGTGTTGGTTCTAATGCCTATGCTATTGGATTTCTATTAGGAACTGTGTGGCCTAGCCCAATCAGCCCGAAGGAGTTCCCTACCCTTTCACCTAGGGTTTTTATAGTCTCTGGCCTAATATTAAGGTCCTTGTTCCATTTGGAATTAATTTTTATACATGGTGACAAGCATGGGTCCATTTTTAATCTTCTGCATGTAGACATCCAGTTTTGCCAGCACCATTTGTAGAAGATGCTGTTCTTTTTCCGTTCAAGTTTTTGGGCCCCTTTGTCAAAGATCCAATGGCTGTAATTGTGTGGGCTTATTTCTGGGTCTTCAACCCTTATCCACTGATCTATGTCTCTATTTTTAAGCCAGTACTAGGCTGTTTTTACTACTATGGATTTGTAATATAGATTAAGATTTGGAACTACACTGAGACATCATCTCACCCTGGTCAGGATGGCAAAAATCCACAATACAAACAATACTGAATGCTGGAGAGGATGTGGAGAGAAGGGAACTCTCATATATTACTAGTGGAATGTAAGTTTATACTCTGGTGATCAGTATGGCGATTTCTAAAAAAGTTAAAGATTGAAATGCTATGTGACCCTGCTATACCACTACTGGGAATAATCCCCCATAATACAGCAATTCACTACAGTGACACAAGTACAACCATGTTCATTGCAGCACTATTTACAGTAGCAAAGTCATGGAATCAACCCAAATGCCCAACAGTTGATGAAAGGATAATGAAAATGTGGTACATTTATACAATGGAATACTACTCAGCCATCAAAAAAGATAAATTCATGAAATTTGCTGGGAAATGGATAGAATTAGAAAAAATTATATTGAGTGAGTTATCCCAGACACAGAAAGTATCCCTAATAAGTGGATTCTAGTTCCAAACCCACTTAATAACCCATATTCAAAAGTAAATCTCTATAATATCCACTGTAATCACAAAAGATTATAAACAGAAGGGAAGGGGAAGTAGGACCTCAAAAGAAAGGAGATAGGGGAACACACTTTAGTAGAGAAAATAGGCCATGGTCATGTCTTGCATGTAAGTGGCAAGACATCTGGTGCAGCTCACTCTCACATCCCTTCTTTGCCACTTGGGATTGAACAGGTTTAATCTCACCAATCAGGGAGGATATAGGGACTGGCAGATAGACGGAAACTATCCTGTAAATGGAGCACTGACCCACTCCACACACTGCTGTGTCATACTCCTATTCTTCCATCTACCTTTGAGTCTCCTCTTATATTAAGATATTCGTTTAAGCAGTCTTTTATCTTTAGGAGGTGACCTTTGATACCAATTAGGATGCAGCCAAGGGCAGTGCAGGAATAACAAAACTAAAAACAACAACAAACCATAATTCAGAACACCAAAGACCATACATTATTCACCTGAAACCAGACCAGCCAAATCTCTCCCTATTCTAAAATTTAGGGAAGCTTGCAGAAGAGGGGGTAGCAAGATTTTAAGAATCTAAAGATGGGGAGGAACAACTTTATACAAAATACTCCACACAAGTTAGGGCTGCAGCAGCCAGGATTGGACTTTCCCTGACCTGCACAATGGCTGATATGTCAACGTCCCCCCAAAGTGTACATGGATCACAGGGGAGAAGGCTCCAAGCAGTGGGATCATTAGAAGCAAGGGAGTAAACAGTCATAATAAAGTTCCCATACTAACGGGGAACCCAAGAAGGGGATCTGGGATATGCCACTGAGTCCTGAACCTTCACTAGGATGGAGAACTCAGAGGGAGGAGTTCACATAAAGGGATGCTCCAGGGGAAAGGTAATAGGAGAGGGGAGGGAGGAGGGAGGGTAAAAAGAGGGCACAAGGAAAGACAGTGCAATTAGGGATGACTGAGGAGGGGAGGAGGGAAGGAGAGGACAGGGGTACCTATTGAGTTATATGATTAGGAAAAACATAAAATGTGTCAGAAAAAATTTTAAAAATATTAATGTCTAAAATAATCATGGCAGTTTCATTTTTTTCTTTAGTTTATAATTATAGTTTTCTGGAATCCTGGACATACTGTAAAGAATCTTTGAGGTTCAGCAGTTGGCTCAGTTGGTAAAGCTAACATTGTAACCTACATGTAAAGTCAGATGGGAGCTACACTGTAATCCCAGAAATGGCGACATTGGAGGCAGACGCGTGGGAGAAGAGGGTAGCCCTGGAACTTGTTGGCCAACTTAGCCTATTCTGGTTGGCAGATTCCCAAACTGATAAAAGACCCTGTCTCAAACAAGGGATAGAAGGCAACTGAAGACCAATAGCGAGGTCATCTTCTTACCTTTAGGTGCATATGAATATGACCAGAAAGAAAGAGAGAGAAAGAGAGAGAGAGATAAAGACACAGAGAGAGACAGAGACAGAGAGAAGCAGAGACAAATCACTCATCATCAAAATATTCTTGGTTTGCTCTACAAGTTCCTTTTTTATAGCTGTTATGTTAAGCATTGTGATGAATTAATTTCATGTGTTATGTAAAGTAGGGAATTAAAATTCATTTTTTATACATTTGTGTAGTGGTTACAGAAAATTTGTTGGATATTTACTTTTCGTTACTAAATTGCTCTAAATTATTTTGTTAAAAATCTGGGGTGTGTGTGTGTGTGTGTGTGTGTGTGTGTGAGTGTGTGTGTTTAGTTGTATTTCAGAAGCATGCTATATCTTTTAGCCTTACTAAAGTCTTGATATTAGGAAGTGTAAGTTTCCCAACTTTGTTGGCCTCATTGAACATTGTTTGGTTTTTCTGAATCCTTGAATTTCAGTATAAAGTGTAGAATCATTTTGTTAGAAAGTTGTTTCAACTCAATACATAGGTTAATTTGGGATAAGTTCTTGCAAATAGCAAGTCAATTGCTGTGAAACCTCTGTGCTCTGTGAACACTCTTTCTGCATGTAAGTGGAACATGGAACTTCTACCAGGGACACTTTGTTATATTTGGTACAAATCGCTTTGCAACACTGTTGAATTTATGGAAAAGTATTTTAATGGGTTAAAACCCATTTTAGGTTATATACATGACCTCAATTATGTGACTGGCACATAACTTTCTATTTATTATTTTCAAGTGATTTTTTTAGAGTGTCTGTATAGTTTTATTGAGCACAGCTCTACTCATTCTTTTGTGTGCTATTTCTGACTATTTTTCTATTTTAATACATTTTTATTATTATTTCAGCTCATACAAACTTAATAGGTACACCAGTTCCCTCCCTCCCTCCTCCTCCCCCCCGAACCCCCTGCTCCCCCTCCCTCCCTCCCCATCCCCCAGTGTCTCCCCCCCAATTCCCAGAGAGTCCTTTATTGTGTATGCCTAACTCTCCTCTTGGTCCTCCTCTCCGATGACGTACAAGGACCCAGTGGCATTTCCCTAAAGCCTTTCTTGTGTTCCCCTTAAGCATAGGAACACTACTGTGGCTGTCAATCCCTTGCCTCCAAGGATCTTGGTGCCTTTAGCCGATGCTAGACTTTGTGAGGTCAATAGTGTGTTGGACATTGCGCAGGGTGTGCAAAATCCTATTATGATTGCTTCAGCCCTAACTAGTGTGGAGAATCTTGCAAATCATTGCTCCTCCCATCATTTTGCTCTTACACTCTTACCGCCCCCTCTTCCGCAAATGTCCCTGATCTTCAGGATGGGGAGAGATTAGTCTGGCCTAGTTCTAGGTGGTTGATATAGAGTCTCTGAAGTTCTGGATAGTGGTTTGTTGATTTCCTTTTGCAGTTTTGCTGCTCCTGCAATGCCCTTCACTCCATCGTGATGGGCACTGTATGTCACCCCCTGGCCAGAGACAGAAAGCTGTTAAACTGGAGTCTTATTATAAGAGCACATTCAAGGGTAGATGTAATGCTTATACCCAAAAGTGGAATGGCAGGGTCACATGGCATTTGGCAATGGGAGGGGTCAATAACCCATTTGCAAAATGGTTACTTTTTAATCTGCCAGACTATATGCCCTCCCCTTCTGGTGAGTTCATACCCCCTTAGTTGTAAATGATTAGGAACGAATGTCTGTGAACTTAACTAGGTGTCACATTACTTTCTTGCAGTCCTTGATGGAGGCTTATTTTCTCTACTGTAACATGGTCACTTCTCTCCTTGTTTCTGGTGTGGCCCTCCAACCCCATCCCTCCTGTTCATAATCCTTGCAATTACTGTAGGAAATACATAGATTTACCTATGAGTGTCTCAAAATGGGCTGGGTGGGTTTGCTATTAGGAGCCACCTATTAGGGAGTACATACGGTGCTTAATTTTCTGGGTCTGGGATACTTCACTTAATATAATTGTTTCTAATGACATCCATTTCCCAGCAAATTCCAGTAATTCATCATTTTTGATGGCTGAGTAGTACTCCATTGTATAGATGTACCACTGTTTCCTTATCCACTCGTCAGCTGTTGGACATTTGTGTTGATTCCATGTCTTTGCTATTGTAAACAGTGCTGCTATGAACATGGTCGTGCTTGTGCTATCGAGATGAACCTCTGCTGTATGGGAGGTTATACTCAAAAGTGGAATCGCAGGGTCATATGGCATTTCAATCTTTAATTCTTTAACAATCTCCAGATGGCTCGCCAGAGTGGCTGTATGAGCCTGCATTCCCACCAGCAATGTAGCAGAGTTCTCCTCTCTCCACATCCTCTCCAGCATTTGGTGTTGTTTGTGTTGTGGATTTTTGCCATCCTGACCGGGGTGAGATGATATCTAAGGGAGGTTTTGATTTGCATTTCCCTGATGGCTAAAGAAGTGGAGGATTTTTTAAGATATTTGTTAGACATTTTAATTTCATCTCTGGTAAAATTTCTTTTAAGTTCCAGGGCCCATTTTTTAATAGGGCCATTGGTTTCCTTGGTGTTTAATTTTCTAAGTTCTTTGTGCACTCTGGACAGTAGAGCTCTATAAGATATGTGGTTAGTGAAGATTTTCTCCCATTCTGTGGGTTGCCTTTGAGCTCCTGTTACAATCTCTTTATCTGAGCAGAAGCTCTTTAATTTCACAAGATCCCAACTGTTGAGAGTTGGTAGCAGTGACTGTGCCATTGGATGTCTGTTTAGGAAATGTTGGCCTAGCCCAATCAGCTCGAGGGAGTTCCCTATCCTTTCAACTATGGTTTTTATAGTCTCTGGCCTGATATCAAGGTCCTTGATCCATTTGGAATTAAGTCTTGTACATGGTGACAAGTACTGGTCCAGCTTTAATCTTCTGCATGTGGAGATCCAGTTTTGCCAGCACCATTTGTTGAAGATGCTGTTCTTTTTCCATTGGATTCTTTGGGCCCCTTTGTCAAAGACCAAATGGCTGTAATTTTGTGGGCTTATATCTGGGTCTTCAATCCTTATCCATTGATCTGTGTGTCTATTTTGGAGCCAGTACCAGGCTGTTTTTATAACTATGGATTTGTAATATAGACTAAGGTTCGGTATGGTGATACCTCCAGCAGTATTTTTGTTACTCAGGACTGTCTTTGATATCCTGGGTCTTTTGTGCCTCCATATGAATTTTGAGATTGTTTGGTCAACTTCTTTAAAGAATTGCTTTGGGATTTTAATTGGTATAGCATTGAATTTGTATATTGCCTTTGGTAGGATGGTCATTTTTACAATGTTGATTATGCCAATCCAGGAACATGGGAGGTCTTTCCACCTTCTGGTGTCTTCTGCAATTTCTTTCTTTAGGGTTTTAAAGTTTTCATTGTAAAGGTCTTTACCTCCTTAGTTAGGTTTATACCAAGGTATTTCATTTTTTTAGGGGCTATAGTAAATGGGATTGTTTCTCTCAAGGCTTTTTCACTTCTTTCATTCTGGGCATATAGGAAGGCCTCTGATTTTTGCACATTTATTTTGTATCCTGCCACCCTGCTGAACTTCTCAATTAGTTCCAGGAGCTTCCTGGTGGAGTTTTTGGGATCACTCAGGTATAAGATCATGTCATCTGCAAATAGGGATAGCTTCACTTCTTCCTTGCCGATTTGAATCCCTCTTATGTCCCTTTCTTGTCTTATGGCTTCAGCTAAGACTTCAAGTACAATATTGAATAGAAGTGGTGAGAGTGGACAGCCTTGTCTAGTTCCTGATCGAAGTGGGAATGCTTCCAATTGTTCCCCATTGAGCATATTTAGAGAAACTAGAGCAATTCCCCATGTGGGCTTGTTGTATACAGCTTTTATTATATTGATAAAGGTTCCTTCCATTCCTACTGTCTCTAGCGTTTTGATCATAAAAGGCTGTTGGATCTTGTCAAAAGCTTTTGCTGCATTTATCGAGAGTATCATGTGGTCTTGGACTTTGGACTGGTTTACATGATGAATTACATTTATTGATTTGCGTATGTTGAACCAACCTTGTGTGCTGGGGATGAAGCCTACTTGGTCCCCATGAATGATCTTTTTAATATGTTTTTGAATCCGATTTGCTAAAACTTTGTTGAGAATCTTTGCGTCTGTGTTCATCAGAGAGATCGGCCTATAGTTTTCTTTTTTAAGTGAGTTTTCCTTGATGATCATTTGAAAAATTTCCTCAGTTGTGGTATTTTGAGATTCTTCCTCTGGTATTCCATGAATACGCATGTTAGGCTTCTTCAGGGTGTCCTATACCTCTTGCATATTTCTCTCAAGTATCTTTTTGGCTTTAACAACCTCTTCCATTGAGCTGGTTAGTACTCCCACTTTATCTTCAAGGTCTGAAATTCTGTTTTCTGCTTCGTTAGTTCTGTTGATAAGACTCTCTGTGGAATTCTGCGTTGAAGATAACTTGTCTTGTAGCTCAGTTTTCAACTCTGCTTGAGTCTGTTTTAACTGCTCTATGCCAGTTTTTGTTTCTTGCACTGTTCTTCTCAACTCCTCCAAGTGTCTGTTGTGTTCCTCTTCAAAGCGATTGATTCGATTATTTAATTCCTCCCGGATTTCCTCTTTCATAGTATTGAACATGGTAATGATCTTATTTTGAAAGTCGTTATCCTGGGTCAGGCTTTCTTGGACATTTTCCGTGGGTTTGTTCTTGTTGGAGTCTAACATTATGGGATTAATTTCTTCAGTGGGAAATTTGTTTGCTTCAGTGTTGCTTCTCATGGATTTGCACTTTGACTTTCGCATTGTCGTTTCAAGTCTTAAGATCTTTCAATTTCACTAAACTGAATTATTTGGCCTGGGGTTCTGGGGGTGGGCAGGGACGGAGCTTACCTAGGTCGCGGATGAGGCCCGGCTGGACCGCGCGCGCGTCCTGGCCAGGGGAGCGGGGTGGGGAAGGAGGATGGAGACCTGGGCGTGGAACTATTTAACCTGAGGGGAGCTGGGGCAGGGCCCGAACGTAGGGGGAGGTCTTTCTCGTCCCTCGGCCCTGTGCGAGCTCTCAGCTGGATGGTGGGGTAGGAGCTGGGTCCCTTGGGCTGACCTGGGGTTCTGGTGGGCGGGTGCGGGCGGAGCTTACCTAGGTCGCAGGATGAGGCCCGGCTGGACCGCGCACGCGTCCAGGCGGGAGGAGCGGGGTGCGGAAGAGTTCATGTGATTTTAGTAGTGTAATAATTTGCATTTTAGGGCTGGCAAGATGGTTCAGGGTTTAAGCCTCTTGTCTCGAAAGGAAAAAGACCTGAATTTGTATCCTGGATTTGATATAAAAAGTCAGGCAGAAATGGAAGTGGCCTGGACTTCAAGCCCTGGAAGGCAAAACCTGGGATATCTCAAAGCAAATCAATAAGGAGGTTGAGCAATTCAAGATGATTCCCAAATTTCACCTTCGGGCCTCCACAGGCACACACACAGAGAATTGCATTTCTGGTGTGTTTGATGGTCACATTGAACAGTCACTAGAAACCCTCAGAACCACATTGCTTTGCTTTTCAGCCTCAAGCGACAGATAAGAATTAAAAAAGAAAATTTATTATTGATTAACAAAGCATTAAAATTGAAATTGGCCTACATAGTATCTGCAATCTAGTATTGAGTTAGTTTCAATGTTTGTTCAAGGAAACTGTCTTCTGTTCCTGAATATGAAATCTATATAGAAAATCAGAGTTATACATGGTAGAATTAAAAAATTAGGTAGTCAAAAAGAAAGGTCTTGGAGTTTTTCTTTATAGCTTAATTTCTTCTTGCTAGTGTAAAATAGGGTAGAGGACATTCTCTTATTTAATGGTAGCATAAATTCTGAAATTATGACTACTTGCAGATAGAATATTCATTATACACATTTTAATAATTTCTCTAGTTTTAGAATGAAAAAATGCATTTTTTCCATTGTGTTCGACACTGGCTTCTTCTATTGCAATTTTCTGTGAAGACACAACAAGAAAACTCATTTGAAAATGTAATGATGTCTCCACAAATCACAAGATGAATGGCCCTGAAAAGCATATTAAATATCACAAGCTCTACACACTCCTTCCTTTCACAGAGCGGGGTTCTGACGAGCAGAATTGGGCACCACCCTTTGAGTGAATCCATATTTCCTGCTTCCTGACCCAGGGGCACCTATTTCCAATGACTCAGCCTTGCTTAACTATCACTCTGAATAATAATCTTTTGTTTAGAAACAGTTGCATTGGAGGGGTGACTTGGATATTTTTAAATGTATCTTTAGATTTTGCTTGGAACTCATATATGAGACAGGCACATTAACTCAGTTTTCTATACTCTGTACCCTTTGTAGGATGCATAATGTACTTTTAATAATTAAGATCTCACTTTTAATAATTAAGAGTCAACAGAAACAGAAAGTACTTATATCCACTCCTCCCGGGGTCCTGGGTTTGAGAGGAATGAATCTTTGTGATCAGTAAAATAACCCTTGGAGAGCAAGATCCTCAAACCCCAGCGTCCTCTGAGGTCGCAGCTCCCCCTGCATTTGCAGGAAGAAGGATTAATCTCAAAGGGAATCAGCCTTGGAGGTTGTCACATCATGAAAGTGAAATTTGAGTCAGAAGTTTTGCTTCGAAATCAGCAGAATGTGCGCATGAAGTGTTTTCACTTTTTCGATTTTTTCTGCTGAGTGAGTGAACTGGCTACATTTCAATTTGTTTTGCTTAATCTTGGCCTTCTCCTATATCCCCGCAGGTGGAGAGCTTAGCATAGACCTCAGTGCTTTCCCCACCTCAGTTACCCAGGGTGCCTTGTGCAGAGGTGTAAATCAATTCTGCTCCAGGATCAGAGAAAGGAAGTGTTACCAAGAAAAACAAATCAAATTAGCAGTGACAACAGAGAAAGAAAATGTATTCAATATGGCTATTTGAAGAGGGAAATCCAATTGCTTTATGGTCCATCTTGGACATTTTGTTGTGGGGTTTTTGACTAGGTTGAAGGCAAAAGTTCCATAGCCCTGTTGGAGATGTTATTCCACCCACTATCTTCTCTATCCTCTGATACTGCTTGAGCTCCGCGTCTTTTGGGCAAGATGGTCTGACAAGTTGTCAGAGCCATGAGAAATCTCTTTTAGAGGACTGGCTGGCACCAGATCTGGCAAATTTTCCTGGTATTTTGTGAAGTCCCTCTCTCTATTCACAGCATGAGATTCTTGGGGAAATGCCAAATACTCAGGGTCCAATGTTTTTGATGTTCTGTTAGCCGGTGCTGGGGTGGGCACATGCCTTCCGTTGGAATCTCTTGCCATCTGGTTACAGAAAGACACTCTTGGGAGAGAGTTAAGGAACTTCTGAGGGTGATTTTGTAAACTAAACATTACCAAAAACTTAAAACTGGCAGAATCTGGGAGTCAGTCAGCTTGGTGGTCTTCATTTCGGGATTCGTTTGAGCATAGAAGTGGTCAGAGTTGATCTCATCTGTGCTGGGCTGGGTTGGAATATGGAAGAGGCTCATTTCATCCTGGAAAGCAGGTTAGTAATTGGCAGACATTGAAGAGAAGAGAATGACTATACTTTGGCAGCAAGAGTAAACATAGGAATGGTGGAAATTGCCTTTTGACCATGGGGCCATGTCTGTCAAGCAAAAGTAAAAATTGACTGTGATGATGTATTAGACATTCTTTGTGCTGCTGTGAGATACCACTAAGGCTCAAATATCTTTTTTTAAATTTTTTTATTATTTATTATTTATTCAATTGTGGATATATGCGTGTGTGCATAAATGTGTGTGTGTGTGTGCAGAACCACGGACGAATTCGGGAACCACCATGGACCACCTCCACCTCCTCCTTGTTTACTCTGCCCCGGGATTCACAGGCTCCGCCCTACCAGGAGCAGAAGCGCAGGCCGCCCCCGCTTCCGCCTGGCATCTATACATGGGGTCTAGGATCCGAATTCAGGACCATCTGCCTGCAAGGCAGAGGCTTAACCCCTGAGCCACCTCTCCAGCCCCAAGGCTCAAATATCTTAAGGGGAGGAAAGGGGAGATTTATTCAGTATATGGTTCCAGAGGGGAGATATACAGTCCATTGTGGTAGAAAAAGCATGGCTGGCTGCAGAAGCTGGTGGTGGTCTAAGTTACATCCTTCATGAAGGCTGAGAACTGCAAAACTATTCATTGCAAACCGGAAGAGTAGACTTTTCACAGAATCAGAGTGGGGCTTATTAAGCTCAAGGCCCACCACCTTGACCGCCTTCCTCCAGCGAGGCTCCACTTCCTAAAGGTGCCATGGCCTTCCCAAACATCTAAAGACTCAAAGATTCAAACACATGGGACTGTGGGGGACAATTCACATTTCGAACCATGACAAACAACCAAACATAGGTGCTTGCTAAAACTTATATAACCACATATTACAGAGAGCGGAACATCTAAATTGATCAAGTTGAGGGAATGAAGAAAAAAATTGGCTTACCCTTGTGAACGGCTCACTCAGAGGAGACCCTGTTTTCCTCTTGAGCCTCTTCAGGGATTGTGAAGGTGCTTAATGTGCCTGCCTCCCACACAGTGAGGAGCCAAGACAACTGGAGGATGTCCTTTGGCGGAGTCTGCAGGTCACACAGTACACTTCCCTTATGTTCTTAACTCAAACCTATTTACCAAGTTCAGCCATATTCAAGGGCCTTGGTAATGAGGTAGGCTTTGGTAGGCGCAGGAGTCCTGTTGATGTTACTTGAGAACCTTTTTGAAATGTAAGTGTGTTGTGTGTTACTACTCTACTTCATCTCACATGCACTGATTTTATTCAACGACTCATTTTCCCATTTCCTCAATATAATTCTTTACCATCTAACATGAGCCAAACACAAAGGTATGACAGCAAGCCATAGAAGAATGCTGTCATTTGAACCAGGTGCTAGGAAGTGCATGTGCTTAATCTGTGATAAGTGCTAAAAGGAAAGGAGACAGTGGCAGGATGCTGAGAAGATGGGAGACAGGTTTCTTTAAACAGGAAGGGGAGTGACAGTCTTGAAGAGACTCTGAGATTTTTGAACTTCAACCTGAAGATCAAGGAAGCAACTAGACTCATCTCAAGCAGAGATAGTAGTTAGTTTAAAGGACTCTAGTGAAAGAATAAGGCAGGTTTGATGACTATCATGCCAGGTAGTGTGTAAATTCATGACAGGATGGAAAGTGATCTTGGGAGGAGAGACAGCTGCGTGTGATAGGTCTTCACAGCTCTTGATAAGGAGCTTCAGGTTTCTCTAGGGATCCATTAGGCATTTGCACAGTATCACTCTTGAGCCCAAACACTGCATGTTCTGCATGTCTCTTAGGGTCAGACTCATTTCTATTTCAAGTCACTTGTTCCTTCTGTGACGTGGTGGTCTTGCTCCTGTCGCTCTGTGAATATGACTTTTCCCTGCTTCCCACCCTGAAGGCCACTTTGCCAAGCCACTAGCAGATTTGTAGACCAACAGACATTTCTTCTAGAGATCTGCCCAGCATTGCATCATAGTTTGTGGGAGTAAAGCAAAGACCTTAGAGTACATTTGGTGCTAGGACATTGGGATTTCCATGGCAATAACTGAGAAGATCAAAACAGATTCCAGAGTAGCATGGTGTTTAAATCACGTGTTAAAAAATAGTTATGATGCATCTAGGGACCGTTTACTCATTAAAGAGTGGGTCCTGAAAGGATCTAATTGTCTTCATTTGGGGACAGGAGAGTCTGATCACTGTTTAAGAGGCCTTCTCTGGCTGGGTTAGTAAAAGAGCCATTCTGCTAAAGAATGGAGGGAGCTTGGTATGGAAGGATGGCTGGAAAACTCTCTCGTCAGGTGCTGAGTATGAGGATGAGGCTCCAGAGAAGGATGGTTCACCTGTGGGAGCAGGGGCAGTGCCGGGAGTGGGGCAACTCCAGTGGTGGAGCCCAGGGAACTAGGACTCGGCATGCAGCAATAGGCGCATGCTTCCACTTGCACCCGCAGCCAATGGAGAACCATCCTGATATTGCCAGCAGTAGAGCACAGGTTTGTATTTACATATTTGCAATGGCTTTCTAGAGAGAGCATCAAGGCTGTTAAATGGAAGACAAGCTGAAGGTGGGGGGGGTTGTTGAAAGGTTTTAAGTTTGTTATAATTTCCAGAAAGAAATTATACCAACCTGAAATAATTGTGGGGGGAGGTGAGCAAATCAGTAAAAAAGAACAGAACAAGAAAAAAAAAAAAGAATGCTTTCTGTAGTTAGGATCCAGAATGTTTCCAATGTGTCAAAAGTGTATTTCTGGCATGGGGTTTTTGGAAAGTGGTGAAATCCTTTAAGTAAGCTCTCACCGGGTCACTGGGCATGTGTTCTTGAGAGGGATCTGTGAGCCTCTCCCTCCTCTTCTTTCTTTGGCCTCCTGGTCATGACAGGAGGAGTTTTACCCAGTCTCATGCTACTTCCATGATATGCAATGATATGCTATGCTACTGCTATGATATGCCATGATGTGCAATGATATGCTATGCTACTGCTATGATATGTTACACAGGTCCTAAAGGAGTGGTGCACAGGGTCCTGAAATAAACCCACTGCAGCCTTTCCTCTGTAAGTAGGTTATGTCAGACATACAAATGAAATTCATTTGGAGTTGGTGGACGAGTTGATCCATGATTTACTGTCATAGTTCTCTAGGGTTGGGACCAGGAGCCAGTGTCTCACTTGTGGTAGGCAAACATTCTGCCATCGAGCTACATGTTCAGCCTCAGCTCTTCACCCTCCTTGCTACACCCAGTGCTTTCAGAGTCTTCTGAAACTGAAGTCCTGTGCTTGGCCTCCATGTGTTTAGTCCTGTCTCTTAACCCAGTCTCAGACTCTTCAATGTTTCTTGAGGAAAAGGCCCACATCATCTTCTTCTTTGTATTATCCACACAATCTCCATTCAAATAACTTGTTGACAGAGTCCTACACAGTTGTCCTTTCCTAACACTCACCAGAAATATCAAATTCTACATTTTCCAGTTCTGCCATACAATCAGAACTGTGATTCTCAAATTAATAATTAAAAGATTTCTAGCACCAGAGCTGGTGGCTAAAGCACTTGTTTTGTAGGCAAAAGGACTGGAATTTGGATTTAATGATAAGTCAAGTCAGAAACTGGGAGTTTTCAAGGGCAAATTGACTAGAGAAGCTAGCTCTAATGGTGTTCTCTGAGTTTAGAGTCCTAGACTCAAGAAAAGTACATAAGAATGATGAATAATAGTGTTAGTTTCATCTTTCTTTTCCTGAATGAATAAAACATTCAAACTTAGAGGACTAGGAGATACATTCTTAAAATTATCACTGTAGTTCATAGGTGTAGCAGAACAGTCCATACCAGTATCCGCAGAAAGTGCTGAGACAGATACATGTTCTCTCACTTGTCATTTAAGGTGCAGTACTGAACCAGTTCTCTCTATCTTACCTGTGCAGGGACTGTTCCTTCTATGGGCTGGTCTTCTGACCTCAGTCTTGCTCATTGATTCCCTTAATCAAACAACTCCTCAAAGATGTACCATCTGCATCTAACTGTTATAAGAATGATTCTCTCTCTCTTTTTTTTATCTCTCTCACACACACACACACAAACTCTTTGCACCCACACATGTGCATCCACCCACACATAAACATGTACACACACATTCATGTGCCCCCATACACACATACTCATGAACAAAAGTTTCTAATACCAAATACTTGCCCCAGAAATGTCACAGTGTCAATGAAAGTGCCCTTTCATTAAAGTAATAATTTCAAGAAAATTTCAAGAAAACATTTCTTCCTTGCACTAGTATTTTCAGTCTCTGTATTTTAACTAGTTAAGAATCTACTGAAAATAGGACCTTTAAGCAGATATAATTATAGAACACAATTCTAAATTGAATGCTGGGGAGAAGGTGCCAGAAGAAAATACTTAGCTCAGATTACACCTGGTTATTTTTGCATTCTTATTTTGAATGTGTTTTGACACCTTAGCAATTGCATGTGGGCTCCCTCTGATCTTCAGAGCCTGAATTGTGGGTTAGGCAATTAAGCTACTTAAATATTTCATGTTCCTGTCATATTCTTGGTGGGAATGAGGTAAGAAAATTGTATGAAATGAAAGAGGCAACTTTCATTCACTCATTCATTCATTCATTTATTCAAAAATATTCATTCCTATTTTATGAAAGGAATTTTACCTGAAGTTGTAAGGGAATACTAAATTGCTTATACACCTTTCTCTAATCTAAAGGATTTTGAAAGAGAAAGAAAAATCCCTTCCAGCTTGGAGTTAACATCAGAACCTGCAGAAGTGGATGGTCAGTTTGCTTAAGGCAGAGACCAAGAATAAACAGAGACAGTAGAGGATCATCAGGAGCCACAGCTGATGGGCTCAGTCTCGGGGTCTGGAGAAGATGGGGTGGGAAGACATGTTAGAACCACACGGATGGCAAACATATCTGGGCTTCTGAGAACTACTGGTGTCTTCTGAGTAGGGCGATGCCTGCTTTCATCGATGCTTCAAGAGGACTAGCTGGCAGGAGCTGGGTGAGAACTAAGTGATTCCCAAGGCCAGAATATCAGATCAAGTTGATGAAGTTCCACAGGAGATTGATACAGAGCAGGAAGATGGAAAAGATAGATTTCTCTGTGCACACTCAGCGCCATCGCCCTCTCATCTAAATGAAAATGAGCCACAGTATAGAATTCTCCAAGACACCTTCTCAGAGTCTTGGGAACTCTGATAAAAAAGCATAAATCTAATGAAGAATGTGAGTAATGACTTAGATTACTGTTCAATCCTAAATCCAGCAAAAATCTACTTGGTGAAGATCCACAAAGTCGGTTTGCATCCTGCAGGGCTATTCTTTCTTTAATTGGGACAGATTTTTGCCTATTATTTTTATTAACGATGTTAATAAATGGAGCGCTGTCTACAAAAGCTTGGTTCATTTTTCATCATCACTGACTAGGTCCCAGAAAAGATGTGCTTGCATTTTCACGTGGAATGAGTCTTGCACATATGCCACCATACATATACTGTACATGTTCCCTTAAATAAGGAACTGAAAGCCACTGGATTTCTAATTTCAGATGAGGGTATTATATTGAGATCAATCATATATTTCTTCTGGAGAGTCGCTGTCCTTCAGGGTAGGATGTGGCAGCTTTCTGCTGCAGCAAAAAATTACAATAGAATGCATCTGCCCATATCCAGATCACATATCATCCATATCCTTAGTTGCCAATTGTGACCACTTTGAGGAAGCTGAAATGCCAAGTGCTGAACAATTTGTTTTCTTCTCTAATGAACCAAGCTCTTCACCGGGTTTGCCTGAAGGTCTCTCTTGTTTACCTTAAACAAGCTCAATGCATGTTTTCCAGGGCCGTAGAATGTATCCATCATACTGCTCTTAAATGGCTGTGGGCATTGTCAGTACACGTTTTCACTAGGGAAAAGTCAGGGAAATCTGTCTTTTAATAGATGGGAAGGTATTATATTTATTTTTGAAATTATAACTTTACCTACAGGTCAAAAAAAAAAAAGGAATCAGGACCAAAACCTGTTAAGTCTGCCATAGATGGACTGGTAGGTAGAATTCTGTAGTTGTTTGGGGAAATTTTGATTTATTGCAAGACTATGCTATAACTTTAATTTGGATTCTATCTTTATAAAGTACAGCAAATAATGATACATTAACCAAAATATCAAATGAACCAGTGAAGTGGCAGTTTAGCTTTTTCTTAGTTGTTCAGATGTTATTTGATTAATATTCCCAAAGCACTTACTATGTAATAGACACTGTGACCAACTATAGACCCTAAAGATAACATCATTCTGAGGTATAAGAAAAACATTTTTCTCCACACTGTCGCCCCCATCCCCCCTTTTGCACCCCAACCCGCTCCGCCGGTCGGGACGCGCGCGCACGCGGTCCAGCCGGGCCTCAACCCCGAGCCCTAGCTGGTGAGTACCCCCCCCCTGTGCACCGCCCACCAGGACCCCAGATCGGCCCACAGGGACCCGGCTCCGACTCCCACCATCCAGCCAGAGCCACGCGCGCAGGGCCGAGGGACGAGGAGGACCTCCCCCTGCGCCCGGGCCCCGCCCCAGCTGCCCTCGGGTTAAATAGCTCCACGCCGTCGCCCCCATCCCCCCTTTGCACCCCACCCCGCTCCACCGGTCGGGACGCGCACGCGGTCCAGCCGGGCCTCACCCCACGACCTAGGTAAGTCTCCGCCCGCCCCGCCCACCAGGACCCCAGGCCAAATAATTCAGTTTAGTGAAATTGAGAGATCTTAAGAGTTAAAATGACAATGCCAAAGTCAAAGTGCAAATCCATGAGAAGCAACAATCAAGTAAACAAATTTCCCACTGAAGAAATTAATCCCATAATGTTAGACTCCAACAAGAACAAACCCGCGGAAAAAGCCCAAGAAAGCCTCACCCAGGATAAGGTCTTTCAAAATATGATTATTACCATGTTCAATACTATGAAAGAGGAAATCCGGGAGGAATTACATAATCGAATCAATCGCTTTGAAGAGGAACACAACAGACATCTGGAGGAGTTGAGAAAAACAGTGCAAGAAACAAAAAGTGGCATAGAGCAGTTAAAACAAACTCAAGCAGAGTTTAAAACTGAGCTACAAGACAAGTTATCTTCAACCCAGAACGCCACAGAGAGTCTTATCAACAGAACTAACGAAGCAGAAAACAGAATTTCAGACCTTGAAAATAAAGTGGGAGTACTACCCAGCTCAATGGAAGAGGTTGTTAAAGCCAAAAAGATACTTGAGAGAAATATCCAAGAGATATGGGACACCCTGAAAAAGCCTAACATGCGTATTCATGGAATACCAGAGCAAGAATCTCAAAATACCACCCCTGAGGAAATTTTTCAAACGATCATCAAGGAAAACTTTCCTCATCTAAAAAAAGAGAGGCCCATCCATATACAAGAGGCATTCTGCACCCCAAACAGATACGACCAAAATAGAAGCATGCCACGGCAAATAATAGTTAAAACACTCCACATTCAAGATAAAGAACTGGTGCTGAGAGCTTCAAGGGAGAAAAAACAAATCACTTTTAAAGGTAAACCTATTAAAATAACAAATGACTTCTCAGTCGAAACAGTAAAAGCAAGAAGAGCTTGGAGAGACATACTTCAAGTATTGAATGAGCAAAAATGTCAACCCAGGCTGATTTACCCTGCAAAAGTATCCGTCATGATTGAGGGAGAAAGAAAAGTTTTCCAGCACAAAGACAACTTTAAGGTATACATGGCCACCAAACCAGGCCTTCAAAAAATGCTAGAAATGATACTCAAGTGTGAAGAAAAAAACAGGCATATCCAGGAGAACAGAAGGCAAGTATAACATCGTTAAAAACGAAGCAATATACTTATAAAAGCTACTAAACATAAAAAATGGCTGGAATTAACAATAGTTTCTCCATTATAACACTAAATGTTAATGGAATTAATTCACCGATCAAGAGACACAGATTACAAACATGGATTAAAAATCCTGCAGGAAACCCATCTCACCACAAAAGATAGGCACGCTCTAAAAATAAAAGGCTGGTCAACAATTCTACAAGCAAATGGAAGCAGAAAACAGGCAGGGGTAGCCATTATGCTATCAGACAAAGTGGATTTCAAACCAAAGAAAATTATAAGAGACACGGACGGATACTACATTTTAGTCACAGGTACAATTCACCAGAAGACTTCACAATACTGAACATATATGCACCCAACACGGGCCCCTCCACATTCATTAAGAAAACCCTACAGCATCTAAAGCAAGAAATCAATCCCCAAACGATAATTCTTGGGGACTTCAACACCGCCCTCTCAACATGGGATAGATCAACAGGTCAAAAGCTTAACAGAGACATTTTGGAACTTAATCAAACCTTGAAAGAAATGGACCTTACAGATCTCTATCGAACTTTTCACCCACGCACCAAAGAATACACATTTTTTTCAGCAGCACACGGAACTTTCTCCAAAATAGATCACATATTGGGCCACAAAATGAATCTACACATATACAAGAAAGTTGAAATTCTAACCTGTGCGCTATCAGACCACCACGGCCTAAAGCTGGACATCCACAACACATCAAACAAGAGAAAATACACTAACTCCTAGAAACTTAACACTATGATGCTGAATGAGAACTGGATTCAGGAAGAAATTAAAAAGGAAATTCAAGATTTCCTGAAAGTGAATGATAACGAAAATACAACTTACCAAAATCTCTGGGACACAATGAAAGCTGTTCTAAGAGGTAAGTTCATAGCTCCTAATGCCTACGTCAAAAAAATGGAAACATCAGAAATAAACAACTTAACAATGCAGCTTAAAGCTTTAGAGAAGCTAGAGCAATCTGATCCCAAAAGTAGTAGAAGAGAGGAGATTAGCAAAATAAGGGGAGAAATATCTGAAATCGAGATTAAGAAAACGATAGAAAAAATCAACCAGTCAAAAAGCTGGTTCTTTGAAAAAATCAATAGCTAAACTAACCAAAAGCAAGAGAGAGAAAACCCAAATTAACAAAATCAGAAATGAACATGGAGTTATCACTACTGATACCCAAGAAATCCAGAGAATTATAACATCATATTTCAAAAACTTATACTCTGTGAAGTTTGACAACACAAAAGAGATGGATGAATTTCTAAGTAAACACAACCAACCTAAATTGAATCAGGAAGTTGTGAATTATTTAAATAGTCCTATAACATATAAGGAAATTGAGGAAGTAATCTCGAATCTTCCCACCAAAAAATGTCCTGGACCAGATGGATTCAGCACAGAGTTCTACCAGACATTTAAGGAGTTAATAACACCAATACTCCTTAAACTGTTCCATCAAATAGCAAAGGAAGGAACACTACCAAATTCCTTCTATGAAGCTAATATCCTTTTAATCCCAAAACCTAATAAAGATTCGCTTAAAAAAGAAAACTATAGGCCGATCTCCCTGATGAACACAGACGCAAAGATTCTCAACAAAGTCTTAGTAAATCGGATTCAAAAACATATTAAAAAGATCATTCATGGGGACCAAGTAGGCTTCATCCCCAGCACACAAGGTTGGTTCAACATACGCAAATCAATAAATGTAATTCATCATGTAAACCAGTCCAAAGTCCAAGACCACATGATACTCTCGATATATGCAGAAAAAGCTTTTGACAAGATCCAACAGCCTTTTATGATCAAAACGCTAGAGACAGTAGGAATGGAAGGAACCTTTATCAATATAATAAAAGCTATATACAACAAGCCCACAGCAAGGATTATGCTCAATGGGGAACAATTGGAAGCATTCCCACTTTGATCAGGAACTAGACAAGGCTGTCCATTCTCACCACTTCTATTCAATATTGTACTTGAAGTGTTAGCTGAAGCCATAAGACAAGAAAGGGACATAAGAGGGATTCAAATCGGCAAGGAAGAAGTCAAGCTATCCCTATTTGCAGATGACATGATCTTATACCTGAGGGATCCCAAAAACTCCACCAGGAAGCTCCTGGAACTAATTAAGAAGTTCAGCAGGGTGGCAGGATACAAAATAAATGTGCAAAAATCAGAGGCCTTCCTATATGCCCAGAATGAAAGAAGTGAAAAAGCCTTGAGAGAAACAATACCATTTATTATAGCCCCTAAAAAAGTGAAATACCTTGGTATAAACCTAACTAAGGAGGTAAAAGACCTTTACAATGAAAACTTTAAAACCCTAAAGAAAGAAATAGCAGAAGACACCAGAAGGTGGAAAGACCTCCCTTGTTCCTGGATTGGCAGAATCAACATCATGAAAATGACCATCCTACCAAAGGCAATATACAGATTCAATGCTATACCAATCAAAATCCCAAGCAATTCTTCAAAGAAGTTGACCAAACAATCTCAAAGTTCATATGGAGGCACAAAAGACCCAGGATAGCAAAAACAATCCTGAGTAACAAAAACACAGCTGGAGATATAACCATACCAAACCTTAGTCTATACTACAAATCCATAGTTGTAAAGACAGCCTGGTACTGGCTCCAAAATAGACACACAGATCAATGGATAAGGATTGAAGACCCAGATATAAGCCCACAAAGTTACAGCCATTTGGTCTTTGACAAAGGGGCCCAAAGAATCCAATGGAAATAGAACAGCATCTTCAACAAATGGTGCTGGCAAAACTGGATCTCCACATGCAGATTAAAGCTGGACCCGTACTTGTCACCATGTACAAGACTTAATTCCAAATGGATCAAGGACCTTGATATCAGGCCAGAGACTATAAAAACCATAGTTGAAAGGATAGGGAACTCCCTCGAGCTGATTGGGCTAGGCCAACACTTCCTAA
This sequence comes from Typhlomys cinereus, assembly GCA_023101885.1. NCBI lineage: Eukaryota > Metazoa > Chordata > Mammalia > Rodentia > Platacanthomyidae > Typhlomys > Typhlomys cinereus. Next base: position 2,036,989 of record JALPQD010000358.1, on the reverse strand, counting down.
ACAGACATCCAATGGCACAGTCACTGCTACCAACTCTCAACAGTTGGGATCCTGTGAAATTAAACTGCTTCTGTTCAGATAAAGAGATTGTAACAGGAGCTCAAAGGCAACCCACAGAATGGGAGAAAATCTTCACTAACCACATATCTGATAGAGCTCTATTGTCCAGAGTGCACAAAGAACTTAGAAAACTAAACACCAAGGAAACCAATGGCCCAATTAAAAAATGGGCCCTGGAACTTAAAAGAAACTTTACCAGGGATGAAATTAAAATGTCTAACAAATATCTTAAAAAATGCTCCACTTCTTTAGCCATCAGGGAAATGCAAATCAAAACTTCCCTGAGATATCATCTCACCCCGGTCAGGATGGCAAAAATCCACAATACTAACAACGACAAATGCTGGAGAGGATGTGGAGAGAGGGGAACTCTGCTACATTGCTGGTGGGAATGTAGGCTCATACAGCCACTCTGGCGAGCTGTCTGGAGATTCTTAAAGAAATTAAAGATTGAAATGCCATATGACCCTGCTATTCCACTTTTGGGAATAACCCCCCATACAGCAGAGGTTCACCTCGATAGCACAAGCACGACCATGTTCATAGCAGCACTGTTTACAATAGCAAAGTCATGGAATCAGCCCAAATGTCCAACAGTTGACGAGTGGATAAGGAAAGGTGGTACATCTATACAATGGAGTACTACTCAGCCATCAAAAATGATGAATTACTGGAATTTGCCGGGAAATGGATGTCATTAGAAACAATTATATTAAGTGAAGTATCCAGACCCAGAAAATTAAGCGCCGTATGTACTCCCTAATAGGTGGCTCCTAGTACCAAACCCACCCAGCCCACCTAGAGACAGTAATTCCCAGGATTATGAACAGGAGGGATGGGGTAGGAGGGCCACACCAGAAACAAGGAGAGAAGGGACCATGTTACAGCAGGGAAAATAGGCCTCCACCAAGGACCCAAATAAGTAATGAGACATCCGATTAAGTTCACAGACTTTTGTTCCTGATCATTTACTACTGAGGGGGAGTGATCTTACCAGAAGAGGAGGGCATATAGTCTGGCAGATAAAAAGTAACAATTTTGCAAATGGGTGATAGACCCCTCCCTCACTGTGGTTTCCCACTTTTATTACATCTACCTTTGAATGTGCTTTTATCACAAGACTCTAACAGCTTTTTGTCTCTGGCCAGGGGTAACATACAATGCCCACCAGGATGGAGTGAAGGGCATTGCAGGAGCAGCAAAACTGCAAAAGAAAATCAACAAACCACAATCCAGAACTTCAGAGACTCTATGTCAACCACCTAGAACTAGGCCAGCTTAGTCTCTCCCCATCTTGAAGCTCAGGGAAATTTGCAGAAGAGGGGGCGGTAAGAGTGTAAGAGCATAAGGATGGGAGGAGCAATGATATGTAAGATACTCTATACTAGTTAGGGCTGAAGCAATCATAATTGGACTTTGCATGCCCTGTGCATTGTCCAACACACTGTTGACCTCACAAAGTCTAGCATCTGCTAAAGGCACCAAGATCCTTGGAGGCAAAGGATTGGCAGCCACAGCAGTGTTCCTATACCTAAGGGGAACACGGGAAAGGGTTCAGGGAAAGGCCACTGGGTCCTTGTACGTCATCAGAGAGGAGGGCCCAGAGGAAAATCAGACATGCACAAGAAAGGACTCTCTGGGAATTGGGGTGGGAGGCACTGGGGGATGGGGAGGGAGAAGGGTGGGGAAGGGGAGCAGGAGGTACGGGGGGAGGAGAAGGGAGGGAGGGAACTGGTGTACCTAATAAGTTTGTATGAGCTGAAATAAAAAAAAAAAAATCTAAAAAAAAAGAAAAAAAGAAAAACATTTTTCTCCCCAGCAAATGTGAGGTGTTGTGGTTTCTTTAGCAAGTGTGGGATATTGTGGTTTCTGCAGTAGATGAGATGCTGTTATAACCACTTTATACATGCAGATCTTTGAGCGTCATTCTTGAAGGTCTCTAGTATGCACCAAGGCACAGAGACAAGAGGAAGAGACAAACACAAACATCACTTTTTTGGCACTTCTCAAATACATTCTACTGCTGTTTTTTATTACTTCATGAGAAATTACCTCTCTTATGATGATAATTTCGTAATAAGACAATAAGGGAGGAAGCAACACACATTGTGATAGCTGGAACCTTTGTGTGACTGTATGCCCGGGACTAAAACTTATGTTCAGGACCAAAACCTATGCCCAAAACATGGAGAACGTAATTTCCTCTGTTCTTCGTTGTCTAGAGGAAAGATGCCATTAGTGATATGCTCAGCACTTAAGATGTTGAAATGCAGGAGGCATGCTCCTCGAACATGTATTTATTTTGTGCTCTGACGATTTTATACATAAATGCATTGACGTTAAGTAATGTTCACTCTATATTATCAAATTCCATCCTCTCCCACGGAAAAACTCTTACTTTGTGTGTGTGTGGGGAAACTGAGGTTCATCTGGGTTTCATAACACTTGATGAAGCATGGGTGGTATATCTGTGTGCATATATACCACTGGGGAAAATAGTTTCCTTTAAACAGTCAGTGTTAACCCTCAATAGTCACTCAGGGAGTAGAAGTATCTCATGAGATCTTCTCCTTCCATGGTGAAATGTTGACAGTCCAAATATCTAGCAGGTTTGCTGGAAATAGATACAGCTTCAGTGAGGTTATAGGTTCAAGAGCCGTGTCATGTCCAGAAGATAGTGTCTGGCTTTAGACTTGTGCATTCTAGTTGCCCAGTTCTTCTACTTCTAACATGGTCCCTGAACCTCAGAAAACTAAGCTAGTTTCTAATACAGTTATTTTAGTGTTATTTAAAGAAGGCTTCTGAACTGACATGACTGTGTGTGTTTATTATAAGAAGTGGTAAACTCCTAAGATTCTGGAAAATCCAGTTTAACTGAAAATTTCACATCAGTACACTAACTTTTTCTTTGGGAATATGGAGGCTGCTGCCGCCTTGCCATTGGAGACAGTATTTACACCTGACTGGGGTGGTTATGCCATATAAATGGGTTCTCAGACCCAAATTATGAACAGAAATATGCAATAACTTGAATTTGGAGTCTATTTTTATCAAGTATGACAAATAATGATGCATTTATTGAAATAGCTAATGGACCGGTGAAGTGGCAGCTTAGTTTTTACACATACCAGCTGGAGAGCTGCTAAATGAGTTGAAATGAGCCATCGAGCATTGCTGTTTTGTAAATAAGAGTCTTGATTTCTTTTGCAGTTCTACATATGAACAGGCATCTCTCTGTTCAGGGGCTGAGGGTTCACGAAGTCCAGTGAAGCACAGAGGCTCTATGGAGTGGATTCAGGCCCAAGTCCTGGGTTTCAAACCCGTCTCTCTTACTAAATAGTGGCTTCTTTTATATTTGACATGTATACACATAAACACAATAGATTTATGTATTTTCACCCTTTACCCAATCCTAGTTCCCTCTCCTCCTGCCTTGTCCCATTTAATTCATCCTCCTTTCTAGCCAGTCTTCCTCCTACCTTCACATTTTTTTGTATGGACCCACTGGGTTTCATTTGGGTCCCAGCAAGTAAGTGCATGAGCCCTTGCTGGGGCATGAATGTCTTATCAGTGGGTAAACCATTGAATGAAGAAGCTCCCTTTCTCCCATCTGGCATTAACCTTCAATAGTCTCTCAAGGAGGTGAAGTGTTTCTTGAGCTCTTCTCTCTTCCCTGGTGAAATGTTGGTAGGCCAACTATTGTGCAGGTTTTGCAGAACTGGGCATCACCGCACTGAGTTCTTGAGTGTGGCAGCCCTGTTATGACTGGAGGATACTCTCTGGAAGTACCACTGCCTTATCATCAGGCTCTTACATCTTACTACGCCCACCCCCCGCCTGTTCTGCAAGGTTCCCTGAACCTTGGAGTGAGGGCTGATTTTCATGTCCAGTTTAGAGAATAGTGTCTTCTTAATGAGATACTCTTCCTCTCTTGGCTGTGGTTTCTTTCCATGAAGTGCAAGTGTGGGCCTTGGTCAGCCAGTCACCTTCTAGCATTGCTCATTACACAATTGGTCTAGACCGCAGAAGGATGGTGTACTGTGAATCCATGTGCTCAGGCTGTTTGGTCATTGCCCCTCCAGAGCAAGATCTGACCTTCAAAGCCTCGATGTAGTGAACCAACCCCACCTGGAACTCATAAGAGACTTGAGGCAAGACAGGCTTGTGATCTTAGCAAATAACCTTTCACTGTTGTTTAAACTGAATCTCAGCTGAATCCCTAAACAAACCAACTGTTTTCTGTTCTCCTCATCCCTGAGGTATGCCTGTAGTCCCCAGGGGTTTACATGCATTCACTCCTTCACTCCTGCTCTCTCTCCTTTCTTGTCCATAGCTTTCCCTCAGTCTTCAGTGCACATCCTACAACTTTCCAGTCTTTAAACCTCAGATATAAACATTCTTTTGTGGGACCAGTGGTCAGTGTCTTCGCACACATTCACATATACACATGTACCCATTGATGTTTACTGGTCATGCATTTTATTGTAGCTGCCACTCATTTCATCCAACGATTATTGTGTGAGTGGAGGTCGCCATTGAGGTAGCTCAGTCGTGGGGATCTGTTTCTATTGACAGAATAAATCCTTTCAGATCAGTCTTCCACTGAGTGTTATAAGGGATGGAATGTGAAAAGTTTCTGCTTACGGTCAAGACCAGTGAGCAAAAGTAGTAAAAACTGGAGGGGTGAGAAGGACTGTGAAACAATGTTGAATGTTCTATAATTTGTATTGCTTTGTGATTCAGGGCTGGATCAATGCCAAATTAACTGACTGAAACTCACATAAAACACAAAAATGCTACACAAATGATTTTGTGTTTAATATAAAGAAAAAGAGGAGAGTGTTCTTGGAAACCCACAGCACTGGAATGTAAAAGGAAAATTCATGAGAGGAGAAATTTGAGATTGAGAGAGGAAACCTCAAATTTGCTTTATTTCCTCTGCCCACAGTTGTCCCTCACATTAAAATTGAAATTAGTCTAGTGTTATAGCTTTGTTTTCTGCCTGAAATAAAGAATTATTGATTGAAGAAAAAACTTGAGAATCTTTACATTTTTAAATATATATATATATATTTATGTATGTATGTATGTATGTATGTGTGTGTGTGAATTTGTATATATGTACATGTGGGTATATTTACAAGAGGGCACTGAGTATGTATGTCTGTGGAAGTCCAAGAATAACATCAGAAGTCATCCTAGATTGATCTACCTCCTTATTGATTTGTTCTGGGGTTTCCCAGGCTCTGCCTTCCTGGGTCAGAATTGGCAGGTAGTCTTCATTTCTGCCTGGCAGTTTTATGTGGGGTTTGGGATGTGAACTTAGGTCCTTTCGCTTGTGAGCAAAGATTCTTAATTCCTGAGCCATTTCTCTAGCCATAATTACATTTATTTTAAAAAACAGGAAAAAAATAGCACCAGAGACCCTCTGGCAATTCAAGTATCCAGGAATGCTGGTAACTACAGAGAAAAACAATTTAGAGATTGCCAAGTGATCACGTGATGAGGAAGGGAGAGCATATTTAAAAGAGGAAGGAAAGTGCAGCCCTGTGATCAGAAGCAAATCACATTGGGGAAGTTTCTCCTTGCTCTTCCTGAGAGAGGAATTAGAGAAAGGGAGGAGGATTGCTTTTGGGAGTGCAAAACAGACGCCTCCATCTCTTTGGCTTGCCTCCAGATAGATCAGTTTTGCAGGTGGGTGGGAATCCTACTCCAGGGACTGAAGGGTAGACACTGAGATTTTAGTATCATCACAGAAACAGGAGGTGTGGTCTAGAGGGACCTTTAACTCCTCCCATCTCCACCTGAAGAGGTAACCATAAAACATTTAAAGGGACTAGCTGAAATTTTTATCAAATTGCTATCTATTCTGAAGATCTGTCATATATGGCTCCATCTACCCTTTAGACAAAAGTGCTCATTTAAGAGAGACAGAAAGAAGTTAGAGTTCTCTTTCGAGTTCCTAGCTTTTGGGCAAGAACAGTTTCTTTGGTTTATGGCCAAGGACCAGATTCAAAGTGCTTCTTCTGTGGTCCCTATTCTCAAAGCTTTCTATTAGTTTGTATCTTCTATTTTTAAAATTTCTCCTTTCTTAAGAGTTAACCCCTATTTTCTGAAGAGAGCTGGGGCAACGGAAATCCATTTGGCTTTTTTGAGCTGAGCAAAATTTGTTATTGAGTGTGTCATTTAATGGTACCCTTCTAGGGAGGTGGCCCTACCTCAGGAATTTACAAAAATTCTCAGTTTTACTTGTATAGGAACAAAGTGAAATGAAGAAAGGAAGTTCTTTTTTTTCGAGTATGAAAAATTTCTTCTAATTTTTAAAAATTTATTTATTTTCCTAGTTTTACAAACATATTGAGTGTTTATCCCCATTTCTCTACATCCCCCTCCCTCTAATCCCTCTCACCTTCATCAATCCATCCCAGTCCTTCCCACCCTTCTGCCTCTGCTTCTATGGACCCACTGGCTTGTCTACTCTTGTGGGGGTTCAGACCTCTATGCATATGAAGTTGCCTCTCCTCAGACAACCCATTAATAGGGGCATTTCCCTTCACTCATCCAACTTTAGTTCCCAAGGTTTTCATTGCATGTTCTTATCTCTCTTGAGTTCCTCAATAGTCTATGGGGGCGTGTTAGTATGTGAGTCAGGTCTGGTAAGAATAGTTCTCACACAGTGAGTTTTTGGATGCAGCAGTCCTGCCTTGAATGGAGTGTCTTGTCCAACAGTGGATCTTCCCATCTCGATATCTAGATAGAGGTGGAGTGGGGAAATGTAGTAAGAAAGGACATATAGAAAACCTTAGCATCAAACACCTTAGGGAGAAAACTAGAAGAAACCAGAACCAAAGTTGTTTTAACGTATCCATGTTAATGTTTATTGACTCCCTGTAAAGCACACAAAAGCGTCCATCTGGTCTTGTTCATTGGGATCCTCCTCTGGACTTTTCCTCTAGTCTCCAAGACTTGACTCCAGTATAAAACCAAATTATAAGCTCAGGCATCTGAGCAAGTGTTGGGCCAGTCAGCGTTCACAGACTTTCAGGTGGATTGTAGGAGGGAGAGAGACATTTTAACCATAATTGAATTTTTAGGTTGGAGTAATAGTAGGCCTGTGTTCCTTGACTGTGGGACCCACAGAGGTGCTGTAGAGTGGAGAGTCTCTGAATTCATACTGCACTTGTCAGCGAGAAGGAAATGGTTAATGAGAAATGATTGTTTATATAATATCTTAAATGTGCCTACTCTAGTGTTTAAGATATTCTAAAAACACATAGAACATTTTGATACTTGGCAGTATTTCCTGTTGTGCTTCAAAGACCATATACAGATGACCAGCATGAACCTTTTTGTTGTTATTTTTTCAAGTCCGCTTGAGGTTTCAGTCTTAGAGATTCTTTTGGTTTTTCATGGTGAGTCTCTAGTTCTTTGTACTTTGTCCAGCTGAGCCACCTGAAGCAGATGAGGCAAGATCATGACAGCCGAGCCGCTTCTTTTGCATGCACAGAGGGCGTGCTTCTGTTTTGCTTGCCTTTTGACTCCATTCTGCAGCATGAACATGGGTCACATAACAATGTCTGGATTCTGAAGTTTTTCTGAACAAGTGGTCACAGAACTTTGCAGAGGGTCTGGACCATGTTGAGAGGTGCCCCACAGTCACCTGGGAGTTAGGTGACCTTAGAGAACAAGGACCAAAATATTGTCTATATTTGTATCTCTGTCCAAGTTTAACATAAGCCTCCAAATGTGGTTATTGAAAACAAAGAAGATCAGTTACACTTGTCTGATACTTAAATAACAGATAATAGTCACAATACTACAGATTTCCTTATGAAGAACATGTTCTTTAAGTATTTTACTTTTATTTTTTGTTTAGACTACTATTGCAGCTTACCAGCCTGAGTAACATTGCTCCATATGCCCTGTCTTGGCAGTTCCTTGTCTATATCCATACTTTTATTTTCTTATATTTTCTTGTGTGCTTTACAGGGAGTCAATATATTTTCTTATATTTAATACTGTCTGGATTGCTTTATATGTTTCTGAAAGTTTGTGTACAGTTGGCACATTAAGTCTTATCAAAAGATTGGGCTCGAAAATTTTCCTGTCAGATTTGTGATGGAGTGGCTTGAAGAAATTATAGTCAAGCCCAACTGTACTTTACATCCAATGTATGTACAGAGTCTGTCACCTGAATATTGAATATTTTATTGTTCTCATTTAAAACATATTTAGCAAGAACAAACTTTACATCCCAACTACCATATTTATATGTTAATATAAAAAATTTAAAATACCAAAAAAAATGGATCTAACGAAAGCAATGAAAGATGTTGCCACTATTTGGCAAATCTTATTTTACCAAATTGTTACTGGGATTCTAGACCAACTCATTTCCACAGGGGGTTATGGGTATTGGGTGCATGGTGATGGTGTCCCCTGCAGGATCACCCAGAGTCAGGCTCCCATCCTTCATTGCCTCTGTGGTCCCCCACAACACAATACTCAGAGGATAATCCCAAAAGGGGAGCATTTGCAGTCCTTGGGCAGATTTTGTGGTCTGCCTTCAGTATGTTTAAAGATCCCTTTTATATACCCCTTTTTTAAAAAATGAAATGCGGGCTGGAGAGGTGGCTCAGGGGTTAAGCCTCCGCCTTGCAGGCGGAAGGTCCTGAGTTCGGATCCCAGATCCCACGTATAGACGCCAGGCAGAAGCGGGGGCAGGCCTGCGTTTCCGGTCCTGGTAGGGCGGAGCCTGTGAATCCCGGGGCAGAAGGAGGTGGAGGTGTCCATGGTGGTTCGCGAATTCGTCCGTGGTTCTACACATACACAGACACACACACGCGCGCGCACACATACACACGCACATGCGCACAGTTGAATAAAAAAATTTTTAAAAAATGAAATGTCTGAATTAGAGAATTTTATCATGGACCAAATGAGACTGAAGACCAATGACCTTGGAAAGCAAAATATTTTGGAAGCAAGAAAAGTGGTTATCCAGAAACAAGAAAAAGCTGCTAAAGAAATATTTGGTTTTCAAGTGTTCTCTCTGATATTTTTAAATTTTAAATTGTCTAAACATGTAAGATCAGGTTGTACATAATTTAATTTCCAAATAGAATTGATGTAGTGACAAGCATAAAGCATATAAATACCAAAACAGACCTGCTTGTAGGAACAGATAATCTAAATTTGGATCCTATTTCTAGTTCTTTCAGAGATTAGAGCTGTCTCTAAAGAGGACAACTCCCCACAATAGGGAGTATTGTTGTGTCTTTGATAAGACCTAGATGACTTTTTTTCCTCCCTCCCTCCTTTCCTCCCTCCCTCCCTCCCTCCCTCCCTCCCTCCCTCCCTCCTTTCCTTCCTTTTCTTTTTTCTCTCATTATTTTTACATCATCATTTCTTTCATTATTCTTTTTTCCCCTTTCCTCAAACCTGAAGTTTCCAAGTGGGAGCATCAGAGCAAGGAGCCCCAGGACATGCAAGATAGAAAGTTTAAGTTTAAATCACAAAAGTAGCCCCGGTGTGTCTGTCAAAATGATATCAATCTGGATCTCTGGCATGTGATCATCTTGGTCAGTCTTGGGACATCCTGTGCTCTTTCACAGGAAGGTATTATTCACAGCATGCATTCAAGGAGTGGGGACTTATCTTCTACTTCCTTGAAGGTGAAGTGTCTGAAAAAGTGTTTGAAATTCTCTGCATGGGAAAAGTGTCTGTTCTTATTCGTCCATTCATTTACAACACTGCAGGCTTTGGGTTTAATCCAATTCTATTCCTTTCATTTTATAGATCAGCTTATACTCATGTTTGTTACTGGAAACACTAAGTAGATGCCTCTGTCCCTTTTATATACCTCCATTATTGTGTGGGGAGTTGATGTATTCTGTGTAATTGTTTTGTTTTTTGGTACTTTCTTCCTTTCTAGCCCAAGGAGGTTCTTCAGACTCATCCAAAGTCCTTTACTCATCCTGCAAATCTCTTGAAATCAGCTTAAAATCAGCTATTTCTAGAAGGAATTCTGGTTTGTCTTCTTCCTCCCCTGAGAGAGACAGTAGAAAGGAAAATTTAAACTCTATATGCTAGTTCACTGTGAATGATTTTTTCTGCTATTCTGTCTTGCAAATTCTTTCGCTTCTAACCTTTTCCTTTTCAGATTCATTCTATTCCTTTGAGGTCATCATTCATCTACATAAGAGTCTCCTAAATGACCCCCCTCTTAATCTAATTCCCATTCAGCAACCAGAGAGATTTATAAAATATGAATCTCATTATGCTGTTTCCCTGGTTAAAATCCTTCCCAAGTGCTGAATTGTCCTCAGGAGGAGGTTTCAACCTAATGTTGTTGGAAAGGATTTTAGGATCTGGCTCTCATTTTCTTTCTGGCCTCTCTTCTAAAATCTCTCAGTGTTGACTTATTCTCTATCCTTTCTGAAATATTTTAGTTCTTAGAAGCCATTGTAGAGTGTTTATGGAACACAGGATCCCTTCTTCCTTTCTTTACCCCTGCACATGTGCACACACTCAAAATGAGAGAGAGAGAGAGAGAGAGAGAGAGAGAGAGAGAGAGAGAGAGAGAGAACATCCCAGATGAAGAGAGGGGTAGGTTAAGTAGAAATCTGCTCAGTTTCTAAGTCTCTTCAAGGAATTTCCCCAGGTCTCTTGTGTGTCTCTCTCTCACAGGGTCACACTACATTATCCTTCTTGGGTCTTTATGTGTCCAGGTTCTTGTATTTGGGTGTCAAAGATTGTAACCAGAACACATGTAGAGGATTTAAGGCAGAATTTGTTAGAGAGAGAAAGAAGTGAACTCATGGACGTGAATCCCCGAGGGGCAAGAGAGCCTCCCAAGAAATGATAGACTGCATGCATGGAATCCGTACAGGGTGAGAGAAGAGTGAGATAGGAGCTCACAGACTCCAGATGTGGAATCCTACGAGGAATAAGTGAGCCAGAGCTCAAGGACTCCAGGAGTGGAGTACCATCAAGAGAAAGGGAGCCAAAGACAGATGCCAGGGTCAGATGTTTCTACAGGGTTGGGGAGTGGCTTCTCCTCACTGGTGATCTCCAGTTTCTATACACCTGATGGGAACTTTTGGTCTTCTACATCTCATTGGTCTGTTCATAACCCATTTGATCTTCTTTCTGACTTCAGGGTAGGGTTCCTCTACAATGGAGAACAAATCTCCATTTCCTTTCATGAAGAGAGTGTTGTGGGAAGCTGGGAATCTTATCTCTGTGGAGGATTAAAATAGGACATGTTACTTCAGGGTAATCCCAGTTCTGAGGGATGACCGTTGAAGACCTTCAAAGACCACCCCAGCATGGCTGCTTTAAAACTGCCTGAATATTACTTGATGGTGCCGGACAGTCTCTGCCTGCCTCATTATCCTGAAAACAGAACTCCACGAAATTCTGAAGCTGCTCATACCTCCACCATACAGCTCAGAATGCAGTATGGATTGAAGTTTTTCCAAGAAAATTTAACCTATCTACATCCTTGATAATTACACTCACAAAGAGTAATGTACAAATATTGACAGAGGCCTGACAAAACTCATCCATACCCACTTTTACACAGAGGAAACTTCAGTGTCTTGTATATCTCCCTAGGAAACAGGGACAATCTTGTTAGAACAGGACAGATTGCTGCTCCCTGGAGACATGCATAGCAGTGCTTCTCCTGTGAACATGTATACAACAGTGCTCCACCTCTGAACATGTATACAGCAGTGCTCATCCTCTGAACATCTGCACAGCAGTGCTCCTACTCTAAATCTGATAATATGAGACAGATAACACCTCTGGATGAAGAATGAAGATTATTTTCTAGCAAGAGACAGAACTTGACTATTACTTTGCCAAGTTTTTATTGAAGAAGCAACATGTGTGCATGTAAGAGATTTGTAAGAAAACCTTTATTCATAGTTCTGAAAAAGAGATGTTAGGACAGCTGAATAGAGCCATTTCCCTTGTCCACAAGATATTAAGTTCAAAAGTGCCACAGTACGTAGGTTCAAGGTTTCCCCAGTGGACAGGTTCAAAGACGATCTTGTGGATAGATTCAGCAGTGTCCCAGTAGACAGGTTTGAAGATGCCTGGTAGAAAGGTTCAAAGATTCCTTGATGGATAGGGTCAAAGGTGCCCCAGTGAATATATTCAAAGGTACCCCAATGGATAGATTCAAAAGGTATATCATTGGATGCATGAAATTTCATACAGTACTGAACCTCCATATACTATACACCTTTTTCCTAGCAAAATACCCTTCGATTTTAATTTTAACAAAGAACCTCTTATGCATTGCAGTTATATCCTACATCAAAGCAAGTATGGTATTTCTTTTTTCATAATTCCACTGAAAGATCATTCTTTCTGTCAAACTCAGTAACTCACCCTGTATGGATTCCATGCATGCAGTCTATCATGCAGACACCCAAACACAAGAACTCTGGCCAGCAGTGTGAAATGTTTATTATCTTGATAATTGTCATACTGTCACTTACAGGAAGAACTTTATGACGTCTTCTTGGCACATATGAATTGCCTACATTACTATGTTTGTGCATTAAAGATATTTACTAAGCAAGATAAGAGCTACTTGACCTAACACCATGATATCACAATAACAGGTCTGGTAATGAGAGCATTACATGAGTGACTCCATCACAAATAGCTCACAACAGCATCAGTACAGGGGATGAAGAAATGACTCGTGTCCAAGACGAGTTACTCTTGAGGGCACGAGACTTCAGCATGTTGATCAGAAGGGACAGAAGTTCACACCTTAGCAGCTGCTTTTTTCTGGAATTTTTCAATTAATACTTATGGCCTCATATCTGGATCATTCCCTCCTATTATTTTTAATGCTTTTATTAGTGTATATTAATTAAGCACAATTAAATAATGAGTTTTGATGTTTTTGTATGCAATGTTACATTTTCATGTTCCCCTCTCACTCTTGCTGATCCTCTTGCTCTTCACAACTGGACTCCCTTTTATTCCATGTTTTTTGGGATATGTGACCCAATGAGTTTCATTAGGCTTAATTACAAAAGCATGGACATATTACCAGTGACTATACCACTGAAGAAAATGCCTCTCCCTCCCCAGCAACTATTAACTGTTGGTAGCTCCTCAGGGAGAATGGGAGCTAATAAGGTCCTGTTCCCTCCATTGTAGTGTGTCCATGGGCCCATTATGTAGATCTTGTGCATATATTCACAGATTCTGAGAGCAAGCCCAGAAGACAGCACTCCACTGCATCCCTTTGCTCAACATTGCAGTCTTTCCCTTTTTATGTTTTGCTTCTTCATCCTGGGCCGTTAGCTGATAGAAAGTCGTGGTGCTCAGCGTTGCCAGCAGTGTGAAAATCTCTCGCTGAAAACAAGGTCAGTATCAGAACTGAAGGCACCAAGCATGTGCCAATGGCCAGTGTTGCAGCTTGGGAGAACAGCTATTGGGTGTATCAGGAACAAAGTCAGGGAGCTGTTGCTACCCAAAGCATCCTGAAAAGGGAAAACAACCTTCTAGATTAGTTACTGCTAAATAACTACTGCAATGTGTGACCAAGTCTGGCCAAGGCATTGGTGTGCCTGGACCACAACCTCAGCCTGTTTTTTTTTTTTAATATATACTTAGTTAGTTAGTTAGTTAGTTAGTTAGTTAATTATCAGAGGGAACTGTGTGTGCCCATAGAGGCTCGAGGGTAATTTCAGGTATCCTCCTGGATTGCTCTAACTCCACTTGGACTGCTCTAGAGTTCCCCAGGCTTCACATTCCAGAGAGGAAAATTCAGTCCACCACTATTTCTGTCTGGTATTTTTATGTAGGATCTGAGATTCAAACTCAGGTCTTCTGCAAGTGAAGCAGAGGCTTAACCACTGAGCCACCTCTCTACCCCATCAGCCTGTTAAAGAAACTTTCACCTAAGTCCATTTTGTTTAGTATTTCCTCTGCAAACCAAGTGAAAATGTGCAAATGTTTCTGCCAGGCTTTCTCTGGTGTAATTCTTGCAGTGAATGATGTAGATCTACAAAAGATGTATCTACAAAAGATGGGATCAATCTAAACAATTGCAGTAGGTAAGTGAAAGATACCTGTGCTCATCTGAGATAAGTTGAGGAAGACAATCAGTATGACCAATATGCCAAGGATGTCATGCATCCCCTGCTCCCAGGGACTGTCTTCCTGGATGGTTGCCACAGGTTCACATGGAATTCAAGTTGCTCCTGGAGATCACATACATGACTCTCTATAAATGATTGGTTTATGGGAATAACTGTGTGCCAAAAACACAAAAGAAAACAAAACAAAAAGTCACTGCAGCTGGTTGGTGTTTCTATAATTTTTACTGAAAGCAATATGAAAAAAGCATAGGCCAAGAAGCCAACAACTTTTCCTTCGTGACTGACAATGCTCTAGCTAATTTCTAGATGGAAATGAGAAGCCTGGTGTTTGGTACTGATCACCTCCTTTTCTACGTTTCCAAGCATTCAAGGCTGGAGAGGAGGACGCTGAGAATTTACTTTGGCCATGTCTACCTTAGACTTTGATGTACAGCAGTTGAGCATTTGGCTCAACATGTGAAGAGCCTTGTTAAAGGGAAATGTACCTCATCAATCTAGTTACTCATCTTAGTGCTATGATGCAGTACTTAACAAGAAGCAAATTTGGAGGGAGAAAAGGTTGATTCTAGCTCTGTCCACCAGGACAGAAAAGTCAGAGTTTGAGGGAGCCGATCACATTATATCCACAGTCAAGGCAGAACGCAATGAATGAATACAGGCATGACGATGCTCATCTCACCTGCACCATTTTAAATTTAATTCATGACTTTAACCCTGAAGTGTTGCCACTCAGTTTTAGGCTGAAGCTTCCCCAGCAGTTAATGCAATCAAGACAGACATGCCCCTAAGCCAACCATAATCTAGATATCCATTCTCAGCTGTGTCCAGAAGCTTGTCCCAGAGATGTCAGGTACTAACCATCACGCCAGCTCTGCAACAATACTTGCCATACAGGGAAGGATCCCTTTATCTGTGATGCAGCTTGTGACTAAGAACGCAGTCATTGTGAATTAAGCTGATTAAACCCAAGGCTGTAGAGATTCAGTGTGTGGTATCTGAACATACTGACATCAGCACTGTGAGCTTGACTAAGCTTTACAACAGTGCAAGTTGCTAAACCCGTGGCAAAGCTGTAGCTTCTGGCTTGAGTTTGGCTACGTCTGCAAGGAAAATTGGTACTGTGTCTTACCTGTACACATACTACAGTTGATAGACTTTTAAGAAACAGCATAGCCTGTTTCACACTTTATAGACATTTGAAAGTCCTAATTTCCTAGTCTTGAATAAGCTAAAACTTGCTTTAAAAGACTGGTGGGGAATACATTTTAAAGGTGCTTTCAGTTTTCCCAGGGGATCCTGGCTCACATGTTCGAAGTTGCTGCCTGTAGATTTTTTTCTTGGTTCTTTTTGTTTTCTGGACTTGGCTTTCACTTTATTAATGTACTTATTGAAGTGGTGAAGATGTCTAAAACTGTTACATGGCAGGTTGCACAGAAGCCAAGTCACTGGAGAATCTTCTGGCCAGTTCTATTTTAGAGGAAATGTCTACCACCTCATCTCCAGTACCTCTATTTTCTGAATCTTCTCATGGTTGCTGGTATCATTTGAAGTGATTTCCTTTCACTGCTGTTTCTTAAATCGTTGACTTTAACTAGTATGTTTTGAAATGTTTCCACGGGGAGAATTTAAATTAGCATTCTATGGCTGGGTGTGGGGGCATACAACTACAAGCCCTGCCCACCGCGAGGAGGCAGGAGGTCCAGGAGCATAGACCGTCCTGGCCTGGGTTGTAGAGACATTGCAGTCAAAAGTACTTTTCATCTTATGCCTTGGTTTCTGGTTATTGGGATGATAGTTAATCTTGGTTGTCAACTAGATGGAACGTGGGTTTAACTCAAAGACCAGCTGTTAATCCATTTGAAAATTAAAATACCTGGATTTGAAAAACAATGACCAACCTTAAGTGTAGGTGGCACCTTCCAGTAGCTAACCAAATAAAAGGAAGTGTAAGAAAGAAGAGCTAATTTGTTCTTTTTTCCTGTGCTGGCAAACTCAGCTTTCGTGCTGCCGCCTTTCTTTGCTGACCTCTGAACCAAGCTGCTTCCACCCTTCAATGTGACTGAAGTCCAGAAACCTTCTAGAAATCTTTTGCCTTCAGTAACAGACTGGGACTGTTGAGATACTCAGCCACATAGGCTTTACCTCCTAAACTGATCCAATAAAATCCCTTTGTATATGTGTGTGTGTACAATTATATGCTATATATTAAATATAATTATATATAATATATTAAATCTGTCAGTTCTGTTCCTATAAAGACCTATTTGGAGTATAATCTTTATATGGCCTTTAACTTGATGAATTTGCTTGTTCTTGTTTTTGTTTTTGTTTTTGCTTAGAGAGGTCATATCGTATATATTAATTTTAATGTGTAGATATAAATTTTTGTGTAATAAATCTGGTCTCGGGATCTAATCACCTCCTTGGGGGTCCACTTCTCAACACTGTTGCCAAGCAATTAGGTTTCCAGCATTAACTCCAGGGACACATTTGAACCATAGCAAACATGGAGTGACAAACTAAGATACAAAGAGCAATGACCTGAAAGGCGACTCCTTGATCACACATCAGCCTAGGCCTCCAGCCTCCGGCCTTCATCTTCCGGCTTCTGCTGATTCAATTGAGCCTGCAAAGCAATGAGTTTACTAGGACAAAAGTCCTATTTTATTTTAGTTCCCTCCTCCCAAACCTTTCTCCATCTCTCCTTTTCTGCTGATCTCTTTTTCCTCTAACTGCCATTTTGTTTTCATGTCACATAGTCTATGATCCTCTTCTTTGTTCTTTCTCTAGTCCTTCAAAGACTTTTTTCCTCTAATGGTTATCCTCCTTGTTTAATAACATATATCTAGTTACTCATATACATACACTTATAAAACTTAAAGTTTCAGATCTACATTTGAGAGAAAATGTGTGGTCTTTATGAGTCTGATTTACTTCACAAAAGAAAATAATTTCATCTATTTTCATTCTTTATGGATGAAAGTTTTCTGTTGTATACATGTACCACATTTTCTTTTTCCACTTTTTTCTTTCATGTGTGTGTGTGTGTGTATTTGCATATGGATGGTTAGCATGTGTTTTCAAGTGTGTGTACATGAGTACACTTGAATTTATGTTCCTGTGGAGGCCCAAGGATTATGTTGGGAAACATCATTCATCACAGTTCTACCTTATTGTTATGAGCCTGTGGATTCCCAGGTTCTACCTTCCAGGGATAGAATTACTGGTGGACCCCATAGTCAACATACATTTTTACATGGGATTTGCTTGGGAAGCAAGAGTTTTCACCACTGAACCATCTCCCTAGTCTTATTTATCCTTTTAATGGACATGTAGGCTGGGTCCCTTTCCTAGCTATTGTGAGCAGTTCAGCAATAGAAATGGCTGTACAGGTACCTCTGTCGTAGGACTTAGAATCCTCAGGCATGATATCTAGGAGTGGCATTTTTAGTTTTATGGGAAACTTCCATATTGGCTTCCATATGGCCTGCACTACTTTACACTGGACTCTGCAGTGAACCAGACAGAGTTCCTCCTTTCTCACATCCTTGCCAGTATGTGCTGTCTTTATTTACTTGGGGAAATTCATAGTTGAAAAATTTACAATTCTAGAATGGCTAAGGATATTGAATGCTTTTTAAAATATTTATTGGTCATTCATATTTCTTCTTTTGAGAATTATATGTTTACTTAACTAACTCATTTGTTGGTTAGAAGACTTATACTTTTCTGGTGTTTAGTATTTACACTTCTTTAATCTGTTCTGGATGTTAGTCCCTGTCAGAAGTAAAGCTGAAAAGATTTCCTGTTATTTTATAACTGACTCTTTATGGGAGGTAGGCTTTTAATTTCATTAATTAAAATTAATTCATTAATTCTTGTTACTCTGTGCTATTAAAGACTGTCAGGAAGTTTTTGCCTAAACTGTCTATTGAAATGTTTTCCATGTTTTCCTCTATTATTTTCAGCATTTCAGGTTTCATAATAAAGTCTGATACATTTTTAATTAATTTTATACAAAATAATGGGTTCACTTTCATTCTTTTTAAAATTTTTTATTATTCATTCAATTGTGCATTGTGTGTATGTATGTGTGTGTATGTGTGTGTGTAGAACCACAGAACCACTATGGACCGCCTCCACCTCCTCCTTGTTTACTCTGCTCCGGGATTCACAGGCTCCGCCTTACCAGGACCAGAAGCGCAGGCCGCCCCCACTTCCGCCCAGCGTCTATACGTGGGGTCTAGGATCCGAACTCAGGACCTTCCGCCTCCAAGGCAGAGGCTTAACCCCTGAGCCACCTCTCCAGCCCCCACTTTCGTTCTTATACACATTGATACACACTTTTTCCAGCACCATTTGCTAAACAGGCAGTCCTTTATCTGATGTGCGTCTTTGACACTCCTGTGGCTTTATTAGGTGGTGTTATCTGGGTAGTTTTGTTTTTGGATCTTCTATTCTCCTCTCTTGGTTTACATGTCTTTTTTTTTTTTGTGCCAGTATAATGCTATTGTTGTCACTTTGGTTCTGTAGAATAAGCCATGTATTTTGATGGAACAGATAATCACAGTTGCACATGGTGCTGAGAAAAAATGAGGGTTGAGAATTTAATCCTCAACTTGGAATATACGCTTCCTTCCAAGGATCAGGGCCTCTGTGAAAGAGGGGGCAGAATGAATGTAAGAGCTAGAAGACAAGAAAAAGGGTTGTGAAATTCTATTTTCCCAAAACCACCCAGTGATGGCAATCACAAACCCACAATAAGGGAGGAAACTGTCACTAAACCTGGAGGGGACCAACATGGCCAATGACCATCATGAGCTACAAAGTTCTGATGAATAATGTGACACCACAGGTTTGAACAGTGGAGACAAGCACTTTTAGTGTGCACATGGCTCCAGTAGAAGACTGTGAACCTTTGAATCTATCCTGTACTATCCTTTCTGTTGAGGATTGCTTTTATTATTTAGATTTTCTCTTCTTTTTCTTTCATATGAATGTTGGATTTTTCTAGTTCCATAAAGTAAGTCATGGTAATTTAAAGGGAACCACACTAAATCTCTAGAACACTCTTAGTAATTGAGCCATTTCACAATATTAATTCTGCTAATCCATGAATGTGGAATGTCTTCCCATTATTTAAGATCGTTCAGTTCTTTCCTAAGAATCTTAAAATATCATTATGGAAGTATTTTTAATAACCACCTTAGGTAGTTTCATAGCTAAATGTTTTTAAGGTATTATGAATGATAATTTTTTTCTAATTTGTGTCTCTTTGAGTTCATTATTGTCATGTAGAAATGATGTGATATTTGTATATTGATTTTGTACATCTCTTTTCTTTATGATGACTTTTATTCTTTGGCAGTGTCATACTTGCATGCACAATCTTGTGTCCACTCTCCCCACTGATTCTCCTATTTCCCTCCCTCTCTAGTTATCCTTCCATCTTTAATCACTTTTGTTTTGCTTTGTGTTTTTTGTATACTAGGCTCAAGCTATGAGATTCAAGGGTTCACAGTCTTCTACTGGAGCCATGTGCACACTAAAAGTGCTTGTCTCCACTGTTCAAACCTGTGGTCTCACATTATTCGTCAGAACTTTGTAGTTCATGATGGTCATTGGCCATGTTGGTCCCCTCCAGGTTTAGTGACAGTTTCCTCCCTTATTGTGGGTTTGTGATTGCCATCACTGGGTGGTTTTGGGAAAATAGAATTTCACAACCCTTTTTCTTGTCTTCTAGCTCTTACATTCATTCTGCCCTCCTCTTTCACAGAGGCCCTGATCCCTTGAAGGAAGAGTATATTCCAAGTTGAGGATTAAATTCTCAACCCTCATTTATTCTCAGCACCATGTGCAACTATGATTACATGCATCTTACTCCAGTCTTGCTCTGATTTAGAGTGAGGCTAATTTTTGTATTATTTCTAGTCCCTTTTCTGTGATATTACATAATTGTTGAGGGGAGAAAGCTGGATATCCCACCTGGGGCAGAGTACCCCACAATTATCTATTCTCTGCCAACGAACATCTGTTGTTAAGAGATGTTTCTGGACTGGAGATTGCAAACTATACATTGGGCATTAAGCTAAGTATTTAGAAGGCCATTTGATACATGAATCCTTGAGGGGCAAGATAGTCCAGAGCTCATGAACTCCAGACATGGAGTCCAGTGGGGGTTAAGGAGCTGGAAAAGAACTCACAAACTCTGGATAGGATGACTCCTGAGGGGCAAGGAAGCCTGGTTTTAAGTTGTGTCCTATCACATTTTAGTAATGAGATAATTTGTATAATGACCTTCCAATGTTCTTTCCCTTTGTATTATGTGGAACAGTTTAAGAAGTGCTAGAGTTAGGTCTTTTTAAAGAATTGATGGAACTCAGCAAGGAATTCTTCTAGTACTGTCCTTCTTTTTAGGTGGGCACATCTAATTGTTTCAGTCTCTTTGATGATAATATTTCTGTTCAAGTTGGTTTTATCCAACTGATTTAATTTTGATGTGTTACATATGTTTAGAAATTTATCAATTTCTTTCATATTTTACAGCTATGAGGAATACATTGCTTTTAAAATACTCCCTAGAGATTTCAACACTTCAATGGTGTTAGAAGTTACAACATCTTTTTCATCTCAAATTTTACAAATTTGGGTCTTCACTGTTTAGTTAGTCCGGTTAGGGATTGTCAATCTTTTTTTTTTTTAATGAAACAACTCCCTTTTTATTTATTCTGCGTATCATTCATTTAGCTTCTAGTTCATTAAATTCTATCCTGATCTTTATTTTTTGTCATCTACTACATTTGGACTCAGCTTTTTTTTCCTAGAACCTTAAGGTGCTTAATTACATTATTTATTTGAGTTCTCTCTGAATTTTTAATGTAAGCAACTATAGGGATGAGCTCTTCTAAAACTGCCTATTTATATCTCAGAGATTCTGATATATTGTGGTGTTTTCATTTGATTTTAGCAACTTTCAAAGTTCCTCCCATATTTCTCCAATGACTTAAAAGTGTGTTGTGTGCTTTCCAAGTGTGTTTTCTTTATTTTTTTTTTCTTGTTTGTCCCTCCCTTCCTCCATTCTTTCCCTCCCTCTCTCATTCCTTCCTACCATCCCTCCCCTCCCTTCATAGGTCTAGTCTGTTCCCTTCTACTGTCCTCTCTTTTGGCTTATGTGGGTCCCAGGGTTCACTCTGTTTCATCTGCTTTAGTGGGGCTTCAGGCCTCTGTGGGATATTGTTTGAAATTATTTCTCCTGAGATCCATGCCAGTCCATGGACGCATGTTGACATGTCAGTCACTGTGTAGGTCTGATGAAGTCAAGTCCCATTGCTGTGAGTTTCTGGCTGCAGCTGCCTTATCTTGAGTGGAATGTCTTGTCCAACAGTGAACCTTCCCATTTTTAAACTCTTACAATCTTACCATCCCCTGTTCTCCCTAAGCCTTTGCATGGGGAGAGATTTGTCTGGTCTGACTCTAGGTAAACATTGTAGGATCACTGATGTTCTCCCTTCTGGTTGTTTGTTCTTGTCTATTTTGCTGTTCTTGCACTGCACAAGGCTCATCCTATCTGGGTGTTGAGATCCTCACCTATCCAACAATATAGAAACTGTTAAAGAGAGGCCTTTATCTAAAGGAAGACTTGAAGGAGAGGGAGGGAGGATCAGGAGTAGGGCACAGCAGTGAGTGGGGTCAACCTCCAGATCATAATCCAGCTGTTTACTAGTCACTGACACCGCCCCACATATGCACAATGGGACACACACCTCCAGTGCTCCAAACAGTCCAAACTCCAGTGAACAGTAAGGAAACTGACTATGGACTCTCTCTCTCTCTTTTTTTTTAACTTTTCATGTCTGGTTGTCCTTCACTATTATTTTAGTAAACATAAAGGGCTGTTTGGAGTTTTGAGTTGTTTGTTTTTATATGTGTTAAGTCGTGTTTTGTGACCTGCAATGTGGTCAGTTTTTGGGAAGTTTCCATGTGCCACTAGAAGAATGTGTGCGTTCTGCAGCTGCAAATCTCTGTTTAATCTTATTTGCCTTCAATAGAGTTTTCTTGAGTTTCTTGATTAATTTTCAGTTTGAAGACCTTACCCATGAGAATGGGACATTGAAGCCTCACACTTTTACTGTGTCTGGAACTCTTTGACTTCTGAGCCTTCTGAGGTTGTTTCATTAATTAGGAGCCCCAACATTTACTGCATAAATATTGACAAATATCCGATCTTCTTAATAAATTTTAGTGGCCTTCATTACCTCATCTCACTAGCTCTGGTTTGAAGTCAACTTGCTTTCAGCTGTGCTTTGCTGGGTACATTGATTTCCATTCTGTGATTCTCAGTGTCTGTCAATAAGGTAGATTTTTGTAGACCACAAACTGGTGGATATTCATAGGATCATTTAGTTCACATTTTGTAATTGGTAAGTTGGGGCCATTGACAGTTACTGCTATTATTGGGAGAAGTTTGCATTTCAACAGACGTTTGCTGTTCTTACTGGTTGGGTTATTGATAGCTTCATCACCTGCTATAATGAATGCTTCCTGGTGGGCTGTGTTCCTCCTGTTCCTCTGATGGCTTCCTGGTGGGCTGTGTTGACCATACTCTGCTGCTCAGCTCTTTTGATGAAATATATGCTTCCCTGTGTTCTTATGGATGAAACTATATTTCCTCTTGATATGTGTTTAGTTTTCACGGTGCTGATTGATTGACATGAATCACCTCCATTTGTGCTAATCTTAAAATGTTCTTAATCTTCATTTTTAAGAGGTAATTTTTCTGTATACAACAATCTTAGTTCAGTTATTTATTTCTCAGGACAGCAAAGAGCCCATTCCATATTTTGTTTGATTTCCTGGCAAGAGATCTGACGTCTCTTCTGCCTTTGTATGTAAATTCATTTTTTCCTTTTAACAACTTTCCCCTGTGTCTTTCCTTAATATTTCTTACATCTTCATGCTCATGTATCCTGCAGAAGTTCTCTGGCCATATCTATGTGGAGTTCTGAATGCATATTCGGTTTGGATGGTCATTTATTTCTCTCAGTTGGGAAATTTTCTGCTATAATTTCATTGAAAAAAATTGTCCATATTTTTAGTCTCAATTCCTTCCCCCATGATTTCCTAGGTTTGATTCCTTAAACATATCCTAGACTGCTTGAAAATGTTTATCTGTTATTCTTTTCTTCGCATCTATTTGAATGTATCAGTGTTTCAAACTTGTCTCTTGTCCCTGACATTCATTCTTCTGCTTGTAAAACTAAAAGTGAAAAATATCCCATTTATAATCTTAATGTACTTTTACTTAATGATGAGGGGTGCCTGGCATTGTTACTATTGTTGGCCATTCATGTCTTCTTTTCAGAAAAGTCTATTGTCCATTTATTTTGCATTCTTGCTATCAAGTTGTCCCAAAGTCTTTATGATTTAGATATTCTATCAAATGTATGACTTGAAAATATTTTCTCATAAAATACGGGTCTTTCTTCACACTACTTTTTAGCCAAAGTCATCAATGAATACATATAAATATAATTTTATATAATAAATATAAATAAATAGGGCATGTTTGACTAAAAGTGACTTGATATTTATTCCAAGTTCAAACTTATTAAGGTTCCCTGCATTTCTAATGCTAAATTTGGCAACCTCAATGTCTTTCCTACATCTTCAACCTTAAAGTATCTTTAATATTTTAACTTTCAAATAAAGGTTATAACATTATTATGAAAAGGACAAAGTAAGTTCACTTTCTTTTATGCTGTCAGCTATTATATATCCAGGATCCAGAAATTTTTAAAGTCATGAAGTAGAAAGGACTGTAGCCACTTTGTGTCTCAGGTGAGAACTTAACTGTGCATCACAGTGGCTATGGTCGGTAATGATGCAGTACAATCTTAAATATCTGCTGAAAACATAGCCCTTTTGATAAGTTTCTTCATCACAAGCAAAATTATACTACTACAGAAAGATGCTTGTATGATTAGGCACAAATAAAATACGTAATAAAGAAAAGAAAAAAGAGATGGGATGTCATCAAAGGAAAAAAAAAGATGGAGTAGACCTGTGAAAGTAAATGTATTCACTTATGGTGTAGATAGCATTTTCATGGGTCTACATATTTCTCCAACTATGCTAAGTCATATACATTTATTATTTAAAGTGTTTATATATCTGTCTCGATTTTGAAGTCTTAAGTCATCAGAACATTGTTTTCAAGAATTCCTTTTTGCTTAAATTATTGAGACATTAATTTTGCAGAAAATTGAGCCTTTATCCCACTTTTTTTTCCTGGCATAAGATATGAAATGTCTCCAACATAAATATGAGTTTTTTTCCCAAGTAAGTTTGACTACCTTCCCATTAAGGCATTAATGCCTCTACCCTCTTGCATTGTCATTGGACGAGCTTCCCAGGCTGCTTGTCTAGTACTAACCTTTTCCTTGCTTTCCTTGTCAGATTGTCTCCCTTGTCCTATGACATGAACCTCTAGAGGTGCTGGAAATATCCAGCTGCAGATGCAGACTCGTTCTCCTTGTCACTGAGCTAACATTAGATCTCACTTTAACTATTTTAACTGCTTAACTGTTAACAACTCTATGGATTCTCAACACATCATGGGATTCTATTTTGCTGCAGCCATGTATGCCCTTTCTTTCAGTGAATTAAGTTCACTAAAGGCGTGCCTCTGAACTTCCTTACTCCACCATCTGCCAATGAGAACTCAGAACTATCAAAGCAACGCTCCACTTCATTAAAAGCTATTTGGCAAATCAGACCTGGCTACCAAACAGTGTTTTCTGCTACTTGTACTTTATGCGGCAGCCACTATCCGAATTTGTGATAAGAGCCATACAAGGCACCTTGTAGAGGTTGGTAATGCAAATGATGCAGAGCCTCCTTGAAGCACGTCACAACTGTGAGATGTGTACTCATAAGTCTGCAACCTCTGCCTGCATATCCTGTGGAAAGGTCATACTTGATGTTCTTGAGGGAAAGGCAGAGAACAGAACATGGGAGCAACAGAGGTTCATTTAACTTTTCACATTTGTAAACCAGGCTTTCCACCTTCTCTCTGATTCTCTCTCTCCCTCAACTATACAATCAAGATTAGTAGACATAATGTTTGCTTTGTGTGTGTGAGAATATGTGCATGTTCTTATTTCCAGTTCACCTTTCCTTACCCCAAATTTCTTGAAAAAGTTGTTGGAAAGAATTCAACTTCCCCTTGGCTATCCCTAGCCAGATCTTTGAGTTCTCAAACAATCCCCATGGCAAACAACACAAGTAGTTTTGAAGACCAGGATTGGGTGTCTGGCTGGGTCCATAGCAAAGTGTGTTAGAGATCCACACGTGATCATGGACAAAAATGACAGATTTTCTTCTATTTGTATGTTGGGGTGAAAATCTTCCTAACACTTCCTGGATGATGATACTATAGCATCTTTTACTTGGTCACTGCCTTTCCCTTATGAACATCAAGGTTGACCTCTCCCAAGATAGGCATATGTTACAAAGTATTTAGAGGAGTTCAGAAATGACTCCTGCACTCAAAAATCTGCAAGGAGCTGTCACTATTTGGTAAGTGACAAAACCAACTGAAAAGAGAAAAGACTTATTTTGGCTCATGGTTTCAGAACTGCTACTTCATGGTGGGCTGGCTCATTGTCTGTGTTAATATAAAACATCATGGTGAAAACATGTGGAAGAGGAAGGCATTATCTGTCTCATGGCAGCTAGTAAGAACAGAAAAGAGAAGGGGTATTGTAGAAGGGGCCGAGCAAATATATACTTCTCAGCAACACACTTCAGGGACCACTTCCTAGACCCACCCCCAGCAGTTAGTTCAGCATTAAATCCAATGTTGTGAGAATCCCATCCCCCTCCCCCCCTCCCGCCCCTCTCAAGGTCAGGTTAGGATGCTGCTGCTGGGGAAGCAGCCTCCAGTTCACGAGTCCTATGGGGACATTTCTTGCCTAAAGCATGTCACAGGTGTTCAACTTAGTCATTTGCCCAAGATGTCAGCCTGGCCGAATCCCTCAGTGACTGTTTCTAACTCTGCACCTTCCATTGTAACAAATGATCCACATAATTATGACGATTTATCCTTAGCATTTCGTTACCTTTTAAGATTTAAAAGAAACATAGGCTTATCTGGTATAAAGAACATGGAATTGCACATGTCAATGAAGTTCCCTTAGATGTTTCCACCTATGTGTAATGTTATTTTTTCTTCTTCTGGCCTTTTGAACTGTTCAGCTTGTAACTGCATGTGTAGTCACCCTAATATACGAGACCACATCAGAGCTTCTTGCACCTTAGCTTACATCCTATTGCAGTTGTTGCTCTTCTTTTCCTGTGAGAGAGTACTCACACTCAAGCGATTTAGGGGAGAAATGGGTATTTGCTTGGCTTATGCTCCTGGAGAAAATATAGTTTATTTATGGCTAAAATCACACAACTGAAGGCATGAATGAAGGCAGAAGCTGGAGACTGGCCAAGAAAACACAAGAGCTTAGAGGAAATGGGGCCTGGCTACCAGACCTCAAGACCTGCCCCTGTGAAAGAGCTCTCTCCCAGCAAGGCTCCGCCTCTTAAAGGTACTTCAGGCTTCCTAAATATTAACACCAGCTAAGGACTTAAACACATAAGTCCATGGGGAAACTCACATTCAAACCATGACACACATTTGATAAAGAAAGGCTTGGTCAAGGGGTCCAGCTAATAATTATTTTCATATAACATTGGAGGTATTTATTTTTCTAAAATTGAGCTTAATTAAGACAGTAAAATCTCTTCCTCTCTCTCTTTCCTCTCTTTTTCCTCTCTCCATTTGGTAGGTTTTCATTAATGTGACAAAACCAGCCTTTTGGGAAGATCAGGAGAAGCAGTATAGAAGCTTAAGGAACTATGTCCTTGTCTAAATGTCTTTGTCCAAACCTCAGTGGACTCAGAGACTGGACTGGAGATATTATCTGCTTTCTTGGGATCTCAGTGTCTCTGAGACTGAGTCAGTGTCACCATTGTTCATTCTGGTTTGGTGTTCGTAACTGTGGACTATTTTATCCTGCGTTTGGTTCCACTCTGAGAATAATGTCCTGCTGTTTTAGTGTGTTCGTGCTCCTGTGGCCCTCCCTCTGATTCCCCCAGTCCTGCAATTTGCCTAATTGCAATTTCAAGACAGAGGTGACATTTCAGGAAGTGTGTGTATCCATATGGGTTTTCAGAAGGTTTTTATTTTTTTATTTTAAATTCAAGAGTCAATCTCCCTACCTTCCGAAAGTGTCCCGCCTTTTCCCCCAAGAATTGCACTCAGAGCTCTTGGCTATAGAAGCCTCTCCTTTTTGAGGATATTCAGCACTTCTCAGATTTGATAAAGGTCCCATGTCTCCCTCTTGAGGGCGGTTTGTTAAAAAGAGTAAAAGTTTTCCTTTGAACCCTTGGTGAATCATCCTGCAGTTCATTGAAATTAAAATTGATCCTAGCTCCTCCTAAAGGATTGCTCAGTATGCAGGTGTTTCGTGAGATCTCCAGCCTCATTCAGTCAACGCTGGCGGGTGAGCTTCTCCACACTTGTTGCCGGAGTCTGGTACTCAGTCTTCCTGGTGTTGCACCCCCAAGCTTCACAGATACAGCATCACGTCATCCTCGCTTTCTAAGTCATTCTCATTCTTCAAAGAGTCATAGGGTGGCTGAAGAAGTGTGGAGGCATTCAAAATTGACTTCTGAACACCAAACTCCCACTATACGGAGATTTTGATTGTGTGTGAAGAAATATGTGTGTAGTGCCCTGAAAAATGACGGCTACGTGCAGGACAGAAGGTGACTGTCCAACTGAGATGCTGCTTTTCCCCAGTGGAAAGCTTTCATGAACTGTCCTGCAACGTTTGCTCCTCCTCACTGCAGTCAGTTCTGAGTACACACGCCTGTTCTTCTCAAGAGCCGACAAGCGAAGTATGTACGCATTTGTGCATACATGAACATGCATGTGAAAGTGAGTGTACCACAATGTTCTGTTGTGTCCCCTAAACTCCAAAGTAATTTAACACACTTCAGCCATGATAAGACTGTACTCAGAAGCTCACTGCAGTGAAAATTTCTATCACCAGATCTACACAGTAGCCGACATATCCTTCTCCCAAGATTAACAAGGATCTCAGAAGAAACAACTGCACTCAGAGAGTGTCTCTGGGGATGGGGATGGACAAGAAAAGAAGACCCTCCTCTCTTCTATGACTTCGTCCGCCAAAGAGTTAACTTTGCTACAACAGATATTTGACTGCCTTACCAACACAGACACCCCAAATTCCCAGATAGGGCACTTGATATAAATTGGAATTTTTGACTCATTATTTCCTACTTTGTGGTCTCAACCAAATCTTTCTCTATTCTCTGGTTCTCCCCTTCTTGCATGTATCATCTACCTCCAGGTTCCCAACATGGGAATGTTTACTTTCCCTGAGTTATATTCTGTGTTTTCATGCACATGTTTCACTGATTGTCAAAGGAGGGGCACAACTAAGTGACGAATTAGTCAAGCTGGTGTTAACGTAGATTTGGAAGTTGCGCTTGGGCTCAATTCTGAAAGAACCTAGTTCTACACAGCAGCTGTCACGGCATAGCAGATCCCACCCTGCACGGCAGCTCCCACCCTGCACGGCAGCTCCCACCCTGCATGGCAGCTCCCCTGTACAGCAGCTCCCACCCTGCATGGCAGCTCCCCTGTACAGCAGCTCCCCTACACGACAGCTCCCACCCTGCAAGGCAGCTCTCCTGTACAGTAGCTCCCCTATACCGCAGCTCCCCTGCACGGCAGCTCCCCTGTACAACAGCTCCCCTGCACAGCAGCTCCCACCCTGCAAGGCAACTCTCCTGTACAGTAGCTCCCCTATACGGCAGCTGCCCTGCACGGCAGCTCCCCTGTACAACAGCTCCCCCTGTACAGCAGCTCCTGTGCACAGCAGCTCCCACTGTACACAGCAGACCCTACACTATGCAGCACCTCCCACCGCACAGCAGCTCCCCCCCCCAGCAGCTACTACTACACAGCAGCTTTCCCTGTACAACATCCACTACTACACAGCAGCTCTCCCTGCACAGCAGCTCCCACACTGCGCAGCAGCTCCCACCCTTCAGAGTATATTCCACACCGCACAGCAGCTTGCATTCTAACAGCAGCTCCTACTCTGCACAGCAGCTCCCATACTCCACAGCAGTTCTCATGCTGCAAAGCATCTCCCACTGCACAACAACTCTTACTGCACAGCAGCTCCCACACTGAATCAAAGCTCCCACGACTCTTGGTTTGTTACAAACTCATACATTTAATATCAAAGGATTAATACTATTTTTTCTTTTCATTCCTTTGACAGCAAGTTATAATCTCCCTGTTTTATATGGAGACAGGTCCGTGAAAGCAGTACTTTTGGCTTTGAATGAGTGAGTTTATTAAGCATGCAGCAAGCCAAGAAATCAGCTAACAATGTCCATATCTTGGCTACAACTCAGTAGTCATATTTCTTTCTAAATCATCTACAAACATTACGACTTACTCCTTGTAGCATATGGCAGTTCTTTCTTTCTATCTAAAATCTTAGACTTTGAGATAGTTTTCATTATTTAATAATAGTTTATTGATTCCCAGATCACCATTGTCCATGTGGTTTTGTAATGGATGAAAGACCCGAAGCCCCCTCTTACTGACATTGTTAACAGTGGGACCTTGGAGATCATGAATCATGAGTGAAATAATATAAATTGTGAAATGCTTGAGTCATTGTAAGTTTTCTTTTTTTTTTTTCAAATATGGAACGCTTCACAAATTTGCGTGTCATCCTTGCGCAGGGGCCATGCTAATCTTCTCTGTATCGTTCCAATTTTAGTATATGTGCTGCCGAAGCAAACACAAGTCATTGTAAGTTTTCTACAGATGTCTCTCCATGTTCATGTGCCTTAGTACTTTGCTCTAGGTCAAACTTTCTCTTTCTTTTTTGAAATTTTTATTTAGCCTAGTTCTTCCTGTTTCCCTGCTTTCAACATCTCTGTTGTTGATACTCAGAATTTCTTTCTTTTTTCTCTTTCTTTCTTTCTTCTTTCTTTCTTTCTTTCTTTCTTTCTTTCTTTCTTTCTTTCTTTCTTATTTTTTTTTATTTTTACTGCATTCAGAGTCTATACTGGAGCTGTCCAGAGTTCTTTCCCTTTTGTTGTTTTTCTTTTGCTCTCTTCCCACTTCTGCTCATCCCTCCATTTTCCTAAGTAGCCCCTTTTCCATTCTTCTATCTTGGTGTTTTTTTTTTTTCTGTGACCTAATAGTTTTCATTGAGATTGCTTGCAGGATGCTGGGAGATGTTTTCTTTATAGGACACAGGCACCTTGCCAGTGGTTCCACCACTGAAGAAAATATCTCTCCCTTCTGCATTAGCCGTTAACTATAAGTCTAATACGGAAAGCGCCTCATGAGTTCCCTGCCCTCCATGACAGGATGTTGATGGTCCTAGTCCTATGCAGATCTTGCAAAAGTGATCACAACGGCTGTGAATTCAAGAGTGCAATGGCCTGGATCATGCCTGGTCCCACCATTTTCTCCCCATCTTATTCTGGCTCTTATGTTCTTTCTTCCCTCTCCTTTTTAGTATTCCCTGAGCCTGGAAGGGATGATATCAGTGTCTAATTTATGGCTGAGCATTGAACTGTCATTTGTTTTCCTCAGTGGGGCTGTCTAGGAGTCTCTGCTGTCACTGTGTGCCTGGTGGTGCAGTTGGTTTTGTGACCATTCTTGTAAGCATGATTTCATATGTATACAAAGAAAATTACCTGAACCTTGTCCTCAGAAATATTAACAAATCCTTCTCTGGCCCTTAATTGCGTGTCTTTATATGAAATGCCCATTCCATGTGAAAGAATTCTTTGGAGCTCTTTTGAAGTCTCTTTTTAATTTCTCTCACATTGTCTGTCAGCAGTTGGCTTTCCCTCTGACCACAGAGAAAAGTCAGACCTTCAAGAAGCTAATTCCTCAGGCTCCTGCCTCTGCAGCTATGATTTTTTACCTCTACCTGTCCCCCTATTCCTTTAGAGATCAGTCAGAAATCAGGCCTTGTTAATTGCAAATCTTAATAATGTACAGTTTATGAACACCAGGTGGGCTTATTGCTATTATGGGAAAAAAATCTTCAATTTCAATGTGCATAATATCATAATAACCAAGCAAAGGTAATTCATATATGAAAAATCATGTAGAAACTACGTGATCTCACAAGTTTAAGATCTTTTAACTATATTCTGTATTTACACTTAGTTGAAGATTTGTGTATGTGTGTGTTTGCATGTGGGTTTACATGTGTTTGTGTATAAGGATATTTAAGTGTGTGAGTTTGTGGAGGCCTATGGGTGACATCAGTAATCATCCTGGATACTCCACCTGGAATTGTAGACGATTGCCATATTTGTCAAGAATTTTTTTTTTTTGAAACCAGAACATTTATTAGGACTGATTGCCGAAATACTCAAGATGAACTGGACACTGCAACAGCTGCCTTCTTGGGTTTCAGCCTTGTTCCTTCACGGAATCCATGTCTGAATCTGTGGTAGACAAATTTTAGGTGCCTCTGCCCAGTTCCAGTAATATTTCACCTTTTGGCCTTGGCACTCCAGTTATACTTTCTTTTGTGCTTGGCAGGGTAGCCACACTTGTCACAGGTCGGGCTCTGAAGATGGTAGGCCTTGTAACAGCGCCGGCACAACATGTGCCTCTTATTTCGATGCTTTCCAATGACAGTGTTCCATCCATCATCTTGCTTCTGCCACTGCAACCAAAGAGCTGCTAAGGATTTTTATGTCGGATCTAAAGATCCAAACTCAGGCTCCTATACTTGGGAGTCAAAGACATTGACTCCCGAGACCTTCCTGGTGCTAGCTGAAGATTTTTAATGGCAAAAAAATTATAATTAAAAAACATTGATTGAAAAGACAATAAATGTGATTAAAAATGAATTTTAGAAGTGCATTTGTTTCTGACACATAAATACAGCAAGACAATGAATATTTGCTGTGCTGATAGATGAGCACACATGGACACACACACATGCTTACATACACATTTCTGTGGCTCTGTCTGTATATACACTCCTGGTGACTTTTGTGTATCTGAGCTGTAGATTTAGAAGCCTGGTATGACTGCAGCGGCAGTAGCTCTTGCCTTGATCTGGTTATGCAATGTGAGGGTGCATTCAGTGTCCTTGAAAAACCTCTCCCTCTGATAGAACATTCCACAGTAATGCTCTCAAGCAAAGCACTCTTAGATCTTCAAGGGCAAGCTGGATGTTGTGTATCTTGAGTATTAGTCATTTGAATAGTGATTTGTGCTCATTTGTTGACTGTCTGCTTGACCAGACATGGCTCTGTAAAGGAAGAAAGGTAGAAAGGTGGTTAAGGAAAAAGCAGTTTCATGAGCAGATATTTGGGACCTGTGTAAGAGTAGGGTTACAGGGCAGGCTTCATACCATTGCATGTCCTAAATTTTGGTTTGGAAACTAATTTTATACAGTAATTTTATAAAGCGTAGCTCCTTATTCCATTCTCTTTTTACCTGTATTGCATATGCAGAAAGTTGTATCCTTTCCTGTGTCAAAAGCTGCTGATATGAAGGAATCTCTGTAGCCGACCCCTTATCTTTCTTGAGATTTCTTCATCTCTTAGTTGAGTCCTGCTGGTTGCCTTTCCATCCTCAGCTCACATGGCAGTCTGTCTTTTTGCTCTATCTATGCTCTGAATGCTGGCACATTCCTTCAGTCCTAGAGGCTGAACATTACATGAGCAGTAAAGATCTGATCTTCCTTTTCAACAATGCTGAACTGCATATAGGTGAACTGCAAATAGCTCTTCATCAGCCAGCTTTGCTGAGTACCAATCTTCCTATACATGAACTGCTTCTGGCACTGTGGGATGTGGGATGGGACTAGACAAGGCAGTAGGGCATGTCCGGAACATATGACCCTAGTTCTCCATGGTGTGTACTCTGAAAGGCCCATGCTGGTCTTATGTACAGACGGACTTTCTGCATTGAAAGAATCAATTTTCTACTCCTCGTTTGAGAATGATCTATGAACTCTTCTCTAAAAGCAGCATGGAGGAATTTTAATTTCATTAGTATGCACGATTCATGTATATTGCTATCAACTTCTGGATAGCATCCCACATATATCAGGTTTTCTTCTTCACCTATATCATTGTGGCCCCTTGGCCACACCTGATCCTAGATATGAGATGTCAGGACTTTATCACCTGCTATCTTCCATCGATGCACTCCCCCATTATGGCTTTGCTCTGATCCATGGCTTTGAACCTTGTCTTTATGCTGATGACTGACAGATGTCCATTATGCTCTAACTTCTTCTCTAAATTCTAGACCAAAGAATCCACCTGGTTGTGTCTACCAAATATTCCATCATTGGTATTTCTCAAACAGAATCAGTGAGTTCCTTGGCCCTTCCTCATTTGTTATAAATTAACTATTTTTATCATTGGGAAGAAGAGCCATCAGTCCTGGAAAGTGTCCCCCGCTGAGATCTGTCATGTCTGCATGGTAGTTACATGGAGGAGCAGGTAAAGATAGTCTTTTCTGTGTAGCAGCAAAATTCCTTATTCTATCTCTGAAATCATGTGATCTTGAAGGATCCCTCTGGTTTTTCGGATGTCATTGTGACTCCTCTCCCCTGTGTGATGGTTTTTTTAGAATGGTTGATGTTATTCATGTGTACGTGGTAACACCTGGTGATATAGGATTTCTTCCAGTAAGACTAAGCAGTGCAGAGCTGATATGAAATTGCTCTGCTAGACTTCTAAGCTCTTCCTCTACTCTTCCCTGCACAATTTGACTATCAGTGCAATAAATATATCTACCATAATTAGGCTAGGTATTGCTGAATGAGTCTTCCCGTTCTGATCCTTTGTTAGCCCTGAAATGAAAGGCATTCACCTGTTTATGCAGATTGGAACAGCACTTGGAGTCTTTACTGTATTTGTGTACAATGAGGCTGAGAGCTCCCTTTTGCATACCTCCATGCTGCTCTAGCATCTCCTATGAAGCCAAGCACACAGAGGACCATGAAAGCTCTAGCCTGTGGCATTGTGACCTTTCCTCTGTTCTCCCAGCAACCTTGGAGACCATTTTCCAGTTTGAATAAGGTTACTCAGTAATGGGCAGCATCTGTGCCCTTCCTTCTGAAGAGTCTCCTGCTATGGTTGGGATGCCAGGATGTCCTCCAGTGGTCCCTTTGTTAAAGGGAGTCTCTAGAGAGACACTCCTGGGAGGTAATGGGAACCTTAAGAGGGCCTCAGGTCCCTGGGGGCATGCCTTTAGGTCACCGAGGGGCACGATGGAATCCCAGTGCTTCCGAACTCTCTTTTCTTTCCTTGCTGATGGGATGAACGGCTTTCTCTTCTGTATACTCATCACCACAGATCCCAATTACAGGGAAAACTGGACAAAAATTGGAAAACTACAAGCTGGAATCACCCTCTCCTCTCTTCTCTCTCTTCTCTCTCTCTCTCTCTCTCTTATTTTTTTCAAGTCAAAGGCACATGCATATCAAGCAGCCACTCTATCAAAATAACCCCAAATATTTCTTCTCTTTATAGTTGATTGCCCAGGCTTTTTTGTTTGTACGAAAGTGACTTATAATCTCTCCTTAAGACTTTGGATGCTGGCAGGTTTTTGTTTGTTTGTTATGTTTGTTTTGGTTTTTGTTATGATGATTCCTGATGGGGTTGATTTCTGGTAACAGCCTGTGGATCCTTATGCACATATCCTGTTCCCTTATATTATGTGAAGTAGATGAAGGAGATGATGAAAGTTTGTCTCCTACAGTCATGGCATTTAAATAAGTCCCCCTCATCCCCAAAGTCAGCCTCACCCATGCTAGGTTCCTAGAAATTCAAACGCGGGCTTCTGAAATGTTGAGAAGACAGCATTTGGAATAGTCATCCTTACAATATGAGCTGTACACATACCCTTTCCTTCAATCTTTCACCCATAATGTCCTGGGACAATCTAGTTCGTTTCTTTCAGTGAGTCTTATGTTTAAATTATAAGCCATACAATTGGTTGGTGGAAAGCCTTAGCTGTCATTCATTCATTACACATCCCTTCACATTTTCTGTTGCTTCACATGTTGTTAAGCCTGCCAAACAACTGGAGCTCCCAAGGAAGCTGCTCACAGCTGCTTCTAGTGAACTGGTGTAGTTTCCATTTTTTGCTAAAACAAAATGAAAGTCAGTATGCACAGCTCCTTATAATGAATTCCTAAACCCTAGTAACTGATGCTGCCCTCTGTCCTTGCTAAAACAGGAAAGCCTTGGATAAGCATTTTAAAAGTACAATTTAACCTACCTACACCAATTTTGAGGTAGCATCAAAGTAACCTTAAAGTAATTAGATCTTAGCTGTTGTGTGACCCCAAGAGCCCAGGTCAAGTGATTCATTTTACAGAGAGGAAAAAGAGCATTTTCCTGTTTTCCAACTCCACTTCTAAGTGACCTTCACCGCTGAGTCCCCAGGACTTCTACTTACAGAAAGCACTGTCGGTGTGCCCAGGGAGGTCCAAGAGGCCGGAGTCAGTAGCTCAGTGATGTCAGATCTCAGCAGTGCTGTTCTTTGCCTTTTGACTCCATCGGACGTTCAGTCCCTAGCCCTGCTGGCCACCACAGACTCTCCCATCTGTTTTCACCTTCCCTGCTCTCTACTCCAACTTTGCCCCCAGATCATGGCTGAATACTAGTTGCTAGACCTGATCACGTTAGACTCCCTTGAAATATAACTCAGGGAATCATACCCTCTTCTGGTGTGAGTGCTAGTTTGGGCTGACCTTTAATTTCCTGTGTCTATACTAATGCACCAATGAGCCAAACTGTTCCCTGCATATTTCAACATCTCATCTCCCCATATGGTGGGTTTTCCTGGACAGATCCTGGAGTGTGCTGGCCTATCTCACACATACAAGCTATGTGTTTGGCAAAGGTGGTAGGGAGATTGCTCAGTGGTTAGGGCCTTTGCCACAGAAGCAAAAGGACTGGAGTTTGGATCCCCAGATCCTGTGTGAAATGCCAGGAGGGCATGACACAGTCCACTTGTAATTCCAGCTCTTGAAGGTGGAATCTGGGAAACCATGAGCAAACTAACTAGCCAGACTAGCTCTGTGAGTAATTTCTAGCAGTAAGGTAGAAGAATCATTGGGGGCTCTTGATGTCACCCTCAAGTTTGACATTCATGTACACTTACATACATGTACACACACACACACACACACACACACACACACACACACATCCTCAGTGCTCAGTCTAGCATATCACCCACTCTCATTAGACTGGAAGAACAGATATAAGAAACGATGTCACCATCCAAAAAACCCACTTGGGCCTCTGTTCTGGGAAATGAGCATTGTTAGTTTAGAATTTAATTAATTTCTCTGGAATTTGCCAATAGAGTTGCAAGTGGACTAAGATGCAGCGGAAATGAAGGACCTGGTGAGGAAATGTAATGAAATGCTTCTGCAGGAAAAATACTTGCAGCTTTGCTTCGCAGGAGCCCCAGCAGCAACCAGGCTTGCTCTAGAATCCCACTGAAATAGGAACATTTTATTCAGAATTGGGTGTCAGTTCACACGCGGACTACATGAAATACTGTAATTGCAGAGCTATAACCCATCAGTGCCACATGTTGTAGTTTGCCTGAAGTGTAAGTCAGGGAAATGATATGGCCAGAGATAAAATCTGTAAAGCCAAAGGTTAGATGAAGGTAACGTTCAGTGGATTTTTATGTGAAGGACATCTCAAAGTCTGTAGCTGGTGTCTCTTAACCTTAGAAAAGAAACCTTGATGCATCATCAAATGGGATTGCTGTGTCTTATGGGCCGTAACCTGATGCTTTAAGTCTCAAGTATCCCCAAAGGCCTTTGAAAGGAAGACTTGGTACTCAGGCAGGTGCTGTGGGAATTCAGGATGGCTTTTAGGAGCAGGGCCTCATGGGTAGTCCTTAATTTGCTAGGGGCGTGCCCCTGAAGTGAACTATACAACCGTAGCCTCTGCCCTTTTCTCTCCTTTACGTCCTGATGCGATGGAGCCCTGTTGCTCTGCCAGGGGCCCCTGTCTTGATGCCTCCTCCCCACAGGCCAAAGAATAGGGACATCTGATTATGGACTGGAATCTCTAAAACCGTCACTAATCCTTTTCTCTCTGTAAGTGACAGAAAGCTGACTCACACTGAGCATGCAAAAATATCCTTTTACATTTTGATATTTCAAGGCAGTGTCTTACTATGTAGCTTATTCTGACTTGGAACTTGCTGTGTTGCCCAGGTTGGCCTCAAACTCATGATGGCCACCACGTCTGCCATCAAAAGATGCTCTTATGTAGAAGAACAAAAGTGGTAGTCATCAGATAGGACATCCTGAATTCAGGATAACCAGACCACAATGAGTTCCAATGTTCTGTCCTGATTATCACTACTATGTACTGGAAAAGGATGGAGGGGGAGCTGCGTAAGCTTAAGGACCTGAGTTCAAATCCCCAGAACCTAGGTAAAGTCATTCGTAATAGTCCATGTCTATAATTCCAGTGTTCCTGCAGTGGATTGGTAGGTGGAGGCACAAGAATACTGAGAAAGTCAGGACCATTTAGCTTGGCATTGGTGTTGGTGTACAACAAAGAAAACCCCATTTAACCTCCAGCAAGCATGTGCTATGGGAAAGTACGCACACACAAACATGCACACACATCAACCCTTGTACTCAGTAGTAGCTGAATGTCTGCCTGCACCTACTGCATCCTCGTAGATGACAGGTAAACAGTCATTCCATCTTTGCCACCAGGAGAATCAGTCAGACTGTGAGATGTCTGGAGTCAAGCAGTATGTCCTGTCATTCTTCCCTTAGACCCCTCCCAACAGAGGCTGTGTGTGAGCACTCAGCCTACTAGCGCTCGCAGATAGAAGCCTGACCTCCAACGCCTTAGTTCTGTGCATTCCCAGAAAAAGAATATTTCCTTTTTAGTCAGAATGATATCTTCAAAAACTTCTCAGTATAGAGCCTGAGCAGTCATGGAAAGATGAACCTGTTTCTAGTGTGTGTCAAGCTTGCTAGCACATGCCACTTGCACAAAAAGGTGTGCCTGCAAGGAGAGAAAGCAACTGAATTCATTTCTGAATGTCCAGACAGTCTCAGCCAGCTCTTCTAATGCTGACAGTGGGGCAAGGTGAGACAATCTGCAACATTCTCATCTGTGCTCAGAGCCTCACTTTCTATGCTTGCATCACTAGTCTGCAGCAAGGTGATGTGTGGGAGAACTTTTGTGCGGAGTTGCAGCTCAGCTGACAGAGCGCTGGTTTTAGCACGTACCAGGCTCTGGGTTTCATCACGGACACCTTATGAGCCAAACATGGTGGAGTGAATCTACAGTCCTAGCACTTGGAGAATAGGAGCCGGAAAATCGGAAGTTCAAGGCCATTGACGAGTATACAGCAAGTCTCAGGTCAGCCTAGACTATAAAAGACCCTCCTTTAAAGACAAAGCAGGTGGCTGATCTCGGACTTCCTCAGTGGATACACACTCAGCAGTCAGTTTGTATCCGCAGCACCGTTTTATCACTTAGTGATAATCACGTGCTTTCCTCTGC
This sequence comes from Typhlomys cinereus, assembly GCA_023101885.1. NCBI lineage: Eukaryota > Metazoa > Chordata > Mammalia > Rodentia > Platacanthomyidae > Typhlomys > Typhlomys cinereus. The sequence continues at coordinate 1,998,131 of JALPQD010000358.1, read as the reverse complement.
AGGGTGTCAAGCTGTGTTGTAGGGACGCTCGTGTCCATTTTCAAATATCCTGCATTCCACAGGTTGTAACAAAAACCACGGCAGCAGATATTTGCTGAAAGACTGTTCGACGTATCTGTATACCTCTCTATTTCATCTTTATATGCATTTCGTAAGCATTGAAATGCCATACAAAGTACAGATTTGTTTCATCATCTAGTGTTCCGTGGTAATGTCTACATTGTTGTTTATAACTGGCTTCTGCTACTGCAACTATAAGAATTTTGAAGATAACCTTTAGGTTAAAGTGTTAGATATGACTTGTATTCAAATTTTGGTGGCCGTAGATTCATGATGTTCAAAACAAATCTGTACAGATCTTAACTTCAGAACTGTGGTCAAGAGTCTCAAAGGAGTGTGTGCACTTTGAAAAAATATTCTCTATCTATGCAGCCTGTGCTATGGTGTCTTTATAAAGTCTGTCCCTAAATTTGAGTGTGGGCTTAGAGTTTTTGTAAAAGGTGTGTATAATACATTGGCTGTGTTTGAGATCTTGTGTAATGATCCTGACTTCATGACAAGTTCTTTCAAGTCTGGCAAACGATATAACATCATAGTATTAGAGCTCTTGTCTAGAATGCAGGAACAACAGAGGCAACAGAGGCTAGAAAGCTAGGGAGTTGGAGATTTTATTGGGAAGAGGACTACTACACTAAACTCAGAGTCTAGTACTAGCTGGGTAAGACATTTCCTTGATAAACTCACTGCTACTTGTTACTTATGAATCTGTCTGTTTTCTTTTTATGTTGCTGGAAAGTCTGAAGCCAGTTTGCAAACTGACCCCAGCTTTCCTCCAATGAGCTTTTAAACTATAAATACTCTATTTTTTCTTTTTGTACTTGAACCAGAATAAAGGAAACAAGCTGAGAGATCTTATCTTATTGTAAAGAGGCTTCCATTTAAACTGGCATTAACTCCTCTTTAGAAGCACACATTGCCCTGCATTCCCTAGAAAACAGCTCCTGAGGCAAGAATTAAAAGGCTGATATTTTGTTGGCAAAGCACATACCCAGGGCAGCCAGGGTAGAAGAAAGACAGAAGGAGTGCTAAGATGAATGTGAGGTTATAAACAATAATCTTTCCTGCCTGCAGTCAGGGGGTGAGCTGGAAAAAGACACACGCGCCTGAACAGGCCTGATGCTCGGTGTGTGGAGTACTGCTGGTCTTCATGTACACAAGAAGCTACCTCGAGGCAACCCTTAAGGCAAGGAAAAGGCGGCATCCCCTGTCCAGTCCTCATGGAAATCTGTCATGCCCACATTTTCAGGTTGGGCCATTCAAACTCTTTGGAAGGCCGGGTGAATTCTGGTTCCATACTGACATTATAGAGTTTGGCTCCTATTCAGAAACAGAAGAGGAAAGAACTTGGTGCATGTATTCATAGGTAAGAAAATTAATAACCCATAGTGGTGACCAAAGTTTGACATAGGAAGAGAGAAAGCAGGAGAAGGTGCAGGTCGGAGAAGGGTGAAAGGGCAAAGCTTACGTAAACCGCTTAAAATGGCTGGGGAAGAGCTTCTAGCTTGCAGATGGCTGGGTAGAAGTACCGTCAGCTGGAATGTGAGGTCATGTTCACAGGTAGAACAAGTAGGATGGGATAGTGTAGGTGCATCTCACATGTCAAGCTGGTCCCCAAGTAAGGATAAGGATTCCATTTCACCATTGGATATGCAGGTCTAGAGCTTAGAATGAGTAGAGGACTAGTCACATGCCATCAGACACACAAAATGTCACTTGGGCCCTGAGTAGATTGGACCAATAAGACCCCAGAGGAGAAGAGGCAGGTGATATAATAAACTAAGGAACACTAGCTCATGATGTATGGTTAGTGTGTGTGCTTTGGAAGGAGATACTCATGAAGGAAGAACTGACAAAGGCATGTAGTGGAGAGTTTCTTTAGTTGTCATGAATAACTTACCTGTCCTAGAGTATACATTTGCTGCTCTCTATTTGTATTGCTGCATAATTGATCCTTGCTTTTGTAATGTGGCCTCATTGTAGTAATGATGTCACTTAGCACCTTTCTTCTTGCAATGAAGAAAAATGGGCATCAATACTGGAGGCCCCAGCCTAGTTTGTCACTTGTGCACTTGGGACTAGCGCTGCCTGGGCATTGCCTTGGGGATCTACTCATAAAAATTCTGACTCTCAGAGAGACCTGCAAACCCTACTTCTTGCAGTTTAGTTTTGCAGTCAAGTTGCTTGTCAGTAAGGCAAAACACATGATAGTAAAATTTTATTGTTAACCTCTCTTGAGAAACCACTTTGGAACACTTGCAACTTTTACTTTGTGTCTTTACTGATCTTTCTTATATTTAATGAGAGAATAAGAACATGAGCAAATTTTGTTTTTTTTTTTTTTACTCTGGAAGAAAATCCTATATCAGTATACTATAGAACAAAATATTGCTTTTCTAAATGTCAATACATGCTGTGGACAATAAATTGAAATGTGCATTTCATAGATCAGATGCATCCCACAGATAATGTGTGAAATTTCCCAGCAGACACAATTAATGATGACACATTGGTGCATTTCAAATGGACCACAGACTAAATAACACTTTGCTGACATGCTGGGCCACTATGTTTGCCTTGAATAGATGTTCAACATTTGAATAGAATATTTATGCTCTTATGCTGATAGGAAAGAGCACAGTCAAATAAGCTATTACATGGTCCATTAAGACCACTTTCAAGTGACTCTCCAGCAAAAATTTCCACAACTTTTGCATTTGCAAAGGGAACTTTTCAATTAAGCCTAAACCTCTGTTCTCAGAATGCAAAAGAAAAGTATAGATGCTACTCCAGAAGTTTCAAATGGTAATTGTATATTTGCCATACAGCGATCAAAAGAAGTCTCCATTACAGGCATTATGTCCCTGAATCAAGGCAATCCAGAAGACGGGGACTGATGGGAGGACTGATGGGAGGAGAGGGCTGCCCTGAGAGCCCCACACAGCAAGATTTTTCTATCAATCATCTCTTAATCCCTTTTTGGCTATTTATAGAGCCTGTAAATGTTAATCAAAGACTCAGAAACCCATTTAGCAGTGCATCTTTCCTCTCCACAACTTCCAGAAAAGCTAGGCAAGTGTGCATATAAGAACGTCATGTTCTTATATGTGTGGAGTTGAGGCATGCAGAAAGAATAAATTCACTGAGCTGAATTTGTATCATTTGTGAGTGTAATAGCTCCTGCTTTCATCCAAATGAAGCAGGCGACTCCTTCGGACTTAAGTTGTGCAAGTGGCCATCAAACTTTCTGAGCAGCTGCACTGAGAACTGTCCATAGCTTTCAGGTACAGGGTATTGACCTGGAAACTGATTTTACTCATTTAAAAAAAAAGAGAAGTATACATAAAGAGTGAGAATTTTCACTTAGAATCCTCTTACTATTAACTTTAGAATTCTAATTCTATTGAATTTGATGAATTTTTGACTTGTATTTGTTGATGTGCCTGTTGCAGTTGGTCTGCATGGTTGCTGATGAATGACCATCAAACAGCTTAAGGGAACAAGTGGTTTATTTTCATGTGACAGTCAGTTTACAGTCTGTTCCAGCTTGACAGGAGAGCACACACTAACACTAGGGCCAAGGGAACTGGCCACACCATCTCTACCTAATTCCTGAGAGGGACAATCCTTATTTGCCAGACCTACAGGTCTTGCCAAGTATACACAAGGATGCTGACTCTCTCAACCAGCTCTGTGTATTTTATTCCAGGGCCTAATCCCACCCACTTCGGCCTTCCCCATCAGCCAGACAATCTCCTGCAAAAACACTTAAGCAATAAGGTATGCTGAGAGTCATCATGATGGGCTTTCCTGGGACTGAGAAGTCAAAACAGCTTGCTGGTCTTTGCATATATTGTAGTCTGTTGCTAGGCTAGAGTACAGATGGACGTGAAGAAATAAGCACACTCCAAAATCTGTCTGAAATACAGGACTGAGTCAAGTTCTGACTTCTCAACTTTGAGTGGTCTGGGTTCTAACATTCTTATCCCCTGAACTTTACAGAAACCCCCAAAGCAAAGTGAAATGATACTTCTTTGAGCTAGGAAGCACATCAGAGCACCCCACTCTCTGAGTTAATTCACTTTATCTTTATAGAAGTTAATATAGCTTAGCCCAGGAAAAAATGAGAATTACACAATGCCTGAATACAAGGTACATAGTGTTTTTCTTATCTGTTGACTCTGTCATAAGGGGAATAGTGCATATTGGAGAAGCCACAGAGTTTTCTTTCTGCCTGCATCCTCTGCTTCCCCCATGTACATATGAGCACATAAATTTAGTTAAACAGCCAATCAGTGAACATACCCAGGAGCAGATATGAGTAGTGGGTAAGAAAATGGCTGTCTTGGGATGGTATTATTGCTTTGAGGAAACTTGTAGCTTAAACAAGTGAAGATAAACCTAGGAAAATAAAATTATATCACTTTGTGTTGCCATATCCCCCCCGGGGGAGAAAAGGGAGAAACAGCGGGGCCTCAGGGCTCGAGGCAAATGGGTGAGCTGGCAACAGGGTCACCACCTGACCCCGGGAATCAGGTGAGAAGCAGCAGTGGACGAGATGCCGCAGATTCAGAGTCATTAAGGGTGTTTGGGCTTATATAAGGTCAGGGTCCAATCAGGTGTTGCCATCCCTCAGGGGGAGGGGGGACAGCCACCAGTCATTTAACTGTTTACTAGGTGTCCATTGCAGGTGCAGGTTAGATGGCCGCTTCCCATCGGTTGTTCATCCCTCTGCCTGCATGGTCCTCTACTGGAACATGTCCATACATCCAGGCTTGTCCTGAATTTGGGAGCCAGGCTAGGGCCTCCCTGAACCGGTAGGGCCACTGTGGTCAGTAGAAACAGTCAATGTCCAAGTTGTAGAAAGGACATCTTGGCCACAGATTGCAGAAAAGCCCAAGATAAGACGGTCCCTGATGAAGAATAGAAGAGTTTGTTGGATTTTTTTCTGGGGCCAGAACCTCTGTACTCCACCCTGTTCTTACGGACTCAGTCACTCCCCCTGGATGTCTTCAGCCCAATCTTGTGTGATGCTTTTCTTGGGGAGAAGGCACAATGTCTATCCACAGTGTCTAACACCAGCTCAACAAGAGACCAAAATAATGATTATGCTAAGTTCCAACTTGATGAATCAATATGTATATGAGGATTACTAACAAGATCATGGGTGCTAGCTACATGCAGAAGCAGGGATGACTCAGAAACAGCTGGATCACCGGAAAGCTCACCCCAGCATGCATGAGACTAAGAGAAGTTACAACCTGGAACTCTGCTCTATGACCTGCCCTAGGATAGTCTCTTCCAGGTTTCTGGACTGCTCAAAAGTCTCCTTTAGACTTCCTGTCTGACTGACATAATTAGATATAGTATCAGATTGACAACTGGAGGCTTGACTTTGGGCACAATTGTAAAGAATAATAGTTGAATTAAACCCTGAGTAAGCCCGCAGGAGATTGTCTAATTAATGGGGAACGCTCAGCCCATGGTAGACAGGGCTACTCCTGGCAGGCATATAATATGGAGGGAACTGGTTAAAAAAGTTGGCATGGACTTTGCCTGACCTACACAATGGTTGACATGTCAACGCACCCCCTAAGTCTATCATGGATCACAGGGAGAAGGCTCCAGGCAGTAGGATCCTTAGAGGCAAGGGATTAACAGTCATAGTAGAGTTCCCATACTAATGGGGAACTCGAGAAAGGGTTCTGGGATATGCCACTGAGTCCTTACCCCTCACTAGGGTGGAGGACTCAGAGGGAGGTTTAGCATTCACACAAAAGGATGCTCCAAGGGATGGGAGGGAGGAAGGGGAGGCACTGAGAGAGGGGGAGAGAAAGAGGGAGTGAAAAAAGGGGGGAAGGGAGGAGAATGCAAGGGGGGACCAGGGAGAGGAGGAGGGATGGAAAGGACAGGGGTACTTATTGAGTGGGAGAAAAATAAAATATGGGAGAAAAAAAAGAAAGTTGGCATTATTGTACATCCTTAGTCAGATGTGATGGTCTGGCAAGTGAGGATCTCTCAATGACCCTATGGCTATGGTATGGCCAATTCCCTCAGCCGCTGGAGTTGTTATGTGCTCTCTTGCCAAATCTGACAAGGAACTATAACCAAGAATCATAAATCAAAATAAATCTCTTTGCTCAGTGAAGTTGCTTGGTGTGAAAACATGCAAAGTAACAGCAACACCCAAGAGTCTCCTCCCCTAGCAGTCATTGCTGCTTTTTCTTTGTCTTAGAGAGGGTCCCTCCACCACGGAATCTTGTTAGTTTCAGGGACCTTCTGATCCTTAATGAGTCTCCCGCCCTCTAGGATGAAATATGTCAAAATGCTACAGAGCCATAAAGAATGCAACAGCCTCTCTAAGGTCATGCTAAGGGCAACAGACAGACCTTGAAAATGTTGGTTGGAATCAGGAAAACACTTTGTGATCATTGACCTCTAGGAAGATATTTATTGTTCTATACATGTTCATAAAGAATCCCAAAATAAGCCCATCATTTCATTTTAAATGTACATTGTGTTCTATCCTTGACTTTCCAAATAAGCATGCCATTCTCAAGTTGGTATATGAAAACAAAACTGGGTTATATGTGTTGTTTTCAAAATGTTGCTATAATCCAAAATCATAAGACTCAAGAATTTTAAAAATAAACACAGTCTCTGCTTGTTTAACTACTTAGAGAAAAACACTGTGACGGGTGCAAAGCCATTATAAATACTTCAGAAAACCCTTCTATAAGAACGGTTTTTAAATTATCGTGAAATTCAAATAACTCACTGAATCTTCTCTTCCAAAAACCAAAACATAGAGGAGTGTGCATGGTTCTACCCACAAAAAACAAAATCAAACATTTCTTTAGCGTTTGCTTCCCTCTGTTGCTTTGTAATGATTAGTCATTTCTTTGTGCATCCTTGTGAACATGTATTCAGTGTCTGTATATATGCAGCAGTCCCAGACTGGGGACTGTAAGAAAAAGACAAAAATATTCTGCTTTATTCATACTACATTTTAATTTAGAACTTCAGCTTTTTTCTTTTTAAACTAAATGGGGGTGGAGGCTGGGAAGATGGCTGTATGTGTAAGAAACTTGCTGCAGAAGGATGAGGACTGAGTTTGAATCCTCAAAAGATACATTAAAACAGTATGAACCTGCATGTCTGTAACGCCAGTGCTCTAACTCTGGGATGGGAAATGGAGCAGGAGAGTCATAGAAGCTTTCAGGCCAATGAGACTGGTGTTTATAGCAAAGAAAACCTGCCTTGATGAGTGGAAAAATGAGCTAGAATCTAACTACTACATGCATTCAAGTGTGCACCAACTTTCTCTCTCTCTTGTTCTCTCTATCTCTCAGACACACTCACGCAGCACACAAATACTACATTTAATGACTAAAATATTTGTAAATGTACCAAGATAATGGTTATTTTTCCTAGAAATAGGTTAAATTCCTAGAATTTATTTTTAAATTCTATTAACAATGGAAAAGCAAGGCTGCAGATTTTCATTTCTTGCCATAGCCAAAGTTTTGAAATGTATAAAGCCATTTTTCCTAACTTGGGCTTAAATTGAAATCATTCAATTTCATTTAGCATGTGATTATGATTTAAAACACTATTGATAAGTTAGCGTTCATCTTGTCCATGTATATTTAACTCATTTAAGTGAGAGTTCAAATGCACCAAATTACTAAATCTTTAAGGCAATTTCCATTGTCAAGTTCTGGCACAGGTTCTGTTTTTGACATTGTTAAGGATAACTTGGTAACATGTTGCAAGTCTTAAAGTATTTTCCACATTTTGCCTGAATTGAATCATCTTCTGAAAAGTCAATGATGTTGCTATAGTTGACATAGTGCTGTTAAGGAATTATTGGACTTGAAGATCATTTAACCCCTTATGAAATTCAATCATGATGATTTGCATGTTTTTTTAGATACTTTGGCATAAACATTTTTGTAATATCTTATGTAAAGGTACTTCATTATGTTTGAGTATTAGGCAAAAATTTCAATATCTTGTATAAATTTTATAAATTCCTGTCTCCTTCCTGGCCTCACTGGGGCAAAATCAATAACTACCCTGGATACACTGACAATGGACAATGAAAATAATTTGCACACATTTTTGCTTCTTTGTAAACTTCTTTTGATTCTTTCACTGGCACTAAGGAAGCTGTTTCTTCAGCAGCACCTCTAATAACAAAGGCAGGGTATGCCATATTTATAATCTCCTTCAGCATGGCATAAAATTTAAAATTAGCAACTTTATCCTCCAAGTTTCTTTTGATAGATTTTTTTCCAACTTCTTCTATATAGCCTGGTTACAGTAGACAAGGTGACTTCAGAATTATACCTATTTATTCACAGCATATTGTGTTCATCATGTTCTCCATATATTGCCTAGCAACTCACCATCAATAAATGATTTTGAGTTGTTTGCTATTTGAGTTGTGTGCTTTCATCTAAAAAGAATCCAAGTTGATCCTTTAAATTTTTTTGGTGATAAGAAGAGACAATTTTCTTTCAGTCCTGCAACATAGTCCTCCATACACATTGAATTCAGTAAACATGTTTTTATGTATAATGCCTCCTCAAGTTATAGTCTTTGAAAATTTGCAAAAATTCCCTACAAATTGAGCAGGATGCCTTGCTGTTCGCCTCAACAAAAGGTAGCCATCCTCCTAAGAACACTGAGCTGTCTTTCTTAATCTTAATCTTTCTTTTTGGGATTTTGTTCTTATTTATGATATTCTGGAAACTAGACTGGAATTTAAAGATAATAAATAAGAGATTTTTTTTATTATTATTTATTCAGTTGTGTGTGTGTGCATTATGTATGTGCCCGCGCACGCGCGTCTGTGTGTGTGTGTGTCTGTGTATGTGTAGAACCACGGACGAGTTCGGGAACCACCATGGACGCCTCCACCTCCTTCTGCCCCAGGATTCACAGGCTCCGCCCTACCAGGACCAGAAGCGCAGGCCGCCCCGGCTTCCGCCTGGCGTCTATACGTGGGATCTGGGATCCGAACTCAGGACCTTCCGCCTGCAAGGCAGAGGCTTAACCCCTGAGCCACCTCTCCAGCCCCAATAAATAAGAGATTTTATTTAATTTTATTATGAAAATTAATTGTTAGAAAGTAGAAAGCAAAGTTGGCACCTTCCACACCCGATTGTTGATGCAGTACTCACTGAAGGGTCAGTTGCTAATTATAGTGGTGTGTGAAGGCTACTGAGAAGTGGCAGAGCCCTAAAAATCAAACAAGAAAGAGTACATGCCTTCAAAATAACACGGAATCCCTTTCTTTTGCAATGGTAGCACTGTCGTAAATCACTGCATGGCACTCCTTGGTATTCATGAGACATGCATTGTCAACACAGCCATCTGTGCTTGGAACCACATACCATGACAGAGCCAAAACCGTACTTGTGTTCCATCCTGCTATATGTTTCTTATTTTACCATAACAAGAGAGCGATGTTAAATCTTAGATCCACAAGGTCGCCTTGCTAACAAATAACTTAGTTAAGATTTGAGTCCCAGTCAACTGGCACCTTGCTGAAGTTTCACTTCACTGCCCGCATCCCCTCTTTCTGCATGGGAAAGCCTAACAAGGAGGTGGGGTTAACCCTGCTCAGCCAGAGACCTTGGATGCAAGCTGATTCGCACACATTTTTGTTCTTGATCACAAAAGGTTTTGAATATCGATCACGAGGTTTACAAACCACACACATACAAACATATATACACACAGATATATATACACATGCTTATGTGAAAGACCCCAAAGTCCTTCACTCGGGATGAGGCCGCGGAGAGACAGACACACGCAGACACCTTTCTAGATGTAACAGCAAGAGGCTTTATCTGCGTCGCTTGGGGCAGCTTCAGCAAGATCTCATGAAGGAGAAGCTGAAGCGGCCCCGAGCAACAAAAGCAGGGGGTTTTAGGGGGTTTTGGAGAGGGGGTATGTGACAGTTGGAGAGTTTTACAGTTCTCATGAGTTATGGGCCAGGCCAGGGGTCCCTGGGGCCGAGCTGATCTCTGCTGATAGGCTCTGGCCATCTGCCTAACACCAAGCTGCTTATCTCTGGGCGGTTTGTGGTTCTTGGAAGTTTCAACCTTTTTTCTAGGTCTGTAGGGCAGGGGTTGGTAGGTGAAGGGAGTGCTGGGTCATGGTGAGTTCAGCAAGGCAAAGCTAGGCCAAACAGGCACATAAAGTTCTGTAATCATATGAGGCTCTAAAATTTGATGTTAAGCTGTTTTGGGGAGTCTGGGGTCTCTCATATGCACACATATACACATGTATACACATACACATATACACATACAAGCACATTACACTTTGGATACATCAAATTCCAATTAAAAAGCAGTTTGAACAGCCAGAAAAGACTCGCCACTCTACTCACTGTGGTCTGCCTAGTCTCCACAATGACCAGAAGACACGAAGTTGTAAACAGAGACTATTGACAGGAATAAAAATAAACAAACAAAAATCACAAAACACAAAAATCTAGTGGGAACCTTAGGAGCAGCTAGGCAGATGACGGGAATGCCCCTCTCGGTGGGTCTGCTTAAGGAGGGGCCACTCTGATCTGCCACAGATACCTGAAACCCCACTGAAGCAGATGATCTGAAGGGAACCCTGGGATTCAGAGAAGCAGTCAGATGGGATGGTAAGAGGGAGTAAGATGGATTAATGAAGGAAGGGGGGAGAAGGAACGGGAGGGAAAGGGAGGAAAGGGGGCAGGGATAGTTGCTAAGCATGCCTATAAAATTGAAAAAAATATATATATTATAAAAATTCTTCAGACGTGTTTTGAGTACCCTTATGAAGAATAAAAAGGACATAGCTACATATTTCAGCACACCTGCTTCTTCCTTTTTATCTGATGTAGGACTTCAGCTAATTATGTAGTCAGCAGCCTCAGCCATTCAATTCAAGAACAAAACAGACGGCATAAATTAAGTTCACGGTGGAGTTGGCTTTGGCAGAAGCAGTCCACGTAGTATTACCTCTGTGTGTTTCCAAAAGATGCTTAATAAAGAATAGAGAAAATGTTCATTCAGCTCTATGCTAAGCAAATATATGGATGGTGAGTGTATACGGAAGCATTTGACCTGCTGGTGTGTGTACAAATAGTGCCAGTAGAAAAGGCAGCCTGCCAGGATACCAGGAACAAGCCTGGGAATGCTACAAAAGTGAGTGTTCTTCTTACAGCATTAAATTATAACAGAGTGTTCTGCTCATGAGTTGTCTTCATTTTTGTCCAGAGCATAAGGTCATTATGATTAAAATATCCATTGCCATTTACCAAGCTTTGCTTTTCCTAAGTTCTTTGTTTAATATTAATTCTTTACTTGAGTAAAATTGTGAGTTCCATTTCATGAATTATGAAACAGAAGCAATAAGGATTAAACAGAAAGAAAATGAGAAAAATATGAAATTCTTCCCTGAAAATGATTGATGCATGGCTTGTCATTTCCTCCTCCTTTACGTTCAGGTGCCAGTACATTTGGTGATTATTGGGCAGAATCATTTTCTAGATTCATGTGTGTTTGTTTCTAAAGCAAGGGTTTCTATCCTGAATAACCTGTAAGTTCTTCTGCTCTCTGCCACATACACATGAAGTAAGATCAGGTGTGATTCTTTAAATAGGCAAGGCTGTTGGGATAATTGTGTTAAACTGGGACATGAGAGCCACTGTGGAAGTCAGTGTGTGGCCATTAGCTGTCGAATGTCAGTGGGAAACTGACTGGGCACAATTAGGTGAAAATTTGGCCTTGATCATTTGAGGGCCACTGGTTTTACAATCTTTCTCTAAACTACCTGGTAAAGACCATGATTCCAACGTTAAAAGTATTTTCTCTGTTAAGATGCTAATTTGTAGGGAACAGATATATCCCGGACTTGACACAGAAGTGGCTGACTGGCCAGTATGAGAGGAATCATGAACTAGTTATAACTAAGGTCACGTCAGCAAGTAGACAGAGATCAGGGAAAAGAGCTACAAGGACAACAAATGCCTGTAGAGCTCCTTCTAGCTACCTTGTACATAAGTAACCAAGGGCAGGAGGCTGACAGGATGGTACAGTATTATTTCCATTCAATTCTGCGCAAGGCAAAGATAATGGGTGGTGAACGCATACAGAAGCATTTGACCTGCCAAATGTTGTATAAATCTTGTCTGTAGAGAAGGCAGTGGGCCAGGATGCTGTGGAAGTGCCCAAAATGCTTCAGAAGTGAATATTTTCCAAGCAGTTACACAGAGATATTGGCAAGCAGGACTTTTTACTTTTTTCATTTCAACTTTGAGCCCTTGTTGGACTACATTTGTTGCAAATCTCCCTTAATTCTGCTCTGAGACTTTAGATTTGTTCAGCACCAAAGCAAAGTGGACAAAGTCTTAGTTGTAATAGAACAATGTCCATGGGACAGCTAGAGTAGTCAGGAATGTTCAGTCCTATGGGAATCATCCTTATCACCTCCAACCTTTGCCACCTCACTTCCCTAATCACTCCTGGATCACTCCTTAACAATACCCAGGACTATAAAAGTTTGGTTCACCTATATCCTCTCTCTTCTGCTGCTCTTTCTTCTTAACATATTGTCATCATAGCTCTCTGCCTGCTCTCTCTGATCTTAAGCTATCTCATTTACTCTAATAATGCTCTCCCACTTTGAAGCTGAACTGTGGCTTTCTCTTCCCCCCTCTCGGGTTGAACTTTCAAGAGTTTCTTCTCTTTTCTCTCATTCTCAACAAATCTGCCTTAACCTCTCCATATGTTCTAGTTTCAGTATTCAGCTCCTGGGAACATTCCAAAAGACACCTAGCTTCATTAGGACTTCAGAAACTTGCTCATCCTTGTGACTTCAGACTATAGAGCTAAGAAGTCAATGTCATGGCTTTTTTTTTTTTTTTTTGACAGCTATGGGCCTGTTGCTTATTTAAGGAAGCCAGAGGGACTTGGAAGAGGTATGCTGTAGGAGAGAAAAAGAAGAAAAGTGACATGTATCCTGACTTGGTCATTCTGTCCTGTACAGTGCTCTGCTTGCTAACTGTTGCTGCAAGCACATTTTAAAGATTTTCTTTCATTCACTGATACCATCTTCAACTCCTTAACTATAGCAATCTGCAGCCAAACACTGCAGGGAAAAGAGATTTTATGAAAACCTTGTGCAGGGTTCCATGACCAACACACTTACCTCGCAATCCTGATAGGTACCAGAGTGGGATCAGCAAGAATTAAGTCGGGCTGGGTCAAGAGGGGATCTTGGAAAAAACAAAACACCAAGTCAAGTTTATTATGGAACCCGATCCCTTGTATGCCATGAAACAAGGGGTGAAGTCTGTACAGGGCGCAGAGTGATGACATCAGTAGTGACAGACTGCAGGTGCAAAGTCCACAACAGGTGGGACCACCACCAACAATACAGCCCTGCCAATCCTTAGACATGTTACTAGGCCCTAATGGCCCCATACAGGGTGGAGAAAGAACAGATCAGGAACATGGTAATACAATTATAATGATGAAGCTCTGTCCTTTAGGTACGCTAATCAATGTCTAGATGGCTTCCAAAGACCAGGAAGGAATATGTAAAAAACACTCAGCCCTTGAACCCAGTTCGAGACAGGACAAGATCCATTCTTTTCCCTTGTGGGAAGGTCAACAAGAGTCAGCCTACCACTGTACCACACAGGCTGGCATCTATGCTGACATAGGCACAGAGCTATGCTGGCATAGGAAGCACACTGCAACTGAGACCACAAGGGATGCCCTTGGCATCTGTCTTCAAGAAATGGAGATCTCGGACTTGAGCATTAGGGAACGACCTTGCCTTTAAGAAATTTCCTGACAATGTTTCTGCTTACTATATGAGTTGAGATCCAATGTGCTAGCTAGCTATGGTGCAATGAAGAAGGCAATCACATGTTTTCTCAGTTTCCTCATACACCACTTCAAGCCTGAGCCAAAAATAAGGTATTCCTCACATTTATACACGGTTAAAAATCATTTTAGTCCCATTCAAATGAGTAGATTGACTGAAATGATCTGTTTCTGTTTTGTGAGGATTCATCATATTACAGAAATAAAGGAAGGTAGTTCATTATTTGTGTTTCTTTGAGGTTGCTGCTTGCAGTTACTCTGAATTACTGTTGATAAATGCACAACCAAGTGGATTAAGGGAATAAGGGGTTTTATTTTGGCTAATGATAGTCCAGTTACAGTCTTTGTCCAGCTTGACAGGAGAGCTCGCATTAGCACCATGGAACAAAGGAGCTGGTCACATCATATTCAGTGTATCCACAGGACTGTGAAAGAAGGACAATCCCTTTTCAGCAAACCAGCATGTTTGGCCAAATATCCACCAAAGGATACCAACTTCCTTAACCAGTTTCCTCCATCTTATTCACCAGTCCCACCATGGGCTGGATCTTCCCTATCAATTAGACAGTCTTCAACAGGCTCCGTCTGGGCCTAATTTAGTGACTAATTCTCTACAAATGCACTCAGAGGTCAAACTGTCAACTGTCAAGTTGACAAGTGGTGAACAACCAATAGCAGCCTTCACCACTGATATCAAGATTGTCCTGAAGTCCCTCCAGCAAAGCATAAAAGTGTGTCCTCTGTCTGGCGCCTCGCAGAATGCTTTTCACACTTCTTCTGTGCACTAGATTTTCACAGCAGGGTGACAATTCCCAGCCCCTGCGTGGGTCAGGTATCCAGCATGGCTGAAATCTCTTGTAATTGCTGAGATCTTATTCCCTGTGTTAAGGTTTTATTTGTTTGTTTGGAAACAGCCTTAGAAGATAGTAAGCTATTTCTTTCCTGATTCAATTTTCAAAGCTTTGCATATATACTATTTACACAAAACAAGAATTCTTTTAGAAAATGTGCTTTCTTTGTTCAATGGACTGTTTGGAACCCAGCAGTCTATACCTACAGGCCGTGGGTTGAATTCTGAAGGCTGAACATTTAAGTCCTCTGTGCACTGCTCAGAATGACATGGGATGGAGTTAGAGCCTAGTACAGATTCTAACTTCAGCTATGGTAAAGCCAAGTCTTAGAGAGGTTCTTGATTAAACCCACAAGGAGGAGCCTTTTCCACTATGGGACTCAAATCAACATTCCTATTCTAGTCTTTGATGGGAGGCATGAGAAGCTGTGCATTGCCTCAGTTCCACCCTGGAGACAGGGGCCTCTTACTTGTGCTTGGAATGTGATGGAAAGCTGACAGATGTTTCCAACTCAAAACCCTCATCTCAATCAGAGAAGCTATACTTCTTATACTTCAACTAGTCTTTTCAAAGTAAGAGTTTTCATTTTGTTTTAAGTAGAATTCCCTTCCTTCTGTTCTCTTGCTATCCTTTTATTACAGCCCTAGTTATTAACATAACTGGTTTTGAAATCTGAAATCTAGATTCAGATCTAGCTTCTCATTCACTAGTTCTAAGAACTCAATGTTTTTGAACCACGTTTTTTTTCCTTATAAAAGGAGTGGATAATGTTTATAGATTTTATTTTAGTTTTCCTAGTTTTACAAGCACAGTGAATAAGTATCCCTACTCCACTCCTCCTGCCCTTCTGTCTTCCCACTCCCTTCCTTTTTCCTTTTCCCTTTTCCTTACTCCCTCCCCTCTCTTCATCGATCTATTCCACTCCCTTCCACCCTCCTATCCATCAGCTTCTATGGGTCCTCGCGTTCCCTCTGGATCATCTGCTCAAGTGGGGGTTCGGGCCTCTGGCAGACCCACTGATAGAGACACTCCCCTTCACTTATTTAGTCCTAGTCCCTAAGGTTCCTACTGCTTGAAATTATTTCTCCTGAGATCCTTGCTAGTTTTGGGAGGCATACTCATATATTAGCCATTGTGGAGGTCTGGGAAGGACAAGTCATTGCAGCAAGTTCCTGGCTGCAGCAGCCCAGTCTTGAATGGAGTGTCTTGTCCAGTAGTGGACTTTCCCATAATGTTCACAGATTTTTTAGTATGAAGGATAACAAAAATCTTCATCCATTTAGAAGCCATTCTTTGGCTTCCTGACACTTAAAGTTTTTTATCACTTAGCTTTTGATAAAAAGAGTGCATCATTGTGATGGCCGCAAGAAGCCATTTTTGCTGATGGTGTGACCTTGAGCAGCTCCTGAACTGTGCATGTGATCAAAGATGCCTCATAGGCTGAGTGGAGGCACAATGAGAGATGCAAGTGGGTAGTTCCCACTCCCATCAAACTGAGGAAACACAGATCAGTGAATAGTGAGTTACTACCATGCAGTGCCAATGTCACTTCCTCTCTTCTGTACCTCTTCCTGTTATGCTATCTCCATAGGTGTCCCCGTCCAATGGCATCTTTCCTGTCCTGACTTTCCTACATTGTGTGTAACACACTGCAACTAAAGTGATACAGACGTGAAAAGCATAGCCCTAGTCCCAGTCCCTCACCATGGACCATCATAGGTGCAAATCATGGCAATTTGTCCCCTAATATTAGGTTCGGGATCTTTCCACAACATTTTGGTAGCTACTGCCATGCTTTTATGGTTGACACAGAAGGTGGATTGTGTATGGTGTCCCTAGAGGAATAGGTAGGGTTCACTGAGATGTTACTGGTGGGGATTTGACTAGACCCCACCTCCTGCTTCCCTGGTAACTCTGGACCCTTAGTCTCCACTCTTAAGTTAAACATTTGGATTAATCACCTAGTAAGAAGTCCCACCTCTCAGAGAATTTGATCCACCTGCAGGCAGTTAAGACATTAACTTTTTCCCTCTTCACCTTCAAAAGCCATTTCCTAGTCTCATTTTCCTTTTACTCAGTAAGACACAAACAGAAGGACAGACTTCCAAGATGTAATTTTGTAAACAAGAGCAAAATTCTCTTTCTTACTGTAGTCTAGACTTCTAAAACTTAAACAAGTTCTCCTTAAAATTCAAGACTTTCTATTTTTCTTCGGAGGCTTCAGTTTTTTTTTTTTAAGTTTTTTTTTTTTATTATTTATTCAATTGTGTGCGTATGCATGTGTGTGTAGAACCACGGACGAATTCGGGAACCACCATGGAAGCCTCCACCTCCTCCTTGTTTACTCTGCCCCGGGATTCACAGGCTCCGCCCTACCAGGAGCAGAAGCCCAGGCCGCCCCCGCTTCCGCCTGACGTCTATACATGGGGTCTAGGATCCGAACTCAGGACCTTCCGCCTGCAAGGCAGAGGCTTAACCCCTGAGCCACCTCTCCAGCCCCCGTGAGGCTTCACTTTTAACTTAACCATGCTCTCTCCTGCTTCTTCCCAGCTGCATGGATCCCAGTTAGTCCCATTGCTCTCTGTTTCAAAGTAAATGTGAATATTTTCAACTTTTTCCCATGTTCTAATTCTTTAATTCACAAACAGGTACCTCTATACCAATATCATTTTTCAGGACTCATTAGTATATTTAAAAAGAAGAGACCTTGGATAGACTCTGATGATCCACGCTGCCAGCTTTTAAGATTCTTCTTGGATTTAATCTTCACCTTTCTGTCCTGCCTGCCTCTTGGTCTGACACTCTCTGACTTGTTCAGACAGGAAACTCCTTTTGTCACATTCCTTTCTCAGTCTCTGTTCTGTGGGAATGAGTGGGAAATCTTCATATCAAATTTGGAAAATGAAAGAATGAAAAAGTCACACAGGCCTTCGTGAAAGGCCATTCTTCAGGAGCAAAGTTCCCTGCTCCAAGAAGTTAGGCTGGGACAAGATACAAAACAGTGGCTGCTTTTCTAACTCGGTGTAACCCCACACAAGAACGTGGACAGTTTAAATCTGGGCATCACTGTTTTTATAGTAGCTTGGTTACTGATCTCTGAACAGGATAAAGTAAGTTCTCTTTCATGACTCCTCAGTGTTCTCTCAAAGTAATAAACACTAAGCTTTCTTCCTCCAGCTAATAAGTCCCTTGCTCTTTCCTGTTTCCTCACTTTACTATTTCAGGCTTAACCTAGCTCAGATGTGTTTTTTGTTGTTGTTGTTTTGTTTTGTTTTGCTTTTTTGTTTTTGTTTTCCTTTAGGCTAAAAAGGAGAATAATAGTAACTGTCCACATTTAAATTGGAAAATACATGGGTCTTGTGGGGATAGATACCCTCTGGGAGTGAATGAACCCATGTAATTTGCCTACCCTCTTGGCTGATTACATCCCTAAGATGGAGGCAAGCAAGATGGCTGCACCGCAGGTAGCTTAAGCTCTCCTTTGCTACTTATTCACTAGGGAGTCACCTTCCCCCCTGGAATTTTTCCTGTTATCTGATCTGCTCTCATTCACATATTCCAACCTTATTCTCTCTATATTTCTTTTCAGAAAAAAGAAAAAGTTAGTAAGTTAAATAATGTGTATATTCCCTGCAGTCTATTACTGCCTAAGGCTTTAAATGTTAATACCATCTAATGTTTGAAGATTTTTTTTGTGTGTTTTCTCCATGGGAGCAAATTCTAATGGGAAAAAAGATTTAAAGTCTGGGTTCCACTCCAGTGGACTCAAATAAAAAAAAAAATAAGGTGGATTTTTTTTTCAAGTTTGAGGCATTATTTTGCATTATGGATTTTCTCATCAGGGGTTAAGAAAGGAACTTTAATTTCCCATATAACTATGTGGTGTGCCTCCAACACATTGTGGTCCAAATAGGCAACTGATTCTTCTTTTTTTTTTCTGCTTTCCTCTGAAGGACTTCAGATCTCTTACTACTTGATCTGAGGAATTAATTAATTAATGGTGATATTGCTTATCCCGATGTAAAAAAGCCTGTGGTAGAAACAACCTACAGAAAGTTCATTGATTTTAAAAAATAAAGCTGTTCTAAGAGGGGGTAACATACAATGCCCACCAGGATGGAGTGAAGGGCATTGCAGGAGCAACAAAACTGCAAAAGAAAATCAACAAACCACAATCCAGAATTTCAGAGACTCTATATCAACCACCTAGAACTAGGCCAGCTTAGTCTCTCCCCATCTTGAAGCTCAGGGAAATTTGCGGAAGAGGGGGCGGTAAGAATGTAAGAGCATAAGGATGGGAGGAGCAATGATATGTAAGATACTCTATACTAGTTAGGGCTGAAGCAATCATAATTGGACTTTGCATGCCCTGCGCATTGTCCAACACACTGTTGACCTCACAAAGTCTAGCATCTGCTAAAGGCACCAAGATCCTTGGAGGCAAAGAATTGGCAGCCACAGCAGTGTTCCTATACCTAAGGGGAACACGGGAAAGGGTTCGGCAAAGGCCACTGGGTCCTTGTACGTCATCGGAGAGGAGGGCCCAGAGGAAAATCAGTCATGCACAAGAAAGGACTCTCTGGGAATTGGGGTGGGAGGCACTGGGGGATGGGGAGGGAGAGGGATGGGGAGGGAGAGGGGTAGGGAGGGGGAGCAGGGGGTACGGGGGGAGGAGGAGGGAGGGAGGGAACTGGTGTACCTAATAAGTTTGTATGAACTGAAATAAAAAAAATAAAAAAAATAAAAAAAATAAAGGCAAATAAACCTCTCTGCCTAAAAAAATTTTTCAACTGATAAATTCAAGCAAAATGGCTTTAATGGGACTTCCTAATTTAATTTCTGTTAGAAGTTGTACATGTCAACTTGATAATGCTTTATTATCTGTCTAGGTGTCTATTCTCTGGAGCAGACAGAAGCTAGGTAGCACATAAAGATGGTTGGCTAACTTGTCATGCTAATGAGGTTTGTCATTTATATATATGGGAGGAGGCTACTTTTTTCCAACAAGTTTCTGCAATCAAGTTGAAATAAATTGTGCTTCAAAGGCTTAGGTTCACAGGTGATCCTGTGCTTCATTATGTCATAATGTATTTAAAATAATAGCTCACTAAGGAGATCTAGGGAGGGGTGAAGGGAGGGAGGGGACCAGGGTACCTATTAAGTTTGTATGAGTGGAAAAAATAAAATAAAATAATAGCTCATGTCCATACATTTGCCCATAAGAAATATAGTTTAAAGTAACTACTTGCTAAATTTATAACAAATATTATATCTGTACTCTCTATATTTTAGATACAGTCTGCCATATTATTTATAATATGTTACATACAAACTAAATTCAATTTCCATGTAAGTTTATAGTTGTTTGTTAACATTACTGTATTTCATGATTCTAAAGATGTGGGGGAAAAAGTTAAAAAATTATTTATGCACTAAGACATTTTAGGAATGGAAGGATTTCTGTATGTTATGACTTTTTTCTAAAATAAAATGGCTTGATTTTTTTTTCCAGTATGATAAACAGGAATGAGGACAAAGCAGGAAATACTTTCAAGCTTGTCATAAAAGGATAGAGTAAGTTATATGATTGAAAAAAATGGCATGCAACAAGGTGTGGCCTCAATATGTGATAACACTCTAGACACCTGGTGTCTAGATGGTGATCTAACTTCCAGCACTGTAGTCCAGTTGGTACCATTCTGCAGAATACTGCAGAAGATATCACTATGACCAGGCTTTCCCCTTTTAAGAGACAACTCCAGCTTCTGAAAAAACATAAATTGGATCCCAATTTGTATGGCTTGTTGCTATTGGCAGGTCTGCTTGAGTACTTGTATTTTTGTTATTTGTAAGCAATAAAACGAAGTGCAATCTGGTCTTATAATGCGTACTTAGACAATTTAAAATCTACAAATGTCAGCAGGAAACACTTCAAAACCAAATGTTCGCTGGTAGCTTTGTCTCTTTTCTAAGTAATTGATTTTCTCTATTCCAAGACCATTTGCTAATTCAGATATTTCATAAGAAGGTTTAAAACATCATGTTTTTAATAAGGAAAAAACTACAGTATTGTGACTATTAGCTGTTAGATATAAAAATTAAATACCAAATTGATACAACTAACCTGAGTATTAAGTAATTATACTTAGAGAACTATGCTAATTTGGACACAGAGAGAAAGATAAGCAACATGAGAAGCTTGTTTCCAGAGTCAACTAGAAGGATGCCCAGAGGATTACAGGGCACCTTGAAATGTGGACCTACAGCTCTGGTGAGCTACCTGTTTTTTTGTTTAGAGAGGCCATGGAGACCTGGATGTCAAAATCTGACTAGTGTACATACGTGTTTAATGTGGAGAGTAGAAACTGTGACCCAAGATAAGCTGTGTGATAAGCACAACCTCAACTCAGTGCTGCAGCTGGCACAACTGGCAAAAAGCTTAGAGTCAGGGGCTCCCTATGAAAGCCCCACATACCTCTAAGGACTGGACCCTCAACTGATTTTTACAAAAATAACAAGGAAGTTTTTTTGGCCACCTATGTATAAGGCTTTAAACTCAGCAAGAAAGTATAGCCAAAGATTAATAAGCTTGATGTGCTGGACACTAGACTTAAACACCTCTAAGATCTCATTAATGTTTTCCTTAATAAAGAGTGCTGCCTTAATATTTTTAAATTTTTTATTATTATTATTTATTCAACCGTGTGCATATGCGTGTGCGTGTCTGCGTGTGTATGTCTGGAACCACGGACGAATTCGCGAACCACCATGGGCGCCTCCACCTCCTTCTGCCCCGGGATTCACAGGCTCCGCTCTACCAGGGCCAGAAGAGCAGGCCGCCCCCGCTTCCGCCTGGCGTCTATACGTGGGATCTGGAATCCGAACTCAGGACCTTCCGCCTGCAAGGCGGAGGCTTAACCCCTGAGCCACCTCTCCAGCCCTGCCTTAATATTTTTAATCCAAACCCTAAAACACCTCTTGGAAACCTGCAACCAAGAAAAACAGATCTACTGTTGTTCCAATTGAATAATGAGTGATTTTTTTTCTCTCTTAGAATCCACCTAAAAGAGACTTTACATCATGATGCTAACTGTTCTAACAGTTGAGAAGTCTAGAATTAAAACCTGTATTCTTCATTCTAGAGTCAAGTCTGCAAAACCAGAACACAAGCAAACAACAGAAAAAGGACTGAAAGAGAAACAGATGGATGCATGCTCTTGTGTGCTTATCAAAACATCTTTTATAATGGTTTCTTGAAGTCCTCTGTTTAAGACTTTTCTGATACTAAACTATTTTATTTTTAGGTTTTTTTAAAAAGAATGTTTGTTTTAATAAAACCCAATACCAAATATCAAAGAACATTAAAAAATAAGGAATAAAATCTAACAAGGAGGAAGCTATAGGAGATAAACTCTAGTCCAGACCATTAATGATAAAATCTCAACTAATCCCCTAAAGATTTTAGTGTTACTTTTTTTTTCTTAGAGTCCTCTTTATTCTGCAAATTTTTTGGGGGGGAAGGATTCTCATTATTTTATCTGATGCAGTCTTGATCTATGAAAACATAAAAAATACAATGAAAAAGTGCCGATATACCTGAAATTTTAGATAAATACAGCAAAGTAAAACATGTATTTACCAATATTAGGAAATCAAAGAGATGAGAAGATTGAAATGAACATGCTAACACTCAAATATTTGCAATCATTCCAGTTTTGTCATTGCATCCTGTTGAAACGCTGAGGTATCATTTGTCAGAAGAGAATGGGCAGCTTCCACTGTGAGATTCAGTACTGCAATGTGTCATGGCATCACAGTCGTGGCTCACAAAAATTAGTCAGTGCTACAACAATCAAAATTTCATGAAATATTTCTGTAAATGCTTATTTAGGGTTTTTGTAATTATGAAAGACATACTTACAACTGTTGAGCTGAGTCACATGTTTGAGCAGATTGTAGCTTCCACATTGGCATTTGGTCAGCTGCTCTGATCAAGAGTATGACCAGGAAACCAGTGTCTACATAGTTCTGATCCTAAGAATTCCTCCTGCAAAGAGTCTTCAAACTTGTGTCTCCCAAAGAATATGTGCCCCAGGACAGACAGCTCACATTCTGAATCCCTTCACAGCTGATGGGAGTGCAGGTTGGTCTGGACAGCTATCTTTTGAAACCTGTGCAGACTCTGCTGAACCAGCCCCCAACTTCCATCATCCCTGAGGCCCTGGCTGCCCTCTCATCCTTGATGTTGTAGGGAGCACCACATTATCTCTAGACCATGCCATTTACCCACTGTGCAAACTCAAGAAACACCCTAGGGGTAGTGAGAATCTCTTGTCTATTGCTCTGGTGTGTGTGTGTAATTGTATGAATATATTTGTATATGTATGTGTATATGACACTGTGTATATGTGTGTTTATGACATGGTGTGGTGATGTATGTTAGTGTGTATGTATTGTACGTGGTTTGTACATTTGTGCACGCTTGTGTCTGTATGTCCCTATACTTGTATGTATTTTTTATTATTTATTTTTTCTAGTTTTTCAAGCATATTGAGTACTTATTCCTGCATTCCTGTATCCCCCTCCATTCCATTTCCTTTACTTCCTTTCATCCCACCCCCTCCTGCCTGTCTACTTCTATGGACCTCAGGGTTCCTTCTGGCTAATCTACCCTTGTGGGTGTCCAGGCCTCTTGTGGCATACCAAGTTTCCTCTCTTCAGGCCTCTCCACTGTTAGGAGCATTTCCCTCCACTCATACAGCTTTAGTCCCCAAGGTTTCCACTATACGTTCTTAACTCCTTTGAGTTTCTCAGTAGTCTATAGGGGCCTCTTGGTATGTCAGTCATTATGCAGGTCTGGTAAGGACACATTTTACTGCAGTGAGTTCCTAGATGCAGCAGTCCTGCCTTGAACGGAATGTCTTGTCCACTGGTGAACCTTCCCATCCTTAGGTTCTTATAGTCTCACTGCCCCCTCTTCTGCAAGGTTCCATAAGCCTCAGGATGGGGAGAGATTAGCTTAGCCTGATCCTGTGTGAGCCTTGCTGGGTTGCTGGTACTCTGCATTATGGCTGGCCATTGTTGTCCACTTTGCTGCTCTTCTACTGCACTAGGCTGCATCTTGTCATGGTGTTGAAATTCTCTACCTCGGTTCTAGAAGACTTATAAGCTGAGTGTCAAGTATTCTTCAAATCTATGGGTACAATAACAGCTCTTTACAGAACAGGTTGGTGTACTGTCTTCCTGTCTATATAGGTTCATTGACTGTTTTCACCCATTGAGCTATTTCCTTCCCTTTTTTAAGTTCTTGTTCTAGTTAACAGCAACAGGATGTGTTCTATTCTGACAGGTGGGTGTTGAGTTCAATCAGAAAGCTGTTGGTTGTCTCCTTGATACTCATGCCACTATTACCCTGGTGATTACTGTTGCCAACTTGCAGATCTCATGAGTTGATGAGGTCTGTGATTATTTCTCTCCTCCAGTAGTTCCTACAGTATTCCTTGATACTGTATAAGCCATCCAGCAAGAAGGAAGTTCTCAGACCAGTCCCAGCTGATGTATTTTCCCATGTTCCATGATCCATATGTGTGGTATCTTCAGTAATATGGTCTTAGTGAGATTTTTTTTGGAAAGCAACCAAGAGCAATTGTCAAAAGCCTGTAAAAGCTTTTGAGACCTCTCTGACTAACCTTTTATCAAGAAGTGTCACATTCCTATTATTTCTAGGATAGTTTTAATTGTCACTGAGCTCTACGTGATCAGATCAGGGCTTTTTTTCATTACCATCTTTTCCTCACTCTGTGCTCCTTTGCATAATGGTTGCCATTCTTGTTCCTTTCTTTTAAGTACATTTTTTTTTACATATTACTAGCATAGGAGGTTCCTATGGGGTTACGTCCCACAATCTTAGGGTTTTTCTATAAGTCCTGCTGTTCCTCCTATTTCCCATCACCTCTTTCCCACCTATATATTTTTCCAATTATTCCCTCCCTCACCCTACTTGCCACAATATCCTAAATCTCCCCTTTAAAAGGTTTCACCTAACTATTCCTTCCTACCTTCCCACTCATTGGCTGCATTTGAATTTTCTGGTAGATTTACTTCTTAAGAGTGGGAACTTTGGGAATACAGCTAGACCCAACCTCCTGTTTCCCTGGTAACACCGAAATCTCAGTCTCCTGAGCAGGATTCCCATCTGCAAAGAATTTGATCCACCTGGAGGTGAAGGAGAGGGGAACAGAAAGGTCTTTTCCTCTGATAAATAAAAGTATGACTTCTTGTAATGAATTGTGCCAGTGTATTATGTGCTTTCATATTCTATCCTTACGATTTCTCTGTAGATTTTAGCTACCTATAGCTTCTCAGTTTATAACAGGCTGTGGTTAGCTACCTTTGGCATAAAGTACCCTTGGAACTTTGCAACTTCAACCAGATTATTTGTGTAATTTCCTTGCCTGTGGTTTCCTGCTGCTTTCTGAGCCAGACTCCTCCCTATGTCAGTTCTGTTATCCAAGAAAAGGACTGACCAAGCAGTATCTCAGGGAGGCAGCTGAGGCTCCATTCAGGCTGTGCTCATCTCAGGCACACGAGCTCACAAGTAATTCCTCTGCTCTACTACCCACTGTTATTTGAATGAACCAATGAGATGGAAACAGGTGATAGTGTCAGAAAAGTTGTAAAAATGAACACTTAGTGTTTTTTTTTTTTTTTCTATCTGGATCACTCTCATTGGAGCAGTAGTTCAAGGCTGACCAGTCCACATTAATAGTCACTACTTATCCCCCCTGTAAGCTTGGTGTCTTGCTGATCTGGTTATGGCTTCAGAGACATGCAAAAGAGACAGGAGGAATCTGCAATCCCTATCCCAATCTCCAGAATCTTCTCTTCTTTCTCTCAGTAAGACACAAGCAGAAGCAGGATGAAACGTCCAGAAAGTAATTTTGTAAGTAATATACTCTTTGAGCTTTCAAAGAGCAAAACTCTTTTCTGTACTAAAATTTAAACTGCTCTTTCTGATATTCAAAACCTTCTGTTGTTCCTCTGGAGACTCTCCTGACTTTATCATTCATCACCTGCCTCTTCCCAGAATCCCCAGATGCTTAGATTCCAGTCTCCAGTCCTATTGTTTTCTGTTTCAGACTAAACATGAATATATTCAGCTCTTTCATCACTTAATAATTCCTTGTTTATAAGGGAAAACAATCATGTATCTTTATACCCATATTAGAACCTAATAGAGCCAACCAGTTATATCCAAGTAACCAAGTACAAAGATAGAGTAAATGAAGGTTTGTGTGTAGAAATGAAGACAAGATGAATAGCAGTTTCAGTGTGACTACAGAGCAACAGGACTGGCTTTAAGCCTTCATGGCTCCAAGGGCTGTGACTGTCCTCCACTTGACTCTGAGGAGACCACACCAGGGACTCAGCATTCCATCTGATAGTCCAGTTGGGGGAAGAAAGGGAGAGCAATTCTAAGATGTGTAAGGTTCATGTGTAGGTCCATGATTAAGAGAAACTAACATGAGGGAGAGACTTACGAAATATGAGTTCATTAGAGTTGAGGTCCTGTTGACCTAAAGAATAATAGTTAAGATGTAAAGCAGGAAAGCATTAGAACCAAAGATACAGCTGAGAGACAGAGAAAGATTTTTTTAAAAAAGAGAAAGATTAGGGAGTTACCAACCACGGAGAACATGGAGAGGCCCCTGAACAGAGCCTCTACCTTTTTTTTTTCACTCACTCATACAAACTTAATAGGTACTGCAGTCTCTTCCTTCCCTCTCCCCCCCCTTTCTGGTCCTCCTTGCTCCCTCCCCCTTTTTTCCCTTCTTTTCACCCCTTCCCTTTCTCCCAGTGCTCCCCCCCCCCACTCGCAATGCCTGGAGCATCCTTTAGTGTGAATGTCAAACTTCCATCTGCGTCAGGACTCAGTAGCATTGCCTGGAGCCCTTTCTTGTGCTCCCCTTTACTATGGGAACACTATTGTGACTGTTAATCCCTTGCCTCTAAGGATCCTAGTACCTGTGATCCATGCTAGACTTTGGGGGGGGGGGTCAATGCTATGTCAGTTGAAAGACCCCTGTCTTTCACTCAGGAATGAGGCCACCAAGAGAAAGACACCAAGACCCTTCTCGATGCAAAAGCAAGAGGCTTTATTTAATGGGTCGGGCAGCTTCAGCAGGATCTCACGCAGGAGAGACTGGAGCGGCCTGAGCAATCCGGGCAAGTGGTTTTTAAGGGGTTGCTTAGCTGGGGAATTTTCCATGACCTTTACAGTCATTGGTCAGCAAGAGCTCGGGTGGAGTTGGCTCTTAGTGATCGGTCCAGTCCACCTGCTTAACTGCGGGCTATTGGTTCTGGGTGACAATTATGTATTTAACCAAATTCTCCTTTGTGCAAACTTGTTTTCCCAGAACTGAAGGGCTTGAGGTCACAAGGGATGGGAAATACCTGCAAGTAGCTCAAGGCTGTTCATAGTTTTGAGCAATGGCTATGGCTGAAGAGCTGTACTACAGGCATGCTCCGGTCTGCCTTGTGGTATTTTCCTCTAGAATTTTCCTCTAGGGTGAGGGTCTCTCACGGTCATTGCGCAGATCATGCAAAGTCTTATTATGGGTACTGCGGCCCTAACTTGTGTGGAGTGTCTTGCATATTGTTGCTCCTTCCCATCTTTAGGTTTTTACAATCTTACTGCCCCATCTTCCGCAAATTTCCCCAAGCTTTAGGATGGGGAGATTGGCTGGTCTGGTTCCAGGTGATTAACGTAGGGTCTCTGATGCTCTGAATTATGGTTTGTTGTTGTTTTCAGTTTTGCTGTTCCTGCATCTTTCATGGAAGCCAAACATTGCTAAGGAGCACTAGGAAAGTAGCACGGGGGAAGTGAAAGAATGCCATACAAAAGACAGTCCACTCTGGGGGCTATTAAAGTGGAAAGGTCAGGGATTTGGATGTGTAGTATATACTGGAAATGGCCACAACAGAAGGGTGTGGGGGGGCTTTACAAACTGGCAGAGCCTGTGGCATATCTGCTTTCAGAAAGCCACCAGCACATAGTCAATGCCACCCAGAAGTTGGGAGGTCAAAGGGCAGATAAGCTAATCCAGTGGACTCTATGACTCTACAAAACTTTTATTGGAGAATAAAAGCAGGAATGTCAGGGGTTCCTTTGGCATTCAGCAAAGAACTGCATTCCAGCCTGCTGCTCACAGGTAAGGTATGGGGAGGAAGGGCAAAGGAGAAGGTTGAGGGAATTAAACTTTACTTTTGTGGTTTGGCTATCAGATGTTGATAAATGGTTGTCAGGAAGAGTGTGGGGAGTAACAGGCAAGAGATATTCATCTCTCAAGGTCAACTGGGTTAGAATGTGGAATTTAGGAAATAAGTTACTTTAATTTCAGGAATGGTTTTTGTGAATGCGTATGGCTACTTTGGGGGAGTTCCACCTTCCATCTAAAATGGAGTTTTCTAAACTGACCCGGCTGTGGCTGACAGAAGGGAATGAAAAAGGGCAACATGAATACACACTAATGAAGGGTACTGTGCAGGTTCCCAATCAGAGCACAGGGCAACTTTCTTCAAACATGTGATACACTTGACAACTTGCATCGGGGACCCATGAGAAGCAAACTGAGACTCGTGTGTGGAGTCTGGCCATACTGAAGAAAGAACCCTTCCCCCAAACATGAAGTGCTCTAGCTGAAACCAAATATCTCGGGGTTCTTGAATCCTAGAGTCAAAGATCGAAGCTAGAACATATGGAAAGGTTAAGACAGGATATTACTGAAAATGAGAGTAAAGGGGAGAAACTCTGAGATGCTTTATCTGAGAAGGGCAAGGAGAAAGGCCATAGTTTGACCTTAAGGTGGCATAGACAGTAGGAGATGGCTTAAAATCAGAAAGAATGTGAAGAGAGTTGCCATAACTAAATCTCAAGAGGAGAGAGCCACCGTGGTCATGACTGCATGTTGGGAGACCAGGAAGAGAGAGGATACACGGAGCTTCACTCTTTTATAGTCTTGGACGTTGCTGAAGAGAGGTCCAGGAGTTCTTAGAGAAGTGAAGTAGTATGACTGAAAGTATGATGACGTTGGTTCCCACAGGATGGGATACTATATTAGTTGTCTGATAGAAATCATTCTGTTACCATTCCCCCTTCTATTGATAAGGTATTTGACTGCTCCATAGAGAAGGGGTCATGACTGAGCTGGCTGTTTCATGCTGAATGGGGACAGATGAGGAAGAGGAGAACGGTCAAATATCCTCATTTCAATTGTCAGGACAGTACAGGCTTCCATGATAAAAACAATTCTGTCAAACCATCATCTGGAGTCTTATTGAACTTATTCTACAACAGTCAAAACACATAAGAAGGTTAAGTAAGCAAGGTTTAAATATAAAGAATAAAAGTATTATAATCAAAAGTCTATCAAATGGCATAAGCCAATGTATCCAGGTAGGAAGGAGGAGACTATGTTGAGCTTGTTAATTGCCTGGTTTAGTTTATGTAATGAGGTCCTTCACCTTTTGTTTGATGAAGTCCAGGGAGTCTGATTATACATTCCAAGGAATGTACCTAATATTTACCAGAATGTTAGGTTCTTTACAGAGAAGGGCAATAAATTACAATTAAGGGGGCTAAAATAGGCCCAAAATAACCTGACCCTGGATTTACAACATTCCTAAACTCTCTACTTCTCTACCACTGAAGCTCCAATCAAGTCGATCAACTTTATAGGTATAGCAGCTTCTTTTTAGGAGCTTGTATTCTCAGTCCCCGTCCCCCCGTTGACTAGGCAGTACATCTTTGGACATGCAAGAATCACATATTATTATATAGTATTACATGTCATTGGAAGGCTCATTCTTAGTGTGTCTGATGCAAATAAAACTGAGTAGTTGGCAGGAAAGCAGCCTTTAGGAAAAAGAAATAGCTAACTGGGAGAACCATCAAGAAAGAAACTTTTGGATCATATTAAATCTAATATCCATAAGAATCTGGATCTGTTATTTTGTTATCCACTGTATCTCATTTAACATTTATAAATGTTTCATGTCGTATTATATGTAAAATTAAAGTAATCAATTGTATTGGCTGCACTAGTGAGGTGAAGGTAATGGTGAGGGAAAAAAACATTACGTTTGTAGCATTTACCTTCAGGCAAGCTTGACATTAGTTAAAATGTTTTGTTCCTAAATAGAGAACCAGATATTAATTTCCAAATTTTAGTAACCTTTATCTTTTATAATCAACTGAGTTATAATCATGTCCATTCTTCCTGCAATCTTTTAATTATCATAGTTTTTCTGCAATGTATTTTAACCTTCTAAGTTAATTCCCATCTATTTCCATTTTGGAATAATCTTTACTTTAACATGGCCTTTCTCATCCAAAAGTAAATTCTTTAACAATTATATATCACATATCTACAACCTTCAAATCTCTTTGTAGGAGGGAACAATCCAAGAGGGACCAATGAGACTCCAGCAGTGGAGCAAAAGTCTGTAGGAGCATCAGGACCTAAGCAGGAAATCAGAAATGAGGGAAGAATGTTGAGTGCTTTGATGGAAACAGAACACTAAAATAGAGGGAATTTTATGAGATATAGAAAGTTGGATAGAATAGGAACACAATGGCATCTTTATCTGAAGTCTAATTAAAAATAATACCAAGCAAAATGACATAATTTAAGAAATGAAAATTCCTTTTTTTCTTTAAGTTGGAAAGTGTCTTCTTCCAATCAAGGAAAAAGGCTTTATTTACTTTGTAGAAATCTTTTGTGAAAGAAAACATGTAATTTACTACCAACAGTTTTTAAATTAATATTAATCTATGGAAATGGAGGTAAATATTTCAATGTGATATGAAATACTAATAAACTTATTTTTTGAAGTTTCCAATTACATTAGATTATTTAAGTCAGAATGTACTTAGACCTCCCAATGTTACAAAAATTATTCCTTTTAGGTATGCATACCTATATTCAGCATGTTATGAAAACAAGAACAAAAATAAAATTAGCATGCAATAAAAATGAAATAAATTGAAATAGCCACAAATTAGTTATTTTGGGGTACAAAACAACACATGAACATAATTGGTCAAATTTAAAAACAGATTTCTTGCAAATATCACTAAAAACAGATTAACGTTTAAGGAAACCTTATTATTGGAAACAATCTGGTGTCAGTTATTTTATAAAGCAGAACTTCGATCTTAGGAGTTTGAATTTGAATAACTTTTGATTGCTCTTTGCACTTTTGGAAATATTTGTCAATAAACAAACAGGAATTCAGGTGATTGTATTATACTGTAGAAGTTGATCATTCTGAACAGAAAATGGTTTTATTAATCAATAAATAACATTACCTATATATTTAAAGATATACCTGTAAGTTTCTGAACCTCAACCTCTTCAGGGCTTCTAAAATGATTTTTTACAGATTAATAATGTTTTTTTTTAATGGATTAGTAAAGGGCAAAAAAGAGCTTTAACCATTGCTGAAGGAGCTGTGGAGGTAATAAACCCAATAATAGTTTGTCATATTACCCCTGCATTAAATAGTTGTTGTAATCTTTTCTTTAAATTATTTGTGTGTGTGTGTGTGTGTGTGTGTGTGTGTGTGTATCAAAGGGCACTGTGTGTGCCTGTGGAGGCTCAAGGGTGACTTTGTGAATCACCTTGATTGCTTCTACCTCCTTTTTGCTTTGCTCTAAAGTTTCCCAGGCTCTGTCTTCCAGTGCCAGAAGTACAAGCCACCATGTCCACCACCGTTTTTACTGAGACCTAGCAAATTCAGGACTTTCTGCTTGAGAGGTAGAGGCTTAACCCTTGAGCCATCTCTCCTGCCCTGTTATTGAAATTTTGTGAACAACTTTAGTAAACCTTTCCATTAAAACATATATCAAAGAGAAATCATAAACTTGTAGTTAAAATTCTTATGCATATAAAAATTTATATGAATAGATATGTACATATCTACTTACATACATTCACATACATCCATACTCATACATACATTTCACATATAATACAGATGAGAGAGACAAAATAGATAAAACCCTTAGAGACACGTATGACAGCCGACCTGGACATGGCAAACAGGATTTAATTATGAAAGACATTGCAGCAACATGTATCAAAGAAACAAAAGACATAAAACAAACTTACAGCCTGAAAGATTTTCTTTTCTGGATAAACATTGGGAGTAGACAGGGGAGTAGTTTGTTTTTTATTGGAAAAAGGAACCTAAAAGAAAGTTGGGTGGCCATCGTATTCTCTGATAGAAGAAGGAATAGGAAAAGAAAGTCATGAAGCCATTTTGTTCTCTATTGGAAAAGAAATTAGAAGAGAAAATTCTGGGGACATCAGATTCTCTGTTGGAAGAAAAAATGGTAAAAGAAAGCTGTGTGGCCATTTTGAAAACCTTACGCATGGGACATGACCTCCATTTTGAACATGCATTTTTGTCTGATCTCTTAGAGAAAAGGTCACGCTGTAAAAAATCAGCATTGTTGGCACCCATTGCAACCAGGGGTTGCTTCCTGCCTGTTTGTTGTTTTCATCAGCTCCAGTTACGTTTGGCTTTCTCTACAGAGTTGAAAGAAACTCTGGATTAGGGAGAGCAGGTAAAGAGGTTGAGGGGAAAACCTAGAAGGCAGAATGAAGAGATGAGATGGACATTATTAAGAAAGACAGCACAGAAGGGTTAAGAGAGCTAGAGAACTGTGTTGCATGATGGGAGAGGACAAGAACAGTGCTTTCAAAACCCTCCAGGGCATCTCTGTCATCTAAATTGTGCTGAGACCACTCTTGGGAACTGGAAAAACAAGCTGTTTTTTTTTTTTTTCCTTAAGACTCATGGGCTCAAAAAGACTTTAATTACATTTGGAAGAATTCCCGTGAGAAATAGAACTAGAAGTTCACATTCTGGAGCTGAGCCCCAAGCACCGCGTGCATGGGAGTTTTGAAACTAGGGAGAGGTCTTGTGTGGACATGTTTTTTCCCCTTCCAAAGCTGGACTTACAGAGCTCACCAAAGCCTAGAATATAGATGGGAGGTAATCTGGGAAACATTTCCCACATGCGTTTCCTCCTAGGGCCAGGTTTGCTGTGATCTTTCTGTTGCCCAAAACATAGATAAATTAGGGAGACATACCCCTCTTTAGTGCCAGCATTATCACAGCTTACCGACATCTATATTTTATTTTATTTTTTTAATTTAATTTTAGTTTTTTATTTTATTTTTCCCTAGTTTTACAAGCACAATGAGTCATAATCTCTTTTCTTCTCATCCCTCCCTCTCTCCCTCCCTTCATCCCTCCCTTCATCCTTCCCTTCTCTCCTTCCTTCCTTCCTTCCTTCCTTCCTTCCTTCCTTCCTTCCTTCCTTCCTTCCTTCCTTCCTTCCTTCCTTCCCTCCCTTCTTTCCCTTCATCAATCCATCCTACTTCCTCCCACTCTCCTGTACATCTGTTTCTATAATTTTTTGGGTTTCCTCTGGATCATCTGCTCTGATAGGGTTCCAGCCTCTGTGGCAGAACAAGTGGCCCTTCCTCAGGGAGATCCACTGAGAGGAGGACTCCCCTCACCTGTCTGGTCCTAGCCCCTAAGGCTCCTACTGTTCGATATTCTTTCTCCTGAGATCCTCGTTAACCTCTAGGGGCAGGATGATTTGTCAGCCATTGTGCAGATCTGGTAAGGACAAGTCTCAATGGAGTGAGCTCCTGGGTGCAACAGTCCTGCCTTGAGTGGAATGTCTTGGCTTTATTCCAGGTGGACATTGAAGGATTGCTGTACTCTGCATTCTCATTGGCTGTTATTGTCTATTTCACTGTTTTTCACTGCGCTAGGCTGTGTCTTGTCTGGGTGTTGAGAGTCTCTCCTATCTAAAGATCAAAAACTTTGTTTTTTTAAAGGTCTTTATATAAGAAAAGACTTGAAGGAGAGGGAGGAACATGAATAGGACACAGTAGAGACAGGGTTGGCCTCCATGTAGCCAACCACCTGCTTGCTAACCATTCATCATCCCTCTCCATGACAGGGACCACATAGGCAGCACTGTAAACCATTATCCCTTCATGACTTACTGTACAAATTCCCTATCTTCATCTTAGAGGGAGTGGGATATTGAGCCTGGCTTGCAAGATAGCTTCCTAGAGTTGCTTGCTACAAAGAGAAAGAGAAAGTGTCTCTCTTTGAATAAAGAGACATAAAGTCAACTCTACAAAGAAAAATTTTCCCCCTTTCCCAGCCAATTTTAAAGGGATCTAGTGCCTTTTCCAGAATAGACTGTTCAAAGGAGATGAGCAGAGAGAAAAAGAAGTTTCCATTAACCTAGTTGGTGAGTTGTACCTCTCAAAATCTTAGCAGAAGCCCTGTGTTAGAACAATTAGGAAACTGGATTTCTTGGGATTTTTCTGTTCCAGAGTTAAAGATTGAAACCAAAACATATGGAGAGGTTAAAACAGGATTTTGTTAAAAATGAGAATAAAAGGGAAAAAAAAAACTCTTAGATGGTCAGTCTAAAGGGAGAAGGAGGAAGCCATAATTTGAACTTAAGGTGGGATAGAACAGAAAAGATAGTTATAAGTCATAGAGAATGGGGAGAGAGCTGCTATATCTGCCTGGTGTGAAGCGAGAACCTTGGTGACCGTGACCACATGGCAGAAGAACAGGGGAAGATCGCGGATGGGTGAACTACAATCTTTTATAGTCTTGGATGTTGCTAAGGAGTGGCACGTAATTACTAGGAAAATAGATAGTGAAGATTGAAATGTGGTAGAGGTGGTTTCCACAGGACTGGACATTCCTCAATACACTAGCTCTCCAACAGAAGTTATTCTAGTGTAGCCATGGGTGGCGATCAAAAGATATAGAACTCAATTCTGCTGCTCAAAGATTTGTCAAATGAGTATCTCTCCATGGGGTTGTGTCTAGATGATGGTCACAGAAAACCTGCAGCTTTATAAAAGTAGAGATTTCAGGATTCTATTCTAGAATCACATTCATCTTGGAGAGAGAGCCAGGCTGTGCTTTGATCACTCCCACTTGATTTTCACTTAGCAAGCCAGTGGTGGAACTGTGTTCCTATGCTTGGGGCTTGGCAGGAAAGATGTTCTAAATAAGAATCTTGTGCCCCTCCATTATGCTGTCAGTAAACTCCAAACAATTAAAATTCCTCCAGGATCCTGTGCTGAGGAGGAAGGAGAGTTTAGCTACCTGGTGGCGACTGGAGGATGAGGCTTACTGAAAAGGTTTCACAGTTCTCAAAACTGTCTCAGTGGCATTAGCATATGCAGATTTTAATTTTTGTTCTCTAAAATTGGGACACCATCTCAGGATAGGTGCAAAAAACTGCTGATCTCTATCTCCCTGACTTGGTAAAGCTGTAAATCAATCCATTTTCCTCATTCTTCTTTGAATAATTGGGAAAGCCATTGAGTTGGTTTATTCATCTAAGTACTCATTGACCATGGGGCGTTGGATTGCAGAACTGAAGATTCCAAGAGCCTTTCATACTTTGCTGAGCCTGCTGTTGACCTGTCAAGGGAGACAGTCTACAGGGTGGGGTGAGTGGGGGGTGTTAAAAACTCTGAAGAACAGTGAATCTATTCAAAACCCAGGGACAACATTTCAGCAAAAGTCTGCCCCTTAGATCCTTGGTTTTTCACACCAAAATAGTGATGAATCTGGCTGGAGGATGCTGTACAGGGACAGAGACAGCCGCCAGTGCTGATATATGGCCTATAGAAAAGAGCTTTTAGATGCCAACATCTTTGTGTTGGAGGGAGACAGATCCACTTACAGGACAGCTTGATTGATGGATGCTTAAGAAATAATTCCAAGACAATTATGTTACTGTTTTTGCTTTTATATTATTTATCATCATTCAGAAATGTTCTGGCTTTGGTGAGCATTATAATTCAGAAAGCATGTAAATGTCCCTGAGTGTTTCAAGGTTATCAGTACCAAATGTAGCTTATATTCTTAAGGAGCAGGACCAGAAAACAGTTTTTTTAAAAAAAAAGCTTCTAGTTTCTTGAGGTTTCCATGTAAAGCTGCTTCTATGGAATCTTTCTTTTTTAAAGTGAAATATGTGGGTCTTACACATTCAGTGCAATGAATATACTTTATATTCTCTACCCTACAAGAGAAATCATCACTACTTCAAAAATTCTCATTTGTCCCTCTCTGGATTCCCACAGCTAAGGAAAACAAGCACTACTTCTGTTCTCACAGACCTTTGCTGTCCTCAGTCTGTCGGTGGGTTCAGACAACATTAACTTCCTCGTGTCTCAGTTTTTTACCTATGTATGGTCTTTTTGAAATTTTTTTATAACACATGTTAAGAATTTTCCAAATTTTATTTCAGAATGTAGATGCATGCTAGTTTGTTTATTAATTCTTGTGTTAATGGACATTTTGATTGTTTCACAATTATAATCAAAGCTACTGTAAACATTCATATGAGTCACATGCAGATACATACATATGCATAGACACATATCCATACGCCCAAGTTTGTATACCACACACACAAAGCATATAAATAAACTTTTATTTTGCTAGAGTTAATTTCTGTTAGGTTAGGAGTTTCTTTAAAACTTCATAAGAATGGGAAGGAGAGATAGCTCAGAAGTTAAAGCCTTTGCCTCTCAAGCAAAAGGATATGAGTTTGGATCCTCAGATCCCACGTAAAAATGCTAGGCAGGAATGGTGGCAGCCATTTGACTGTGGAAGGTAGAGCCAGGGAAACCTGCGAGAAAAGCAATAAAGAAGTCGAGCATTACAGGATGATTCCCTATGTCATCATCGGGCTTCCACAGGCACACATCACATATTCAAATGCCCTCTTGGACACACACACACACACACACACACACACACACACAACTAAAATGGAGAGAGATTCAAGGAAGACTTCTGACATCCACTCTAGTACTTCATAAGAATCTACGAAATGCCTTCTCAAAGAGTACCATTTGCAGTTTCTGGAGACTATGTGAATTCTCTGTGGTTATTCACACTGGGTATTGTTTTACACTCAGTATTTACTCTGATGTCAGAGTTTTGTTGGGTGTGAGACAGCCTTTTTTTTTTTTGTTCATATAATCAGCATCTCAGAGACAGATGTTGAACACTTTTTCATGTGTTTATCAGTCATTTAAAAATCTTCCTTGTTAGGGGCTGGAGAGGTGGCTCAGGGGTTAAGCCTCTGCCTTGAAGGCGGAAGGTCCTGAGTCCGGATCCTAGACCCCACGTATAGACGCCAGGCGGAAGTGGGGCGGCCTGCGTTTCTGGTCCTGGGAGGGCGGAGCCTGTGAATCTTGGGGCAGAGTAAACAAGGAGGTAGAGGCTGTCCATGGTGGTTCCTGAATTCGTCCGTGGTTCTACACACACACATACATACACACATGCGCACACACATACATGCACAATTGAATAAATAATAAACAAAAAAAATCTTCCTTGTTAGAGGAGGGAGGATGGAGTAAGGGATTAAAGTGTGGAAAGTCATAATTTATTGTAATATGATATACGATTTATTATAATCATATATAAAACACTGAAAGAATAAAAATAAATTAAAAAAACTTTCTTATGGCATATCGGATCAAGTTCGCCCTTTGAAAGACTGGGTCATCTTTCAGTTACCGATTGGTGTAGATTACTTATGTATATTGGACGCAGTCTTGTGTTAGATGCATTCATCTCTCCCCAGGTGGTAGCTTACTGCTTTGTTTTCCTAATGTGTTTTTCATAAGCAAAAGCTCTTACCTTGCATGTTATAAAACCCAGGCTGTCTCTTGTATACTCGATGTAGCTTCTTTCCCAGGATATATGCAGTTATTCCATAATCATGAAGATATTCTTTTAAATTTATAAAGAATCTTACTTGAAATACATTACAAATAAATTTTTAATGTTCGTATTTTGTTCCCTTACTTCTTTTCTTCCCCTTTCTATGTCTATGTGCCCTGTTGGGAAGTTTCCCTGCCCCTGTGAATTGTTTTGGTGCCTTTGTCGACCTTCAGCTGACCCCAGTGCAGCGCCCTCTAGACTGTGTCCTGCAGACGCTGCATGTACCTGTGCCGACTCAGCACTGGGGTTAAATAAGTCTTCCAACTCTTCTTTTTCCAAATTTGTTTGCTTTGTCAAGGTCTTTGATTCTAAGTAGAATTTACACTCTACATATCCAGTTTTACAAAAAGCCTTTTGAGATTTTAATGTACTTTCTATAAATCTGCACAATATACACGGCCCCAGAGTGACATTCTTGGATTATTTTTCTTAATCATGGGAAACTATAATTCTGACATCTGATGTAACATAGATATACTTTGACACATATAATTCTCTTCTGGCTTGTTGACAATTTTGATCACTGAAACTAAAACCTGTAAAATATTCTATTCTGTGTGTGTTGATATTTTCTTTTCTATTTGCCAAGAGTTTATATAAAATCGGTGTTATGGAATCTCTTAATATCTGATGGGATTTTCTAGAGAAACTCTATGGGTTAAATCTTTCTGTGAAGGAAAATTTTGACAAAAAATTTGCTTTTGCTAGTAAGTGGCTATCCTGCTGGTTCTGGTAATTGGATATTTAAAAGACATTTGCTCATTGTATTTATACACATTCTGAGATTTACTTGACTATCAAAATGTTCCTAATATTCTTTATTCATCTTTCCAAATTTCCTTATTACTCTGTATGGATGACAACTCTCATTATTGTCTTTTTTTTTTTTAACCTCCACCAAATTCGCTTGAGGAAAACACTTATACCTCTCTGTCTTAGAGGCAGATTTTAGTTCTGTTCATTTTTTCCCATAGTATGTTTTATTCATGGACTTCTGTGATTCATTACTTCCTTATTTCTATTTTATTCTGGTTTAATTTGCTTTTATAATCTAGTTTTATGGGGATGAAACTTCAAATCTCTCTTCATTACCTTTTTCATTTGTAGCCATTTCTTTATTCAATTCAAAGTATTGTCTACATTATTTTTTTCATCATGGATGGTTTAGGAGACTTTTAGGTCTTTCATATATCATATAATTTATTTATAATTTAACTAAATTACTAATAAAAGGGTACCCTCCATGAAATGCAATTATTTGAACGTGTATAATATTTTCTAATAGCACAGCATATACTTGTCCTGGAGTGTTTTCTAATTGCACTTGGAAAGGTCTCCTGCCCTACTGAGTGCAGAGTTCTATAAATATAGATTGATACACAATGGTCATTAACTTCTGTTCAGATTTTTCTGAACTTTGTCGAATTTTTAAAACATTTATTTTTTAAATTTATTGTGTGGGATACATGAGCTTCTATGCATATGTGAGGGTCAGAAGACAATTTGTGTAAGTTGGTTCTGTTTCTACCATGCAGGTTCCAGAGATCAAACCCAGGTGGTCAGGTTTGACTGCAATATATCTCCTACTTCTGGAGTCATCCTACTGCCCTTTGTTGAGAGAAGCATGCTAATATTCCCTGTTAGTGTGGGAGCATTTGCTTCTTCCCTGCCATGAAGTTTGGCTGACTCAACCTGGACAGCAGTGTTTTCACATTCTCATTTTTCAACCTGTGTGAACACAAGGTCTGCTTCTCAGATACACTAGATACTTGAGATTTCTTCTTCTTCTATGTAACAATTATTAAGGTGATTGACAATTGCTATGTCACCTTGCTATTCGTGTTCCTTGTTACATCTGTTTTTTTATTCTTTTTCTTATGTGTGTATGCATCTGTGTGTGTGTGTGTGTGTGTGTGTGTGTGTACAGACACATTCATGTGGAACTCATAGAATGATATCACGTATGTTCTTCAATCATTCCCCACCTTGTCTATTTTTTTTTTTTTTTTTTGAGATAGGGTCTTTCAGTGAACCTGGAGCTTACCAATCTGATCAACAAACACTCCCCAGGTCCTTCCGTCTCTGTCTCTCTGACTGTGCTGGTGATTAAACTCAGGATCTCAGGCTTGTGTAACAAGCTCTCCACTAATGGTGTTAGTTCCCTAGTCTTGTATTGCTAGTTTTCCCGGTTTGGGGGATATACCAGTCTATATCATTCCTCGATTTGACTTTTTTTTCTCTTTCTATTTGTTCAGCAGTCATCTCAAGAGTTCGTCAGTATTCTTAGATTGTCACTGTCAACCTGGAGCTAATGTTGCACCATTTTCTATAAAATATAATTGTCTTTCAGTAGTATTGCTCAAGACAGCTCATCATGTGCTTTGTTGCTATATATTCTACATGTATATGTTATGAACACTACAGGTAAATTAGCATCATTTTGATAGCTACCCACTGATCTTTTTTTTTTTTTTATGATCTTGCCTTTTATTTTTGTTTTCCTCCAGCATGAGAACTTCACATGGCATTTCTATTATTTGAGCTGTCGGCACACTATTCTGTTACTTTTTTCCGAGAATACTCCTGACCTGCCTTCAATTTTGAACGATAGTTTTGCTGGCTGTTGAATGTTGGATTGACAAGCTGCTTGACCTTCATTCCTCTTTCATTTCCACATGGGTGTGTATGGCTGCCCTCTCCCCAGGAAGTTTCACTTCCCACACTCATTACCATTCAGCCTTCTCCCAGTTATGCTGGCCAATCAGAATCATTCTTCTCACCACCTCCTTTCCTCCTGAATTTGCTTCCTGTGCAACATGTTCACAAATTCTCATTGTTTTCTGTTCCCTGGCTCATTTTTGTCTCTCTCCCTTTGTGCAATGCCATCACAAACATTTTTGCTTATTTGCATGTTCTTTGTCTTCCCCCGGAATTTCTCCGTAAGAAAATCTACTGTCTTATTGTCTTCTGTTTTCTTGGCATTCAGCCAAATATGTGACTCTATAACACAGGATCAAAGTCAAGGGGTTGTCTGTCTTTTCTAGACTTGAGTCAGTACACTGAGTAGTCACATTCTAGTGACCTCTGTAAAGCCATCCATTTCATAAACACTGCTAGGAAAAACAGATACAATGAAGCTCTTTTTAAGTCCTGCAAATTGGAACCCCACTGCTTCCCCATTCTCTCACCATCTTATCTTATCCTCTTGGTAATGCTCTTTAGTGCGCCTTGCACTTTCCATCTATACACACGTTTCCTCACTCCAGCTAGGATCTCCATCAGCTCTTGGCAGACAGGGACTGGAGTTCATATTATGAACTCTTGCAGAAATAACCTTTTGGCTTACAATAGTTTTAAGATACTTTTCATGTGACATGCTGGAAATGAATTGAATAAGAAAGTTAGCATTTTGGTTTAATAATAAGATTCTCTAGTTCCCTAAGGAAAAAAAGAGCCATATAATTCCAAAGTAATTAGGATTTCAATTGAGCATTAATAAAACCCAGAATTCCTACCAAGGACGCAATGTCTTATGTGGGGGAGGCTTCTTCGACGCCTTCTTTGTCTTTTTTTCCTTGTTTATATGTATTGCCTTCTCAGTTTATGATCCCTGTAGTTCACATTATAATAAAGTACCAGATATTCTATGCCCACGCCTCTGCTTGACTGCTGAGCCCAGGATCTGCATCAAAAGCAACAGATGAGAATATTTTTCAGACTTGTTGGTGTGCTTAAAAATGCCTATTTTAAAACATATTTACGCCTATTGCCAAGCTGAACCTCCATTCCTTGTGAGAGACCTTTGGCAAGCCCAAGCTCTGAAGAGACTATTTGTACTACATACAAATAGTAGTCACTGTTTATTATGACAAGATTGATGGGTAGCTCCGGAGAGAGCATTGCCAGGAGCTGGTTTTAATATTCTGATTCTCCA
This sequence comes from Typhlomys cinereus, assembly GCA_023101885.1. Classification (NCBI taxonomy): domain Eukaryota; kingdom Metazoa; phylum Chordata; class Mammalia; order Rodentia; family Platacanthomyidae; genus Typhlomys; species Typhlomys cinereus. Next base: position 1,956,537 of record JALPQD010000358.1, on the reverse strand, counting down.
ACTACAAGACAAGAATGCATCAGGACAGGATTAAGCATTCAAACAACTTCCACTCTGATTGATAACTTACAGCCTATAGCTCTGGGGAACAGGCTGATATTTCTGAGTCTCGAACACTAGTGAAATGGAAAGGGAGGTAAGTGTAGCTATTGTTGATGGAGAAGCTGGCCTTTCCTTTCCACTGTTCTATTTGTTCAGACAAATTCAGGTTTCTCAAGGAGTAAGTCTATGAAGAAGCTCTTTCTAAAGTGAGACTCTAGGACAGGGGTGAGCTTGTGCCTGAAATTTCTATGATTCTGCGTCCTGAGCCTAAGCGAACTGAATGGAATCTGCACACAGTTGTGATAGAACCTATATCTCATCATCATTGCCATAAGTCACATGCATCTGCTGAGATATAATAACATTGAGATTTAGTAGTTGTCCTGTTTCATTTCCCAGTGCAAAAAACTCTCTCCACAGCTCTATCCAGCTTGTCATAAAAAATTGTGATGCCTATTTATACAAGTCCTCTTCGGAGTTCAGACTGTGGGGCTAGCTAGATTACTCAGTGGGTAAGACATCTGTTCCCAAACTTGGAAGTCTGAGTGTGATTCCTAGAAGAAGCCTACATAGTGGAAGGAGAGAATTGACTTTTCAACATTCTTGTCTGAGCTTCACCTGTGCACCGCGGCATGAAAATGCACTACCTGACTCTCTCTCTCTCTCTCTCCCTTTCTCATAAGTAATTAAAAAATTTAAAAAGACACGTCAGGTTATCCAAAGGTCTTCTCACAAGGAATAAATACTCAGCTTGGCAATAGGCATAAATATTTGTGTTTGAAAATGAAACATCCAAATTCTTTAGATTGCTTCCAAAGAAGAGACCAGATATTTATTGCTACATGTTTTTGTTCTTTTAAATGCTATTTAAATTCTGTGTGTGTATGTATGTATATGTATGTATGCATATGTGTGTTCCTAGGGATCAAGGCTAGGTCTCTCACAGGCTAGATAAGTATTTTCCCCAGTAGGGAGATTTACTGAGCTACATCCCAATCTTTTTAAATCAACTTTAAATGGAATAATTAAGTTAAGTAAGTGACTGAAAGAAAAGTAGTGACTTGATAATTCTAACTTACACCAGCCAACTCAGCCTAAAGAGGACATTTCAAGTAGGCTTCTCTGAAATGCACACTAGGCCATAAGACAGTGGATGTCTCCAAGAAGCTCTGCTCTCTGTTCACGTGGCAGTCATATGAGCAGGAAGCAATGAAACTGTTCTCTGCAGTCAGCATCTGATGTACCGGAAGGTGGGAAAAGTGACTTTGGGAATCATCCTGGATTACTTCTACCTCCTTTTTGCTTTGCTCTGGGATTTCCCAGGCTCTCTCCACCAGAGCCTGAAGTGCAGGTCACCCCTGATTCCACCTGGCAGTGAGACCTGGGATCAGGACCTTTTGCTTACGAGACAGAGTCCTAACCCCTGAGCCATCTCACAAACCCACAATTTTCATTAACATACAGTACTGAGCAGGTGGGACTGCACGGCCAATTGAAGTAGTGTTCTGTCTTTTTCTCTGCTTGGAGCTTTAGCATATCCTCTAGGGACTTCTTCCTTTTTCTCTGTAGGTTTTCTCTGTTTACTCAAAGGCTGAAGATGCAAGAAAAATGCTTTGGAAGCAGTGAAAAATGAGAGTTTACTTGAAGACTAACAAAGCTAGTTTAGATGCCACCTGCCTCAGAACAGCTGTAAACAGACCCTTCTGATAGTATGTATTCCTGGTGTTTTCATTCACAACTCATTTTCTGCAGTAAGCATACAACACAGACAACACAGGGGAGCAATGGGTTTTATTCCACCTCACAATTCCAGGTTACTGGCCATCAAAACATGGATTTGATTGCATCATTTCTAGCTTGCCAGTTTCTCTAAACAACTCTCCATCTTCATCTACCTTTTCTGGAGGAGTGGATCCACCTACAATAGGCTGGGCCTTTTGATATCAATTATTCAATCAAGACAAACTCCTAAGGGCTTGCTTAGAAGCTTACCTTAACTACATAATTCATCATCGGTGTGGCCAGAGGCTCTTCTCAGATGTCCCCAGTGTCCTACCTCCTAGATGTCCATTGGCATTTGAGAGTAAGCATCCACACCTGGTTGTGGGATTCACTATTACATAATATAAGCTAAGTTTCATGTGAGGCTACTTTAAATAGTAGGTACTAATCAATGCCTGCAGCAATTTCTGGAAAGGTCTTTTTTGCCTCCAACTTAATGTAGCCCTCCTGGGAAATAGCTCCTTCATGCAAAGTGTGCAGTCTGTATGGAATCTTTTGGTACCATTTGTTCTGATCACTTGTGAGCATCAGGCTTTGCCCAATCTCACCGCCTCTTGTGCTTTGATACCAGAGGTCATCCGGGGAGTATCAGAGGCATGTATGTTGCTTCCCAAGTGCAGGAGATGCTTCTCACGTTCATCAGGCAGTTCTACTGTCACGTGGGCTTGAAGTAAATGAGGACTGTCCTGAGAGGACTGGCTGGGCATTCATGTCTCCCTCCTGAGCATCTCTTTCTTTCTCCAGTCTCTTATGAGGACTGATGAGAGGGCCGTAGCTCAGGGTAGGACCCTGGCTAATGCCCACTTCTCTTGGCCTGGTGCTGTCTTCTCTGTCTTGGTCGTGGACATGCATTGCCATTTCCTTCACACTTCAGTGCAGAGCTTCAGCGGAGATCCTGAAACTTTGACACCTCCTCGCAGTCAGTCATACTGCTTCCTCACACCCATCAAGTTCTCTTGCTTGCAGTGTCTCTCTCTCAGATCTCCCCTTCACATATACCTACCCCTCTGTGGTAAACAGAGAAACAGAGGCTTACAACAGTCAAGTAAGCTGGAGGAAATGACCCAGGTGGCAAACTGTTACAAAGTTCTTTCCACTGTTTGCATTATTTGCCTTTTAGGAAAATAACTTTGCCACTTACTAAGTAAATAGCAGGTATTAATTACAGAGCAGTGCTTCTGGTGGATAATGCCCACAGTGTTAGAGTGGCAGAACTTTTTTTTTTTTTTGGCAGAACCATTAAGAGAGACTCCTGTATATTTATTCATGAGATAACATGGCTTTGTCTTTAGTAGATGACAAAAGTACAGAGGCCAGGAAGAAGGAGTCATCTGATTTCCCTATATGACATCCCAGGAATGACAGAACAGGGGTGCACAGCCCATGTCCATGCTTCAGTTCTGCACTTGCTTTGTTAGCATTTTTCTCTCTGGTCCAAAGAGACAGTGCAGCAGAAGGAACATGTCCTATTGAGGATCTCTTAGTTCTGGCATGGGCTTACCATTATTTAGTTAAAACTGCTTTGTAGCACAGATTTGTCTTGAGTCAATCATCTAGAACAGTTGAGGTTTTTCACTAAACTCCTTGGAAGCTAAGTACAGCTTTTCTAACTTGGGTCTCTCAGCATCCAGCTCCCAGTTGATGCAGTATGAATGCGTTAAATGAAAAAAAAATAGATGTATACATAGACTTTCTTTTAAATTCTTAGATGGAAAGTCAGATTGCCTGTGAAACATTGATTTTGTCCTTCTCTTGGGTATTTACATTTTACAAGACAATCTTGTGAGAAAAGCGTCATTAGTGATGTCTAAATTTTATTTCAGTTCTGCAGTTGGAAGGGAGAAAAGAAAGGAATGGGAGAGAGGTTTTCTTGGATGTGTCATACTTTGTTATAGAGATAAAACCATGTCATATGCCTTAGGAAAAAGGCGACATGCTTCTTTGAATTATCAAATGCCCAGACACATTTTGCTTGAGTTAAAGAAGACCGAAATCACTCTTCGGCTGTACAGAAATGGAGCAGGCCACTGCTAGCATGTATTAAGTCTCACTTTCGCTGGACTCTGGAAGGAGGGGCTAGGGTGTGGCAGATGAGGACCAGAAAACCTCCCAGGTACTCTGACCTCATCCCAGAGGATTTTCTAGAATTCACTGTGTGACTGGCATTGGAACGTAGCTAACCATATGTGTTTCATCCGCAGGTCTGAGGCGCAATTACAGATGTACCATCTGCAGTGTGTCCCTAAACTCAATAGAACAGTATCATGCTCACCTGAAAGGATCCAAACATCAAACCAAGTAGGTATTTCCATGTTTTCAGCTTTAGTCCTTTGTGGGTTTGTTTTTGCTAGATAACTAAAGTCAAAGACTTATCTCCAAATAAACAGACAGAATTTTCTTATCTCCCAAGTGTCCTTGGTACCCATGTTGCCTGAACCTTGAAATCTGTAGTTATTGGTAGAGTGACTTCTCCTCCCTTTGAGGCACAAATAATGGGAAAATCTTTTTCCATTGTTTTAAACAATAATTCAATATGCCTTTTGATCTATACTGTGTTTTTAACTAACCAGAGTCACCCCTGTTTGTACTGTGTATTTGGGAATTAAATTCTATTACTGTCTTCTACCATGTTCCATTTTAAGTGCATACTGTCAGTTAATAAAACTAAACAGATCTCCTGGTGTGTCAAATAATTTATGCACACAGCTGTTTCCAATTAAATGGAATCTCACTCTCATTTTTTTCCTCAAAGATTCTCAGGTTATAAAGTGGAAAAGGGTACCCAGGCTTCATTTCACCTGCATTCATAGTGCACAGCCTTCAGAAACCCCCAACAGAACTTGGTGTAGTTGTGAGGTAGTTGCTTTAGTTGTTAATAAAATACTAAGAAATCAAGAAAAAGGAAAAAAGAATGTCTCTGAAGGATGGGTTCTGACTGACGACAACTGTTTTAATTTCTCAAAAATTCATAAAATGAATCATTCAACAGACTGACTATGTTTAGGCCCCATGAATAATTAATAACTCTATCTAATATCTAATGAGTAGCTTTATCCAACTGTTATGTGTCCAATCCTAAGCTGTGCCTGAGAAGAAAAGATGATTGGAGGTAGACTTTGCTTTCACAGTGCCCCCTCAGGCAGTATGTACCAGAATCTTAGAATGGGGAGGGTGCAATCAGCTTTCCTAAGGCGCTGGTGCAGAGGATGAGACATGAGGAGGGATCACAGTTTAGCATCATGCAGCATTATATCCCTGGTACCTATCATGGTCCTAAGTACATGTTAGCAGGCTTGTGAATGCTTGTAACAGGATGAATATGAAGTTACAAAACATGAATAATAATTCTCCAGGCTATACTACGAGCAGAATCATCTATGCAAAGATGTTGTAGAAGTGTAAACGACAGGAGAGATGGCTCCTGTGAGGACATTTAGACTTAGAATTATGCAAGTCTGAGTATTCTCTTCAGTGCTGCAGGATCCTGACAGTTAAAACTCATGGTAACAGTGTTTCTATTGATTACTCATATTGACTATTTCATATTGCCTCTCCCCAAATAGTCTATTTTCATCATCTTTCTAATTAATAATGTATAAGAGGCATCATATACACTCTAATTAACCTGAGTCTAATGTGCAGACTAATACAAAACTATCTGAAGCAGGAAGTTATAATCTTTCAAGGAACATGTATTTGTTGTTTAGTGAATAAAAAAGACTGCTGTGACGTAACTGGCATGCATGTAAATAATCAATTCCAACAGTGTCTCCAACTCCAGGAAGCTGCCTAAAGATGTCTGTCTGTATCTAAAAGTCATTATGTGATGGGATTTGTGCTAATTCATTATGTCATCTAATTCCAGTGACTACTTCCAAAATAAATGATTGCTGAATAGCTAGCATACAAAACTGAGGCTTAAACTCACTCACATGCTCTTCTGGAAAATACCAGATCCAGGGCTGTGCTCAGGAGGGTTTGACTTGACAGTATTTATTGCATACCACTCAATAAAGTGTCCTATGATGCAACTTGTAAAAGAAGGGACCACTCTGCTGACACTATTCAATAGGAATGCATAACTTTAGAAGGGCACATCTCCTGTTCTGCCACGTTTTCTACTGTGAGCAAAATACGTCCATGACTCAGAAGACTGAATGAAGGAGAAAGTCCTGTACTGGGTGACTGTTCTGCGAGTGTGTGTGTGTGTGTGTGTGTGTGTGTGTGTGTGTGTGTGTGTGTGAAGACCTTTGCCTTTGACTTAGTCCATCACAGTAGGGAAGGCAAAGTGGCATGCTGTCATGAGCTTGAAGCTGGTCATACGGTATCCATGACCAGGAAGCAGATAACAATGAATGCTACGATCTGAGCATGTTTTCTCCTTTCTATATAGTTCAGAGAATGGTTTAGCTCACATGGAAGCAGCTGTGATATAGAAAGTAAAGTCACATCATAAAGTAGATTCTGAACCACCAAAGCTGCAGCAGAGAAGCTGTGGCCAGACAAAACCAGCCTGCCCCTAATCGACAGCAGGGAAGTATCTCCTTGGCAAGGACAGTTTCAAAGTTGGGGTGAGAAATGACTTGGGCAGAGCCCTGTCTCCAGATAAAATAGCTTATGCTGGGGTTTGACTTCTCTGCAGAGCACATTGCATGCATTCCCATACTCTTGGCACTTGCCAACTGCTGATGCAGTTTCCGTTAGTTTGCCTGTGAATAGCTGATGCTTGAGGAAACTGGAGCTGCTAGTGTTCATCAGGGTCTGTAAAAATCACCTAATCCCACCTTTTTCTATACATTGTATCTTTTGCTTCATTCTTTCATTGCTCCAGCAGAGCATTGCTACATAAGTCAGGGCATACCAACATTAGGTGGGTCTTGTTACCTCAGCTTGATCAAAATCATTACCCACCGACATGTGCGTAACCTAAATAATCACTCACAGGTTTGCCCAGAGGTTGATCTCCTCAGTGATTCTTGATCTTTCAAATCAACAATTTGCACCGTCCATCAAAACTCCACCTGTTATCATTTTGCCCAAACACACCACTTTTAAGCTGTAACCAGTCTAGTTTTTATCCCTTATAATGTAAAATGCAATTGATTCAACATTAAAAGCCATAATAATCATTAATAGCTTCAACCCTTTAAAAGTCCAGTTTCTTAACTGTAAGCTCCTATTAAAAAACAACTTACATATTTCCAATATATAATGTCACAGAGTAAACATTTGTATTTCAAAATGGAAGGATTAGGGCATAATAAGGAATAATTTTACCGAGAGCAAGATCATTATACAGCAGGATCGAATCATGGAGTTTCATGTCAGATTCATCACAGGGCTTGTGATGAAATTGGTTAGACTCCAAACTTTGGAAGCTCTACCACCCATAGCAAACATAAATTTTCTCCTGGGTCAGTTATATTTCATGTGTAAGCGTTCCTCAGCAGATATCAAGGTTTTGGCATCTCCAACATCTTTGGGTCTTCATTGGGGTTTACTTTCATACATTCACATAGTGGCCACTCAGGGCTTCCTTGAAGGAACTCCTACTCTGCTACATACTGCCCAGTCACTGAAACCATGGACTCTACCCCCCTCCATCAATCTTGCATCTTTCATGCCTGAAAAGCTAGTATCATGCACATGATGCTGCAAGCTCAAGCTGTAGCCTGGTTCTCTTAGATACAACGGCATCAACTTGAGAAACACTTTTCTAGGCAATTGCATTCAAGGAACAAGGAGCTCCTTCAGCTTCGACTTTCTTCCTTTAAATGAATCTGGAAGTTCACAAGGTAGAAGCCCGCATGGGTGAGATTTTCACATTAGAATACCTTTCCCATTGGTCCAGTACAGAAGGTTTCTCTTCAATGGTACTGGTCTCTTTATTAGCTGTAGATTTTCTTCCTTTCTTCCTTCTTTTCTTTCTCTCTCTCTTTCTCTCTTTTTTCTCTCTCTCTTTTTTCTCTTTCTCTCTATTTCTCTCTTTCTCTTCTCTCTCTCTTTCTCTCTTTCTTTATTTTTTCTTTCTCTTTTAGTATATTCATTAATTCCTTACTTTTATTAGACATTGATTTTTCAATATTTTTTAAAATTTATTCACAAACTGGGTTTATGTCTTTGCCCTGATCTCTTCCCTAATCACTTTCCTTCTCTCCCACCCTCCCCATCCACATACTTTTCTCCCACCCATCCCTCCCTTTATCAGTCCTGCCCTGACCCACCTCCTCCCCTTCTGTTCCTCTGCTTGTGTGGATCACAGATTCTTTGGAGTACCTGTGTTAGTTTGGGAGTCAGATTTATGTTGAACTTCACATGGCTCTTTAGTGGGCAAAGTTGTTTCCTTGTCAAGCACCTGTCCCTAATACATTCTCTGAAACCAGTCATTTTAGATGATTTTTTAGCATCAGTTTGAATGTTCCCTTGTCTTTAAATTTCCTCTGCCACACAAATAAATACACTGCCTTTAAATTCAACTTCCTTTCAGTTTTCAGGACACGGGCCAAATGAAATCATAATTCTTGACCTAATTATCATATAGGTAACACCTACCACATAGTCTTTATTCTCCTCTGAAACCTTGTGAACTGTGTTTTCATCGTCAGTATTTCAGCATTTCTTTCTTTCATGCTTCTACCAGAATAGCACATTAAGATCTGTTTCTGTCATTTAAGGGATTTTCTAGCCACAAAACATCTCCAAAAGACTAACAACCATATTGTCAGGTTTATTATCGCAACAACCCAACTTTTGGATAAAAATGTTTGCCTTAGTTATTTTTATATTGCTTTGATGATATACCATAGCAAAAGCAATTGAGAGGAGACATAGTATATTTTGACCCACTTTTCAAGAGTACAGTCCGTCGTGGCAGTGAAGTCAAGCCTGCAGACTTGAGGCAGCTAGTCACATCCTATCAACAGTAAAGAAACAGAGTGGAGAAGGCTTGTTCAGCCAATTTTTTTTTTTCTGCAGTTCAGGATACCTGCAGAAGAATGGTGCTGCCCACTGTGAACACTTCTTCCCATATCAATTAATCCAGTAATGACTCCCCTATAACATGTAAAAAGACTATTCTAACTTTGATGAATCGCCCATAATCCTGTCAAAAGGTTTGTCTCCTGGTGGAAACTAGATCCTGTCAAGTTAATTAACACAAACCATCAGAGTCTATGGACCAAAATTAGTAGTTCCCTTTTTTTATTTTTGTTTTCCACCCTTCCATTCCTTTCTCCTTTCTTTCTTTTTGTTTTTTTTTAGTATTGGCTAAACAAAATACTTTATTAATGCAGCATACACACACACAGACACACACAGACACACAGACACACACACACACAAACACACACACACACACACACACACACACACACACACTACAAAGGAATAAGAAACTTACATATGTAGATCATAACAAACAGGTGGCAATTCAACATCCTGGACAGGATGCTGGAAGGAGATGGCAGATGATTAGATTCCCAGGGTAGAAAGGGCACCTTCATAGGCGAAGGAGGGTCCAGGTGCAACAGCTCTTCAAGTCCCCTCTTGTCCTCAGAATCATGAGAGGCACCTTCCTCCAGGGGAGTTGTGTGATCTAGTGCTTTCTCAGAAGGTCAAAACTCTCAAAATCGAGGGGATTGTAGAAAAAGAACTTCTTCACTGCTCACCAGGCTCCATCGGAAACAGGAACAGGACTGTTTGCTTTCATAGTCATCTAGGTGATCTTTTTTCATAGTGCAGGTTGCTCGTTTTTGCTTTAGGGTCCGTGAGCCTTTGCTGGCTTTTCTGTAGCTGTGTTGATAGTTCCCAAAGCCTTTCTGCCAGTTTTAGATAAGGCTGTTAGAGCTTTGAATGTCTTGCAGCATGTGGGGTTGAAAGCTTTGATTTCCTACCTAACACTTTGATGCTAAAGCCCAGCTTCAATATATCCTGAGGAGCCACATCCTTAGGAGCCACCCGGGGTCTGGTTCTTCATTATCCTTATCAACAAAGATTAGAGTAGTTACGCTGGATTAATTTACATCTCTCCATCAACTACACTCAAACCCTCTGACTCTTTCTCCTTTCTTGACTGGTTCTGGATAACAAACCAAGGGTCTTGCATATATAGGCAAGCACTCACACTGACTTACACTTCGGCAACTTCATTTTCTTGATAAGTAGTAGAAGTCTTTAATTTTTATTTTTCATTTTGTTTTGTGTATGAGGGTGGTGGTGTTGGCACTTGAGTGTGGGTGTGTCTGAGAGGCCCTTATGAGCCTTCTGAAATCATCCTGGATGGCTCTGCCTTCTTAATGCGTTGGTCTGCGGTTTCCCAGGCTCTAACCTGCGGGGCTGGAAGTACAGACCACTGCCATTTCCACCCGGCATTTTAACAGGGTTCTGGGATCGCAACTCAAGTCCTTTTGCTTGTGACGAAAAGACTTTAACCCCTGTGCCATTTTTTTTTATAATGGAGAAATTACTTTTAATTCCAGACATTTTTTGTTTAGTGGCTTTTTTTTTTTTATGTTCTCACATTTGGTTATTTCCTTTTTTTTTAAATACATTTTTTATTATTTCCGCTCATACAAACTTAATAGGTAGACCAGTTCCCTCCCTCCCTCCTCCTCCCCCCGAACCTTCTGCTCCTCCTCCCCCCTCCCCATCCCTCAGTGCCTCCCCCCCAATTCCCAGAGAGTCCTTTCTTGTGTATGCCTAACTCTCCTCTTGGTCCTCCTCTCCGATGACGTACAAGGACCCAGTGGCATTTCCTTGAACCCTTTCTCATGTTCCCCTTAAGCATAGGAACACTACTGTGGCTGTCAATCCCTTGCCTCCAAGGATCTTGGTGCCTTTAGCCTATGCTAGACTTTGTGAGGTCAGTAGTGTGTTGGACATTGCACAGGGCATGCAAAGTCCTATTATGATTACTTCGGCCCTAACTAGTGTGGAGAATCTTACAAATCATTGCCCCTCCCATCCTTTTGCTCTTACAATCTTAATGCCCACTCTTCTGCAAATGTCCTTGAGCTTCAGGATGGGGGGAGATTAGGCTGGCCTAGTTCTATGTGGTTGATATAGAGTCTCTGAAGTTCTGGATTGTGGTTTGTTGATTTTCTTTTGCAGTTTTGCTGCTCCTTCAATGCCCTTCACTCCATCCTGATGGGCACTGTATGTCACCCCCTGGTCAGAGACAAAAAGCTGTTAAACTGGAGTCTTGTTGTAATAGCACATTCAAGCGTAGATGTAATAAAAGCAGGAAATCTCGGTGAGGGAGGGGTCAGTCACCCATTTGCAAAATGATCACCTTTCATCTGCCAGACTATATGCCCTCCCCTTCTGGCGAGATCATATCCCCTCAGTTGTACATGATCAGGAACGAACGTCTGTGAACTTAACCAGGTGTCACATTACTTACTTGCATATCTTGGAGGCCTATTTTCTCTAATGGAACATGGTCCTCTCTCTCCTTGTGTCTGGTGTGGCCCTCCAACCCCATCCCTCCTGTTCATAATCCTTGCAATTACTGTATTACACAGGTTTACCTTTGAGTGTCTCAATGTGGGCTGGGTGAGTTTGGTACTAGGAGCCACCTATTAGGGAGGACATACGGAGCTTAACTTTCTGGGATTGGGATACTTCACTTATTATAATTGTTTCTAATGACATCCATTTCACAGCAAATTCCAGTAATTCATCATTTTTGATGGCTGAGTAGTACTCCATCGTATAGGTGTACCACAGTTTCCTTATCCACTCGTCAACTGTTGGACATTTGGGTTGATTCCATGGCTTTGCTATTGTAAACAGTGCTGTTATGAACATGGTCGTGCTTGTGCTATCGAGGTGAACCTCTGCTGCATGGGGGGTTATTCCCAAAAGTGGGATAGCAGGGTCATATGGCATTTCAATCTTTAATTTCTTTAAGACTCTCCAAACGGCTCACCAGAGTGGCTGTATGAGCCTGCATTCCCACCAGCAATGTAGCAGAGTTCCCCTCTCTCCACATCCTCTCCAGCACTTGTTGTTGTTTGTATTGTGGATTTTTGCCATCCTGACCGGGGTGAGATGATATCTCAGGGAAGTTTTGATTTGCATTTCCCTGATGGCTAAAGAAGTGGAGCATTTTTTAAGATATTTGTTAGACGTTTTAATTTCATCCCTGGTAAAATTTCTTTTAAGTTCCAGGGTCCATTTTTTAATTGGGCCATTGTTTTCCTTGGCATTTAGTTTTCTAAGTTCTTTGTGCACTCTGGACAGTAGAGCTCTATCAGATATGTGGTTAGTAAAGATTTTCTCCCATTCTGTGGGTTGCCTTTGAGCTCGCGTTACAATCTCTTTATCTGAACAGAAGCTCTTTAATTTCACAAGATCCCAACTGTTGAGAGTTGGTAGCAGTGACTGTGCCATTGGATGTCTGTTTAGGAACTGTTGGCCTAGCCCAGTCAGCTCCAGGGAGTTCCCTATCCTTTCAACTATAGTTTCTATAGTCTCTGGCCTGATATCAAGGTCCTTGATCCATTTGGAATTAAGTCTTGTACATGGTGACAAGTACGGGTCCAGCTTTAATCTTCTGCATGTGGAGATCCAGTTTTACCAGCACCATTTGTTGAAGATGCTGTTCTTTTTCCATTGGATTCTTTGGGCCCCTTTGTCAAAGATCAAATGGCTGTATTTTTGTAGGCTTATATCTGGGTCTTCAACCCTTATCCATTGATCTGTGTGTCTATTTTGGAGCCAGTACCAGGCTGTTTTTATAACTATGGATTTGTAGTATAGACTAAGATTTGGTATGGTAATACCTCCAGCAGTTTTTTGTTACTCAGGATTGCCTTTGCTATCCTGGGTGTTTTGTGCCTCCATATGAATTCTGAGATTATTTGGTCAACTTCTTTGAAGAATTGCTTTGGGATTTTAATTGGTATAGCATTGAATTTGTATATTGCCTTTGGTAGGATGGTCATTTTTACGATGTTGATTCTGCCAATCCAGGAACATGTGAGGTCTTTCCACCTTCTGGTGTCTTCTGCAATTTCTTTCTTTAGGGTTTTAAAGTTTTCATTGTAAAGGTATTTTACCTCCTTGGTTAGGTTTATACCAGGGTATTTAATTTTTTTAAAAAATTTTTTTATTATTATTATTTATTCAACTGTGTGCATGTGCGTGTGTATGTGCGCGCGCGTGTGTGTGTGTATCTGTGTGTGCGTGTGTCTGTGTATGTGTAGAACCACGGACGAATTCGCGAACCACCATGGACTCCTCCATCTCCTTCTGCCCCAGGATTCACAGGCTCCACCCTACCAGGACCAGAAGCGCAGGCCGCCCTGCTTCTGCCTGTTGTCTATACGTGGATGTGGGATCCGAACTCGGGACCTTCCGCCTGCAAGGCGGAGGCTTAACCCCTGAGCCACCTCTCCAGCCCGGTATTTCATTTTTTTTAGAGACTATAGTAAATGGGATTGTTTCCCTCAAGGCTTTTTCACTTCTTTCATTCTGGGCATATAGGAAGGCCTCTGATTTTTGCACATTTATTTTGTATCCTGCCACCCTGCTGAACTTCTCAATTAGTTCCAGGAGCTTCCTGGTGGAGTTTTTGGGATCCCTCAGGTATAAGATCATGTCATCTGCAAATAGGGATAGCTTGACTTCTTCCTTGCCGATTTGAATCCCTCTTATGTCCCTTTCCTGTCTTATGGCTTCACCTAAGACATCAAGTGCAATATTGAATAGAAGTGGTGAGAGTGGACAGCCTTGTCTAGTTCCTGATCGAAGTGGGGATGCTTCCAATTGTTTCCCATTGAGCATAATCCTTGCTGTGGGCTTGTTGTATACAGCTTTTATTATATTGATAAAGGTTCCTTCCATTCCTACTGTCTCTAGCATTTAGATCATAAAAGGCTGTTGGATCTTGTCAAAGGCTTTTTCTGCATCTACCGAGAGTATCATGTGGTCTTGGACTTTGGACTGGTTTACATGATGAATTACATTTATTGATTTGCGTATGTTGAACCAACCTTGTGTGCCGGGGATGAAGCATACTTGGTCCCCGTGAATGAACTTTTTAATATGTTTTTGAATCCGATTTGCTAAGACTTTGTTGAGAATCTTTGCGTCTGTGTTCATCAGGGAGATCGGCCTATAGTTTTCTTTTTTAAGTGAATCTTATTAGGTTTTGGGATTAAAACGATATTAGCTTCATAGAAGGAATTTGGTAGTGTTCCTTCCTTTGCTATTTGATGGAACAGTTTAAGGAGTATTGGTGTTATTAACTCCTTAAATGTCTGGTAGAACTCTGTGCTGAATCCATCTGGTCCAGGACATTTTTTGGTGGGAAGATTTGAGATTACTTCTTCAATTTCCTTATATGTTATAGGACTATTTAAATAATTCACAACTTCCTGATTCAATTTAGGTAAGTTGTGTTTACTTAGAAATTCATCCATCTCTTTTGTGTTGTCAAACTTCACAGAGTATAATTTTTTGAAATATGATGTTATAATTCTCTGGATTTCTTGGGTATCAGTAGTGATAACTCCATGTTCATTTCTAATTTTGTTAATTTGGGTTTTCTCTCTCTTGCTTTTGGTTAATTTCGCTAGGGGTGTATCAATCTTATTGATTTTTTCAAAGAACCAGCTTTTTGACTGGTTGATTTTTTCTATTGTTTTCTTAGTCTCGATTTCAGATATTTCGCCCCTTATTTTGCTAATCTCCTCTCTTCTACTACTTTTGGGATCAGATTGCTCTAGTTTGTCTAAAGCCTTAAGCTGCATCATTATGTTATTTATTTCTGATGTTTCCATTTTTTGATGTAGGCATTAAGAGCTATGAACTTACCTCTTAGGACAGCTTTCATTGTGGCCCAGAGATTTTAGAAGTTGTCTTTTCATTATCATTCACTTTCAGGAAATCTTGAATTTCCTTTTTAATTTCTTCCTGAATCCAGTTTGCATTCAGCATCATATTCTTAAGTTTCCAGGAGTTAGTGTATTTTCTCTTGTTTGTTGTGTTGTGGATGTCCAGCTTTAGGCCGTGGTGGTCTGATAGGGCACAGGTTAGAATTTCAACTTTTTTGTATATGTGTAGATTCATTTTGTGGCCGAATATGTGATCTATTTTGGAGAAAGTTCCGTGTGCTGCTGAGAAAAATGTGTATTCTTTCGTGCGTGGGTGAAAAGTTCGATAGAGATCTGTAAGGTCCATTTCTTTCAGGGTTTGATTAAATTCCAAAGTGTCTCTGTTAAGCTTTTGACCTGTTGATCTATCCCATGTTGAGAGGGCGGTGTTGAAGTCCCCAAGAATCATCGTTTGGGGGTTGATTTCTTGCTTTAGACGCTGTAGGGTTTTCTTAATGAATGTGGAGGGGCCCGTATTGGGTGCATATATGTTCAGTATTGTGAAGTCTTCCTGGTGAATTGTACCTGTGACTAAAATGTAGTATCCATCTGTGTCTCTTATGATTTTCTTTGGTTTGAAATCCACTTTGTCTGATAGCATAATGGCTACCCCTGCCTGTTTTCTGCTTCCATTTGCTTGTAGAATTGTTGACCAGCCTTTTATTTTTAGAGCGTGCCTATCTTTTGTGGTGAGATGGGTTTCCTGCAGGCAGCAGATTGATGGATTGTGATTTTTTAATCCAAGTTTGTAATCTGTGTCTCTTGATCGGTGAATTAAGTCCATTAACATTTAGTGTTATAATGGAGAAACTATTGTTAATTCCAGACATTTATTATGTTTAGTAGCTTTTATAAGTATATTGCTTCGTTTTTAATGATGTTATACTTGCCTTCTGTTCTCCTGGATATGCCTGTTTTATTCTTCACGCTTGAGTATCATTTCTAGCATTTTTTGAAGGCCTGGTTTGGTGGATATGTATCCCTTCAAGTTGTCTTTGTGCTGGAAAATTTTTCTTTCTCCCTCGATCATGATGGATAGTTTTGCAGGGTAAATCAGCCTGGGTTGACATTTTTGCTCATTCAATACTTGAAGTATGTCTCTCCAAGCTCTTCTTGCTTTTACTGTTTCGACTGAGAAGTCATTTGTTATTTTAATAGGTTTACCTTTAAAAGTGACTTGTTTTTTCTCCCTTGAAGCTCTCAGCACCAGTTCTTTATCTTGAATGTGGAGTGTTTTAACTATTATTTGCCGCGGCGTGCTTCTATTTTGGTCGTATCTCTTTGGGGTGTGGAATGCCTCTTGTATATGGATGGGCCTCTCTTTTTTTAGATGAGGAAAGTTTTCCTTGATGATCGTTTGAAAAATTTCCTCAGGGGTGGTATTTTGAGATTCTTGCTCTGGTATTCCATGAATACGCATGTTAGGCTTCTTCAGGGTGTCCTATATCTCTTGGATATTTCTCTCAAGTATCTTTTTGGCTTTAATAACCTCTTCCATTGAGCTGGTTAGTACTCCCACTTTATCTTCAAGGTCTGAAATTCTGTTTTCTGCTTCGTTAGTTCTGTTGATAAGACTCTCTGTGGCGTTCTGGGTTGAAGATAACTTGTCTTTTAGCTCAGTTTTAAACTCTGCTTGAGTTTGTTTTAACTGCTCTATGCCACTTTTTGTTTCTTCCACTGTTTTTCTCAACTCCTCCAGATGTCTGTTGTGTTCCTCTTCAAAGCGATTGATTCGATTATGTAATTCCTCCCTGATTTCCTCTTTCATAGTATTGAACATGGTAATGATCATATTTTGAAAGTCTTTATCCTGGGTGGGGCTTTCTTGGCCTTTTTCCGTGGGTTTGTTCTTGTTGGAGTCTAACATTATGGGATTAATTTCTTCAGTGGGAAATTTGTTTACTTGATTGTTGCTTCTCATGGATTTGCACTTTGACTTTGGCATTGTCATTTTAACTCTTAAGATCTCTCAATTTCACTAAACTGAATTATTTGGCCTGGGGTCCTGGTGGGCGGGGCGGGCGGAGACTTACCTAGGTCGTGGGGTGAGGCCCGGCTGGACCGCGCGCGGGTCCCGACCGGTGGAGCGGCGTGGGGTGCAAAGGGGGAATGGGGGCAATGGCGTGGAGCTATTTAACCCGAGGGCAGCTGGGGCGGGGCCCGGGCGCAGGGGGAGGTCCTCCTCGTCCCTCGGCCCCGCACGTTCGGCTCCGGCTGGATGGTGGGAGTCGGAGCCGGGTCCCTGTGGGCCGACCTGGGGTCCTGGTGGGCGGTGCGGGGCGGGTACTCACCAGCTAGGGCGCGGGGTTGAGGCCCGGCTGGACCGCGGGCGCGCACGTCCCGACCGGCGGACCAGGGTGGGGTGCAAAGGGGATTATAAAGGTTTTAAAGTTGTTTAAGACATTCTGTAATTTCATTCTTCATGTATGTAACATTTTTATTCTTGACATTATTTCTCTTCTAGGTTTTTTAATTTTTAGATAATTTTTTACATTATATTTGTTTGAAATTTTGAGAGACACAGAGAGAGAAACACAGAGAGAGTGAAGAAGAGAGAGAAAGAGAATGAGGAGAATATTTACGATGGAACATAGGTGTAAGACAGCGGACTACTTGGGAAGTCATTTCTCTCCAAGTAAGCTTCCAAGAATAGAGCTCAGGTGTCCAGGTGTGCAAGCAAGCACCTTACTCTCTGAACTATCTCACTGAGCCCTTTAAAGTTTTTTCTATGTTTAGTGATTTCTGTCATTTGAGAATATTGTTTCCTTCTTTCGATTTCCTATGGTTTAATTTGCATTTACTCTATGACTTTCAATACAAAATCATAAATTGCTATTTCTTTCAGTGTTTCTTTCCACCTGCGGTGTGTACTTAGGCCTCTGTCCTCCTCAGAACCCTTAATTGTCTACATCCCGCAACTTACACTTTGCATCCCAGCTGTTGAAACATGTAATATTTTCATTGTTGTTCACTTTGTTATTTTACTAATCTTTATTGTGATTTATTGTGCTTGTGGTTATTTAGATGTATGTTGCTGAAACACAGACACATACACACACACATGCTTAATTTTGATAACATGACATTCACTTGAAAAGTATCTTATTCACAATAAATGGGGGATTTATTTTATATATTAATTAGGTCAGGTTTCTTAATCTTGTTGAAGTGTGCTTACTTATTATATATTTTGTGTTCTACCTGTGAGAAAACAGGGATATTTTAAAGCCATCAAATGCACATGTACATTTTTCTCTATATTACTTAATTCTAACATTTTGTGTCTTATTTCTAAGGTATATTATTAGATAGGTAGATATTTAGGACCTTTGGTTTATAATTATTGAATTGGCCCTTTTCAATCATTTTTTTCACCATCAATTATCTTCATTGTCACTTGTAATGTTCCTGTCTCTAAGGTACATTATTTCTGGTGGCAGCCATGCTGAGGGCAATTATATTAAGTTTTTAGCACTTTTTAATATTTCAATATTTCTCTACATTTAGCAGCACCCATAACTCATACATCCATGTTTAAATACATTAGTTAGATACAGATGTTAACTTGACAGTTGAGAGTTTGAGCTCTGGGGACATTTGTAGAGAATTAATAGTTGAGTTAAGCCCATCTCAAACCTTCAGGTAATTGTCTAATGGAGGGGAAGGCTCAGCCTATGGTGGGTGGAGGTAGTCAATCCATGGGCAGGTGAATAAAATGGAGGGAACTATTTCAGAAAAGGGGCATTCTTGTGTATATTTGGCCAGACATGTTGGTCTGGAAAGTAAAAAATTGTCTCTCCACTGGTAATGTAAATATGGTGTGACCATTCTCTTGGCCCTTTGTTGATGGTATATGTTCACCTGCCAAGCTAGATTAAGGACTGTAACTTGACTATCTGTAAGAGAATAAACCTTTTGCTCCCTTAATCAGTTTTGTCATGATTTTATCAGTAATATTTAGGCTAACTGCAACAATGACTTTGCGTGTGATTCCCTCTACTCATCCCAAATTTAGACTTAAAATTCTTCTCAAGTAGATTCTCAGTCAGCCTTGCTATATCACTAAAACTGTCCCTTTGTGTTGAATAACGCCTCCCCGAAGTTCATGTCTACCCATCTCCTCAGAATGTGACCTTAGTTGCCAACAGAGCTTTTGTAGATGTCTTCTGAGAGTCTAGAGGGAAGGCTTCTGGGTCAAAAACAAATGTACCCACATCCAAAAGAAAGTTACATGCAGATGGTGTAAGATGCAATGGATGTTTCAACAAACCAAGGTCACCAGGTTCTGGGCAAGTCAAGGAAGAGCTTTCTTCCTTGGCAGGCAAAGCGTTACCTCTAATACTTTGATTTCAGACAGTTGGCTTTCCTGGCTTTGTTTTCTTGTCTTAATTTCATCTTTCCATTGCTATGATAAGCCTATCACCCAGCCAATTGGAAAGAACAAGGGACTTTTCTTTCAGTTATGATGATCCTCTAGGTTGTAGTTCATTGTGATGACTGGAGATTTCAAAATCAGGAGCCATGAGAACTGGCCGTAGCATATCCACATGAAAAACTGAGCAAAGTGCATAGTTTCTAGCTTCCCAATTTATCCAAGCGTGCTATTTTGCTCTCTAACGTGTTCACCTGTCCAGACAATGACCCTAATACCATGGGCTTACTCTTCCCACATCAATTAGACAATCTCTCACAGGTTAGTTCACAGAGTTACCTTTAGTAAATAATTCCCAAAATCTTAGTTTCTAATTGTCAAGTTGACACTTAAAATCTACTCTCACAAAAGTATGGAATCTATTTGCCTTGCTGCAGGTGTAGCCATCTGGTGGCCTTTTACTAAACAAACACTCCCTTTGCCTTGAGGTGGTGACCTTGAGAAAGTGTTGGCTCCATCACCGGTAACTGACAGGAGCTTATGTTTTTAGAGCATAGCCGTAGGTGTAGATGCTTTGAAAACATTCTATTTATGATGTACAGCATCCCTGTGACTAGTCAGATGGTCTCATCTCCACTTTATAGGTTATTAAATTGAGTCTCAAAAATTTAAAAGATGCATCCTAGGCCTTTAAAATAATTGGTTGGCAGAGACAAGCATAAAGGTCAGACTGACTGCTCATTGTGACCCTTAACATTTTTCTTAATGAAACTTACCTTTGTATTGTTATTTGCTATTAGTAGCATAGAGCAGTCTTTTTTCCTTTGTGATATATCATAAACTGCCTAATGGCAGTGGAAATGCTATGAAAATATTAGTCATCTAATAGACTAAAGAGAAAGAAATGCAGATGCCCAAGAGGGCATATGGAGCTATTGCCCATTAGTGGATGCTTCAGGGCTTCCAGGGATCCAGTCTGTCAATTAGTACAACTGATGAAAATGAAACTGAGAAGCACCTGATAATATACCACAGACTAATGAACAAATGCCCTATTGTATTCAAATATGAGACCAGGGATCATTCAGATCCCAGGACATGAGGTTGTCGTCTGCAAATACAGGTCGTAAAAGTTGTCATTCCTTACTTTGATGTTTCATATGGGTGAAAATGAAACATGAGTGTCTAAAGGAATAACGCAGATTGACCCAGACTCGGCAATAATTTCTGAGTTCACTTACTCCTTGAAGAAACCTTAAACGCTGACAGTCAGTACTGTTCCTGTAGTTTTTCATAACTGGCTGAATTATCATGACAAAGCCTTCATATTATTCAGTTCTCTGCTATATTCATTTATCTCTGAAGTGTGTGAGTAGTTGTTTAGACTAATTCTCAGGCAGGAGATATATTTGCTTTAAGTACATTAGAATTCTAAATAGCAGTAAATTATCTGAAGACCACACAATCATAAATAAAAGTTTTACAAGTAGTGCCAACCATAAAGAATCTTCTATACTTAATAGAAGATACAAGAAGCTAAAAGACACAGAAATTGGTTCTCCGTGGAACAAAGCAAACTCACAACAAATTGTACATGCCCTTCTTAGAAGGTTGGATGTATAGGTATTCTTTGTAGACTTTTCAATGTTGTTGGCTTTCACTATGAATTCTAATGGCCAAGGAGCTTGAAACTTTGCTATTCTGCTTTTGTGTTGATTTACTTGTTTAAAAAGCTTTCTTTCTGAAATACTTATAACATCAGTTGAGGTTTGAAATGAACAAGGCCTAAGAGGCAATGAAACAGCAATTCTCGCCACAGAGTGTGAACTTCCTGGTGCTTGGGAAGTTCAGCACGGTCAGTGATATCTCAAGCCTAATTCTTTACCTGTCGTGCTGTTGGTCTGGATATAGAACAGCTCTCCTGGAAAGTGAGTCGCCCTGTTCCTAACCAGGAACATCCTGGGGTACTGGGTTAAGGAGGTGCCTGCTGCAGCAGCAGGGATGGTTCAGACAGGCCTTCTATATCAGGGGTTGATTTCTGCCAGCCTTGGACTATATAAAAGTCTGCAGCTTCTCTAAAGGCAGTGACTATAGCCTGTAGAAAGAAAAAATTGAGAAATTCATAATAATAATAATAATAATAATAAAATCTTTCCATCTGTGTATATGACACTAATACCCAGGCAGTGTTAGCAACTCTATTTATCCTGTGTCTCATTTGCATGCTTTTGCTATATCAGTGATATCTAGGGACATATGATCACTTCAGCATGCACTTAAATTAGCTCTCCTGTGGACCAGAAAGAAGGAAATGGGGACACATACACTTTTTCATATTATTTCCTCAAGTTCCAGTGACACTATTCTTCAGTTCACTCATTTGCTACCTCTTTCCCCCTTGTGGGTCTTGTAATCATTATTGTGTGTTCCTTGAGGTCTGAATGAACCGTGCTTGCCTTTCAGAGTGCTTCTGGCCTGATGATTTAATGTCTGAGTTTGAATCCTGGACCCTGCTGAATCCAAGGGTCCAGGTCCATCTCCTGCCCTGCTTCAGAGAGATGCATGTGTATCAGATGAGAAAAATCCAGGAGTGTGGTGTGGCCGAACGACTTTAGGCAACTTTCTAGCATCACTCCTGCCTCTCACTCCCTGTGGGGCTTCAAACAACTTTAAGCATTATTTATAAAGAAATAAGTAAATCAATCAATCAATAAACCTATGGAGATACAAGTTAAAAATTAATAAAATACATAGATTTCATGTGTACAGTTTGATGCTTCTGAGCTACCAATTCATCGAAGAACAGAAGACTTTCATAACAGCCAAAGGTTCCCTTAGACCCTTTTGTTGACCAGTGTCTCATCTCTGCTGTAGCCGCTGCTTTCCAGTTTCTCTCTCTGCAGCTTAGTTTTCTTGGTCCTAATGTCAAGGAACAAAACACTATGTTTTCTTTTATGCCTGGTTCTGCACAGTATGTTTCTGAAATCTGCTCAGGCATCATGTGCATCCGTGCTACCTTCTTTGACTGTGCAGGTTTGAACAAAGCATGAGCCCTCATTGAACATAATGGTCCTCATTGGAAATACTCAGGCTGGGACATGTGGCCAGTGCTCCCGTCAGCTCCAATGTTCTCTACTTGCATGACTTAAAAGTGTCAGTTTTTTAACTTTCAATGTTTTTATTCAGCTACAAGAAGATTGGATGTAACATTCTTCTTTTTAGTGTTTATTTAACTTCTGCTGAGATCTGGGAGCTGACCATCACCTCACCTGAGAACAACTGAACAAGAGAGGAGAGGGGAGGGGAGGGCAGAGAAGAGGGAGGGGAGGAGAGGGGAAAGGAGAGGAGAGAAGAGAGAGGAGACGAAGGCTGGAGAAATGGCTCTGGGGTTAAAACTCTGCTTCCCAAGCAAAACATCCTGAGTTCAGATCCAGGACCCACATAAAACGCCAGGTGGAAACAAAGGTGGCCTGCACTTCCAGCTCTGATGAGTGGAGCCTGGGAAATCCCAGAGCAAAGCAAAAAGGAGGTAGAAGTGAAGCGATCCAGGGATTCCCGACATCACCTTGATCCTCCACAGGGACACACTACAGAGAGAGAGAGAAAGAAAGAGAGAGAGAGAGGGAGAGAGAGTAAATAAATAAATAAAATATAAAAAAAAGAAGAGAAAGGGGACTATAGTTGGATTTAACTGAGGCCCGAAGGGTGGAGCTGACCATTGAGAAAGAAAGTAGAGAAATGTGCTAAAGATAACTTTATTCCATGGAATGACAGAAACCACACAATAATGGCTTCTCGGGCAGACCCTGGATGCTCATCTGAACTTTCGAGCTGGTAAACTCTTACAACTTCTGAAACTTCTGCAAAATACAACATCAACAACATATGATACATTTCATCCAAATGTATGCAATTCCTTCGTCAATCAATTTTCCAATGTTTAAGGATGGAAATTCTCACTACTCCAATTTAATTACCATATTCTATGTATAGATACCAAATTATCTCTCTAGCCCATAAATTTATATAACTGAAGTAACAATTTCAAAAAAATAATATATGCAGATATAAATTACTGTTAATTGTGCTTGGCTTTTACAAAACATTTTAGGAAATTTGAGTTTGACCATCAATTGTCTAATCTCTTAAAAGTTATGAGACACAAATATTAGGAAAGTTAGTTGAACAAATGAATAATGCAATGTCACGGTTAGATACAAGTGTTAACTTGGCAGTTGAGGGTTTGAGAGTTGGGCACATTTGTAGAGAGTTAGTAGTTAAGTTAAGCCCAGGGCAAACATGCAGGAGGAGATTGTCTAGTGGATGGGGAAGGCCCAGCCCATGATGGGTGAGACTAGTCCCCAGGCAGGTGAATCAAATGGAAGGAACTGTTTGAGAAAGGGGCCATCCTTGTGTACACTTGGCCAGAAATGCTGGTCTGTCAAGTAAGGATCGTCCCTCTCTCATCTGTTATGTGGAGATAGTGTGGTTAGTTTCTGGGCACTTTGTGATGGTGCATGATCACCTGCCAAGCTAGACTGAGAACTGTAACTGGGCAGTCATGAGAAAAAATAAACCCCTCATTCTCTTAAGCAGTTTTATCATGATTTTATTCAATAACCATACAGGTGAACTGCAACATGATAGTTTTATACACATTCCTCAGGGAGAATAGGCAAATGGGGGAGAGGCTCTGCCAACTCTGTAGGGTGGAGAGAAAACTAAGCTAGATGCATCTGGCCTGCGACTTCTTGATATTTCTGGTGTGGAGTGTAAATGATTAGAAGAATTAGATTTTCATACCATTCAATCTGTGCCACGACAGAAATCTGTTGAGCAAAACACTAAACAGGTACTAAGGCAGCACAAGATCATAAAGGTCATTGTGCCTTTTAGCATGTCTGTCTGTAACTAAGGGCATGCAGCACTCATTCAAATCATAAAAACAAATCACCTTTAAACAAGACAAGTGATTCAGATAGGAAGTAGTAACAGGTATTGGACCTATCAGGAAAGGTTGTGGTTGAGTGGGCACTGGATGTAGTACGGTGGGAGTGGGGCCAGCTGGGCAGTCTTGGGCCATTGCCTACATAGCCTGTGATTCCCAGCTTAGTTTTCATATCTGCCCAAGAAACATGTCATGAACATAGCTATTACAGCTAACTGTGGGCCTGATGTTTACACATGTAAGCCCAGTTCTTGGAGGAAAGAGGCAGAGGAAGAGGATCACCAATTTGAGATCATCCTCTCCTCCCTAGAGAGATTGAAGCCTGTTTGAGATACATGAGCTCTAACCCTAAGCACCACAATTGAAACAAATGAAAATAAAAAAAAAGGACGACGACAACAACAAAATTGTAGCAAGGATTGTATTTGAAAAAGAAAACCAAGAATAAGAAAATTACTCATGACTTTAATAGTATTTGGTATAGAGAATTGATTATTAATACCAAGTTAATCAACTTACATTCAAAATAGGCCTTGAAAAATGAGCAGATGAGCATGCCGTCTGTCCTCCACACAAGATTGAGAGGCTGTCCTGGAACCCCTGTTCTGCCAAGTGTCCTCTGCACTCTGTTCCACTGCCCAAGCATGAGACTTTACACTCACACTGTAAAATCTAACCCGCTCACAGAGCAGAACATCAGTTCACTGTAAGCTGTGTTTTGTTCTGAAGTTCATGTGGCTTTATGATTTCTTCCAAAGTCAAATCCTACAGATTTGATTTTACTATTCTGTTTTGCATGTCAGAAATAGTATTTCTGTGACTGGCTGTGGAGTGCTTGCCTGGAATTTGTGAGGACCTGATAATGATACCCAGCACATTTAGCAACAACAACAATAAGGATGAAAGAAATGTTTCTGAATGTTCCTACCATTAGTTCTATACCTGACTTCTTCTTCCTTTGGGCACCCCACTTTACTGAGGAATTTGTTGATCAGCTTCTCTTTGTTAGTTAGCTGCAATTAGCATATTATAACCTTGAAAACAAATAAGTCAAACACATTCTTGGATGGTTTTCATGAATTCATCCTCATACTAGACTCTCCTGACTGTTTCTTTACTGCCTTGATTCATTTTCCACATTTGTAGTTTTCATTTATAGCATTAAACTACCCTTCTCTCCACTCAGGAATTTTTATGGTACAACCCATACTACATTTTTGATAATCTTAACTGGTTAAACTTTCCTGACTGTTAGAATTTGATAAACTCTGTATTTCCCAGAAAGGGAAGATTTTGTGTGTGTTTTCTCTCTCAGGTAAGGGCTGTATGTGTTACTCATTGGTGATAAACTTTTTGAAGTCTTTGTCCTTCTTTCATCTGATATTCTCTAGTTCATTCTTTATCCTGATAAGGAAAGCCAGATGTACTTAGGACCTGTGCCTTGGTGGGTGAGAGAACAAAATTTGTATCAGCATATTTTAGGTTCACAGCTGACCTCCTACTCCTCAGACGGAAACAGAAAATGTGTGTCTCTTTTCAACAGCTCTTAGAATTACAGAAACCTTCAGCCCATTTCACGCAGAGCAATCAAATACAAATCAAATTTATAATGTTAGCTTTCAGAAATGTTGGTGATTTTTCAAGCTCCAGGACACAATTAGTTCAAAGTCACATCCATAGTCTCTGGTGCTATTGGACTCTTCAGAGAGGTGCCAGTTTCTTCTCTTCCTTATGTAAGTGCCCTTCCTTCTAAAAATGCTCAGCAAGATAACATGCATGTTTCACTCTTTGATGTCTAAAGACATCACCACCAAACATATTTCTGCTGTAACAAAAATGGTCTTATAAATGCCATAAATAGAAGAGTTTCAACCTCTGATTTTGTTTCTTCGATAGATAAATTTCAAATAATAGATCCAATTTTCTGACATTTTTCCAGTGTTAAAAAAAGACTAACTTACTAGACAGCTAAGATTTCCATGACCAGATAACTTTCTAAATTAGAATCTAGCTGTGTTGGGGCATCTATATCAGGATGGACACTTTAAGCCTCTATGTAAGTATGTCTTACTGGGTGTTGTACAATTTCTCATTTAAGATCCAGTTTTCAATCAATATAACTTGTATATCAGGCAGGGGATGCTGCAGATTTTTCAGAATCCTCCCTCACAAGTTTCAAAGCCAGATACAGAGTTTTCTACTGCTTGTCTTGGACCATAAATTTGGCATTCTGTGTCATGTTAGAGTCCCACATGTAGAAATGTGTTTCCTCCTGGAAAGGGACATCAGGGCAAACATGATGTGTGAGTGTCATCACGGCTGGGAAGGCCTCTTCTAAGGTGACAGGAAGAATTCGAACTCTACCATATATCAGGAGAGCATCATCATAATTTTCTCCATGTTTCACCAGTGCTTTCCATTGCATGTTCAGATGGGAAAGACAGTGTTACATGGAACAACTTGTCAGCCTTGTAGGATAGGAAGTGCTTCTTCCATAATCACTGAGAGACATGATCTGAGGATGGTTATTTTCAATGAGACAGCTAACGTAGGTAAGGAACATCAGAACATCCAATGGCTATGTCTCCTTTGCACACATTAAATGAACCATGTGTGCTGAGTTCTGAGCTGCTTAATAGGACACATCAGTGTGTTAGATATGCTGTATAATGTGTTCACACCACTTTTTTAAAATATTTATTTATTTATTATTATTTCCACTCATACATACTTAACAGGTACACCGGTCCCTTTCCTCCCTCCACACCCCACCCCCCGTACCCCCTTCCCCTCCTCCTCCCCTCCCCATCCCCAAGTGCCTCCCCCTCCCATCCCCAGAGCATCCTTTAATGAGCCTGCCAAACTCTCCTCTGGGTCCTCTTCTCCGATGACGTACAAGGACCCAGTGGCATTTCCCAGAACCGTTTCCTGTGTTCCCTTTAAGCATAGGAACACTACTGTGGCGGTCAATCCCTTGCCTCCAGGGATCCTAGTGCCTTTAGGAAACGCTAGACTTTGTGGGGTCAATAGTGTGTTGGAAATAGTGCAGGGCATGCAAAGTCCAAATGTGATTGCTTTGGCCCTAACTTGTGTGGAATATCTGGCATATCATTACCCCTCCCATCCTTGTGCTCTTACAATCTTACCGCCCCGTCTTCCGCAAATTGCCCTGAGCTTCAGAATGGGGAGAGATTAAGCTGGCCTAATTCCAGGTGGTTGATGTAGAGTCTCTGATGTTCTGGATTATGGTTTGTTGATTTATATTTTTCGGTTTTGCTGCTCCTGCAATGCCCTTCACTCCATCCTGATGTGTATTGGATATCACCCCCTGACTAGAGATAAAAATCTGTTAAATTAGAATCTTGTTATAAGAGTATATTCAAAGATAGATATAATAGAAGTAGGAAACCGTCGTGAGACAGGGGTCAATCACCCATTAGCGAAATGGTTACTTTCTATCTGCCAGACTATATGCCCTCCCCTTCTGGTAAGATCATACCCCATCAGTTGTAAATGATCAGGAAGGAAAGTCTGGGAACTTAACCAGAAGTCTCATTACTTACTTGAAGTCCTTGATGGTAGCCTATTTTCTCTGCTGTAACATGGTCCCCTCTCTCCTTGTTACTGGTGTGTCCCTCCTTCCCCATCCCTCCTGTTCATAATCCTTGCAATTATTGTAGTTATTACAGAGATTTATATTTGAGTGTCTCTAAGTGGGTTTGGTACGAGGAGCCACCTATTAGGGAGTACATACATCACTTCATTTTCTGCATCTGGGATACTTCACTCAGTATAATTGTTTCGAATTTCATCCACTTCCCAGCATATTCCATTAATTCATCATTTTTGATGGCTGAGTAGTACTCCATTGTATAGATGTAGCCGATGCACCACAGTTTCCTTATCCACTTGTCAACTGTTGGACATTAGGGTTGATTCCATGACTTTGCTATTGTAAACAGTGCTGCTATGAACATGGTCGTGCTTGTGCTATCGAGGTGAACCTCTGCTGCATGGGGGGTTATTCCCAAAACTGGGATAGCAGGGTCATATGGCATTTCAATCTTTAATTTCTTTAAGAATCTCCAGACGGCTCGCCAGAGTGGCTGTATGAGCCTGCATTCCCACCAGCAATGTAGGAGAGTTCCCCTCTCTCCACATCCTCTCCAGCATTTGTTGTTGTTAGTATTGTGGATTTTTGGTATCCTGACCAGGGTGAGATGATATCTCAGGGAAATTTTGATTTGCATTTCCTTGATGGTTAAGAAAGTGGAGTATTTTTTAAGATATTTGTTAGACATTTTAATTTCATCCCTGGTAAAGTTTCTTTTAAGTTCCAGGGCCCATTTTTTAATTGGGCCATTGTTTTCCTTGGCATTTAGTTTTCTAAGTTCTTTGTGCACGCTGGATAGTAGAGCTCTATCAGATATATGGTTAGTGAAGATTTTCTCCCATTCTGTGGGTTGCCTTTGAGTTCATGTTACAATCTATCTGAACAGAAGCTCTTTAATTTCACAAGATCCCAACTGTTGAGAGTTGGTAGCAGTGACTGTGCCATTGGATGTCTGTTTAGGAACTGTTGGCCTAGCCCAGTCAGCTCGAGAGAGTTCCCTATCTTTTCAACTATGGTTTTTATAGTCTCTGGCCTTATATCAAGGTCCTTGATCCATTTGGAATTAAGTCTTGTACATGGTGACAAGTACGGGTCAAGCTTTAATCTTCTGCATGTGGAGATTCAGTTTTACCAGCACCATTTGTTGAAGATGCTGTTCTTTTTCCATTGGATTTTTTGGGCCCCTTTGTCAAAGACCAAATGGCTGTATTTTTGTGGGCTTATATCTGGGTCTTCAACCCTTATCCATTGATCTGTGTGTCTATTTTGGAGCCAGTACCAGGCTGTTTTTATAACTATGGATTTGTAGTATAGACTAAGGTTTGGTATGGTAATACCTCCAGCAGTGTTTTTGTTACTCAGGATTGTCTTTGCTATCCTGGGTCTTTTGTGCCTCCATATGAATTTTGAGATTGTTTGGTCAACTTGTTTGAAGAATTGCTTTGGGATTTAATTGGTATAGCATTGAATTTGTATATTGCCTTTGGTAGGATGGTCATTTTTACGATGTTGATTCTGCCAATCCAGGAACATGGGAGGTCTTTCCACCTTCTAGTGTCTTCTGCAATCTCTTTCTTTAGGGTTTTAAAGTTTTCATTGTAAAGGTCTTTTACCTCCTTGGTTAGGTTTATACCAAGGTATTTCATTTTTTTTAGGGGCTATAGTAAATGGGATTGTTTCTCTCAAGGCTTTTTCACTTCTTTCATTCTGGGCATATAGGAAGGCCACTGATTTTTGCACATTTATTTTGTATCCTGCCACCCTGCTGAACTTCTCAATTAGTTCCAGGAGCTCCCTGGTGGAGTTTTTGGGATCCCTCAGGTAGAAGATCATGTCATCTGCAAATAGGGATAGCTTGACTTCTACCTCACCGATTTGAATCCCTCATATGTCCATTTCTTGTCTTATGGCTTCAGCTAAGACTTCAAGTACAATATTGAATAGAACTGGTGAGAGAGGACAGCCTTGTCTAGTTCCTGATCAAAGTGGGAATGCTTCCAATTGTTCCCCATTGAGCATAATCCTTGCTGTGGGCTTGTTGTATATAGCTTTTATTATATTGATAAAGGTTCCTTCCATTCCTACTGTCTCTAGCGTTTTGATCATAAAAGGCTGTTGGATGTTGTCAAAAGCTTTTTCTGCATCTATCGAGAGTATCATGTGGTCTTGGACTTTGGACTGGTTTACATGATGAATTACATTTATTGATTTGCGTATGTTGAACCAACCTTGTGTGCCGGGGATGAAGCCTACTTGGTCCCCGTGAATGATCTTTTTCATATGTTTTTGAATCCGATTTGCTAAAACTTTGTTGAGAATCTTTGCGTCTGTGTTCATCAGAGAGATCGGCCTATAGTTTTCTTTTTTAAGTGAATCTTTATTAGGTTTTGGGATTAAGTCAATATTAGCTTCATAGAAGGAATTTGGTAGTGTTCCTTCCTTTGCTATTTGATGGAACAGTTTAAGGAGTATTGGTGTTATTAACTCCTTAAATGTCTGGTAGAACTCTGTGCTGAATTCATCTGGTCCAGGACATTTTTTGGTGGGAAGATTTGAGATTACTTCTTCAATTTCCTTATATGTTATAGGACTATTTAAACGATTCACAACTTCCTGATTCAATTTAGGTTGGTTGTGTTTACTTAGAAATTCATCCATCTCTTTGGTGTTGTCAAGCTTCACAGAGTATAATTTTTTGAAATATGATGTTATAATTCTCTTAATTTCTTTGGTATCAGTAGTGATAACTTCATGTTCATTTCTAATTTTGTTAATTTGGGTTTTCTCTCTCTTGCTTTTGGTTAATTTCGCTAGGGGTGTATCAATCTTATTGATTTTTTCAAAGAACCAGCTTTTTTATTTTTTTGAAATTAGATCCACTTTATTCAGAGTTCGTTGAATGTAGTTTAAGACTGGATTGAGTTTAGTTTGTGCAATCTTTTTTTTTTTATTTCAGCTCATACAAACTTATTAGGTACACCAGTTCCCTCCCTCCCTCCTCCTCCCCCCATACCCCCTGCTTCTCCTCCCCACCCCTCTCCCTCCCCATCCCCCAGTGCCTCCCACCCCAATTCCCAGAGAGTCCTTTCTTGTGCATGTCTGATTTTCCTCTGGGCCCTCCTCTCCGATGACGTACAAGGACCCAGTGGCCTTTCCCGAACCCTTTCCCCTGTTCCCCTTAGGTATAGGAACACTGCTGTGGCTGCCAATCCTTTGCCTCCAAGGATCTTGGTGCCTTTAGCAGATGCTAGACTTTGTGAGGTCAACAGTGTGTTGGAAAATGCGCAGGGCATGCAAAGTCCAATTATGATTGCTTCGGTCCTAACTAGTATGGAGTATCTTACATATCATTGCTCCTCCCATCCTTTTGCTCTTACACTCTTACCGCCCCCTCTTCCGCAAATTTCCCTGAGCTTCAAGATGGGGAGAGACTAAGCTGGCCTAGTTCTAGGTGGTTGATATAGAGTCTCTGAAGTTCTGGATTGTGGTTTGTTGATTTTCTTTTGCAGTTTTGCTGCTCCTGCAATGTCCTTCACTCCATCCTGGTGGGCATTGTATGTTACCCCCTGGCCAGAGACAAAAAGCTGTTAGAGTCTTGTGATAAAAGCACATTCAAAGGTAGATGTAATAAAAGTGGGAAACCACAGTAAGGGAGGGGTCTATCACCCATTTGCAAAATGGTTACTTCTTATCTGCCAGACTATATGCCCTCATCTTCTGGTGAGATCACACCCCCTCAGTAGTAAATGATCAGGAACAAAAGTCTGTGAACTTAATCAGATGTCTCATTACTTATTTGGGTCCTTGGTGGAGGCCTATTTTCCCTGCTGTAACATGGTCCCTTCTCTCCTTGTTTCTGGTGTGGCCCTCCTACCTCATCCCTCCTGTTCATAATCCTTGGAATTACTGTCTCTAGGTGGGCTGGGTGGGTTTGGTACTAGGAGCCACCTATTAGGGAGTACATATGGCGCTTAATTTTCTGGGTCTGGGATACTTCACTTAATATAATTGTTTCTAATGACATCCATTTCCCGGCAAATTCCAGGAATTCATCATTTTTGATGGCTGAGTAGTACTCCATTGTATAGCTGTACACAGTTTCCTTATCCACTCGTCAACTGTTGGACATTTGGGCTGATTCCATGACTTTGCTATTGTAAACAGTGCTGCTATGAACATGGTCGTGCTTGTGCTATCGAGGTGAACCTCTGCTGTATGGGGGGTTATCCCCAAAAGTGGAATAGCAGGGTCATATGGCATTTCAATCTTTAATTTCTTTTTTTTTTTTTTTTTTTTTTTTTTATTAAAAATTTAATTATACATTTTAAAATTTTTTACCAGTTCCCTCCCTCCCCCCTCCCCTTCCCCCAGTGTCTCCCCCCCAATTCCCAGAGAGTCCTTTATTGTGTGCGCCTAACTCTCCACTGGGTCCTCCTCTCCGATGACATATAAGGACCCAGTGGCATTTCCATAAGCCCTTTCTCTTGTTCCCCTTAATCATAAGATTACTACTATGGCTGTCAATCCCTTGCCTCCAGGGGTCTCGGTGCCCTTAACAGATGCTAGACTTTATGAGGGCAACAGTGCGCTGGACATTGCGCAGGGCATGCAAAGTTCCATTATGATTGCTTTGGCCCCAACTATTGTTGAGAATCTTGCAAATCGTTGCTCCTCCCATCCTTTTGCTCTTACAATCTTACCGCCCCCTCTTCCGCAAATGTCCCTGAGCTCCAGGATGGGGAGAGATTAGGCTGTCCTAGTTCTATGTGATTGATATAGAGTCTCTGAAGTTCTGGATTGTGGTTTGTTGATTTTCTTTTGCAGTTTTTCTGCTCCTGCAATTCCCTTCACTCCATTCTGCTGGGCACTGTATGTCACCCCCTGGCCAGAGACAAAAGCTGTTAAACTGGAGTCTTGTTGTAATAGCACATTCAAGGGTAGATGTAATAAGAGTAGGAAACCTCACTGAGGGCGGGGTCCATTACCCATTTGCACAATGATTACTTTTTATCTGCTAGACTATATGCCCTCCCCTTCTGGTGAGATCAGGAAAGAACGTCTGTGAACTTAACCAGGTTTCTCATTACTTACTTGCAGACCTTGATGGAGGCTTATTTTCTCTGCTGTAACATGGTCTCCTCTCTCCTTGTTTCTGGTGTGGCCCTCCTAACCCATCTCTCTTGTTCATAATCCTTGCAATTACTGTGTTACATAGGTTTACTTTTGAGTGTCCCAATGTGGGCTGGGCGAGTTTGGTACTAGGAGCCACCTATTAGGGAGTACATACGGCGCTTAATTTTCTGGGTTTGGGATACTTCACTTAATATAATTCTTTCTAATGACATCCATTTCCCAGCAAATTCCAGTAATTCATCATTTTTGATGGCTGAGTAGTACTCCATTGTATAGATGTACCACAGTTTCCTTATCCACTCGTCAACTGTTGGACATTTAGGTTGATTCCATGACTTTGCTATTGTAAACAGTGCTGCTATGAACATGGTCGAGCTTGTGCTATCGAGGCGAACCTCTGCTGCTTGGGGGGTTATTCCCAAAAGTGGGATAGCAGGGTCATATGGCA
The DNA here is from genome assembly GCA_023101885.1 of Typhlomys cinereus. NCBI lineage: Eukaryota > Metazoa > Chordata > Mammalia > Rodentia > Platacanthomyidae > Typhlomys > Typhlomys cinereus. The sequence continues at coordinate 1,923,321 of JALPQD010000358.1, read as the reverse complement.
TTTCAATCTTTAATTTCTTTAAGAATCTCCAGACGGCTCACCAGAGTGGCTGTATGAGCCTGCATTCCCACCAGAAATGTAGGAGAGAAAGAACCAGCTTTTTGACTGGTTGATTTTTTTCTATCATTTTCTTAATCTTTATTTCAGATATTTCTTCCCTTATTTTGCTACTCTCCTCTCTTCTACTACTTTTGGGATCAGAGTGCTCTAGTTTGTCTAAAGCCTTAAGCTGCATCATTAAGTTATTTATTTCTGATGTTTCCATTTTTTTTGATGTAGGCATTAAAAGCTATGAACTTACCTCTTAGGACAGCTTTCATTGTGTCCCAGAGATTTTGGTAAGTTGTATTATCATTATCGTTCACTTTCAGGAAATCATGTATTTCCTTTTTAATTTCTTCCTGAATCCAGTTCGCATTCAGCATCATATTGTGAAGTTTCCAGGAGTTAGTGTATTTTCTCTTGTTTGTTGTGTTGTGGATGTCCACTTTAGGCCGTGTTGGTCTGATAGGGCACAGGTTAGAATTTCAACTTTTTTGTATATGTGTAGATTCCTTTTGTGGCCCAATATGTGATCTATTTTGGAGAAAGTTCCGTGTGCTGCTGAGAAAAATGTGTATTCTTTGGTGCGTGGATTAAAAGTTCGATAGAGATCTGTAAGGTCCATTTCTTTCAGGGTTTGATTAAATTCCAAAGTGTCTCTGTTAAGCTTTTGACCTGTTGATCTATCCCATGTTGAGAGGGTGGTGTTGAAGTCCCCAAGAATCATCGTTTGGGGGTTGATTTCTTGCTTTAGACGCTGTAGGGTTTTCTTAATGAATGTGGAGGGGCCCGTATTGGGTGCATATATGTTCAGTATTGTGAAGTCTTCCTGGTGAATTGTACCTGTGACTAAAATGTAGTATCCGTCTGTGTCTCTTATAATTTTCTTTGGTTTGAAGTCCACTTTGTCTGAAAGCATAATTGCTACCCCTGCCTGTTTCCTGGTTCCATTAGCTTGCAAGATTTTGGACCAGGGCTGGAGAGGTGGCTCAGGGGTTAAGCCTCCGCCTTGCAGGCGGAAGGTCCCGAGTTCGGATCCCAGATCCCACGTATAGACGCCAGACGGAAGCGGGGGCGGCCTGCGCTTCTGGTCCTGGTAGGGCGGAGCCTGTGAATCTTAGTATGTGCCTATCTTTTGTGGTGAGATGAGTTTTCCTGAAGGCAAGCAGATTGTTGGATTGTGGTTTATACCCAAGTTTGTAATCTGTGTCGCTTTAATCGGTGAATTAATACCATTTGATATTTAATGTTATCATGGAGAAATATTTTTTAATTCTGGACATTTTTTATGTGTAGTAGTTTTGTAAGCATGTTGTTTGATATTTATGTTTGGTGGTATTATTACTTCCCTTCTGTCCTCCTGGATACGTTATTCTTTTCTTCAAGCTTGAGTTATATTTCTAGCATTATTTGAAGGCCTGGTTTGGTAGACATGTATCCCTTCAAGTTGTCTTTGTGTTGGAAAACTTTTCTTTCTCCCTCAATCATGACAGATAGTTTTGCCGGGTATGTCAGTCTGGGTTGACATTTTTGCTCATTTAATACTTGAAGTATGTCTCTCCAAGCTCTTCTTGCTTTTACTGTTTCCATTGAGTAGTCATTTGTTATTCTAATAGGTTTACCTTTAAAAGTGACTTGCTTTTTTGCTCTTGAAGCTCTCAGCATCTTCTCTTTGTCTTGAACGTGGAGTGTTTTGACTATTATTTGCCATGGCGATTTTCTTTTTTGGTCATATCTATTTGGAGTGTGAAATGCCTCTTGTATTTGGATAGGCCTCTCATTCTTTAGTTGTGGGAAGTTTTCATTTATGATGAATTGAAATATTTCCTCCGGTGTGGTATTTTGGGATTCTTGTTCTGGTATTCCATGAATGCGCATGTTAGGCTTCTTTAGAGTTTCCCTTATCTCTTGAGTGTTCCTCTCCAGTATCTTTTTGGCTTTAACAATCTCTTCCATTGAGCTGGTTAATTCTCCCACTTTGTCTTCAAGATCTGAAATTCTATTTTCTGCCTCATTTGTTTTGCTGATAAGACTCTCTGTTGAGTTTTGGGTTGAAGATAACTTGTCTTTTAGTTCAATTTTAAACTCTGCCTGAGACTGTTTTAACTGCTCTATACCTATTTTTGTTTCTTGAACTGTTTTTCTCAACTCCTCCAGGTGCCTGTTATGTTCCTGTTCAAAGTGGTTGATATGGTTGTTTAACTCCTCTCAGATTTCCTCTTTCATAGTATTAATCATGGTAATGATCATATTCTGAAAGTCGTTATGTTGGTTCTGGCTTTCATGGCTATTTTCTGTGGATTTGTTCTGGTCAGAATCCATCATTATGGGATTGATTCTTTTGGTGGGAGATTGGTCTTCTTGGGTTTTGTTTCTCGTGGATCTGCACTTTGACTTGTACATTGTTGTTTTGTTTTTTAGGACCTTTCAGTTTCTGTGTGTTTTTCACTGAACTGATGTAATTGGTATTGTTACACTTGCCACTTATTACTTAGTGCTTGCCTTGGATTGGGTATGTTTGTGTATTGTTATTGTTATATCCTAGATGAGGCTACTAGGCTGTTAGTAAGTCAGTTAAGTCAGGTTATGTAACCAGGGGGTGAATATTAGTATGGTAGTGCACTTTTATGATTTAGTATCTTGGTGAAATGTGAGGGTGAGTGGTGTACTTCCTGGAGTTGTATGTTTTTGGGGTGGCTGTATGAGGAAGTTGATCTACAGCATTGATACTAGAATGGATTAGTAAGGTGAAAAGAAAAAAAAAGTTTCCTTATCTTTGGGCTGGATGTGAAAAATCTCACCCACGTGATATAATGATTGTAGTGTGGTTGATATAGAGCCTCTGAAGTTCTGGATTGTGGTTCGTTGATTTTCTTTTGCAGTTTTGCTGCTCCTTCAATGCCCTTCACTCCATCCTGATGGGCACTGTATGTCACCCCCTGGTCAGAGACAAAAAGCTGTTAAACTGGAGTCTTGTTATAATAGCACATTCAAGGGTAGATGTAATAAAAGTAGGAAACTTCAGTGAGGGAGGGGTCACTCACACATTTGCAAAATGATTACTTTTTATCTGCCAGACTATATGCCCTCCCCTTCTGGTGAGATCATATCCCCTCAGTTGTAAATGATCAGGAACGAACGTCTGTGAACTTAACCAGGTGTCACATTACTTACTTGCATTCCTTAATGGAGGCCTATTTTCTCTGCTGTAACATGGTCCCCTCTCTCCTTGTTTCTGGTGTGGCCCTCCAACCCCATCCCTCCTGTTCATAATCCTTGCAATTACTGTATTACATAGGTTTACCTTTGAGTGTCTCAATGTCACACCACTTTTTAAATGTCAAAGTGCCAAAGTATTATGATGCCAGATGATGCCTCAATTCTTGGGACTGTCAAGATTTCAGAAGAGTGTGTAGATGGCTCCTTGGAGTAAGGCAGTTATATGAGCCACTGTCACAGAAGAGGAGCTGGAATGATTGGGGACCCAAACCTGAGGTCATGCCGGTGAATACAGGTTCTGGGAGATGGAACTCTTAAATGCTGTACCTGGCATGCAAGTCAAGAATCAGGGAGACAAACCAGGCTCAAGGTGAAAAACAGCCAAAAGCCACCAATGAGATGCTGGCACCCAGGCAGTCATTCCCATACTACTCATTAAGGCTTTGACTTCCCAGGTCTTATCTGAAGGAACTTTCTTTCTTCACTCCTAAATTCCTATTTTCTAGATGTTCTTTGAAAGGCTCTCATTTCTTATGTTGAAGATTTAAATTTTGTCCCACCTGATAAATAGTTCAATATAATAAAACCAGCATTGGAGATTCCTATAAGAATAAAGAACAGTTGCAACCACAGCATGATTAGAGACATTTTTCTGTCCAACATCTGTTGAAAATCACTTTAATTATTCTTTCTGCCTTTATACTTCCAACACCTTCTCTGGTGTCATTTACAGAGTCCATAGCAAATGATTAGCTCCTGTGAGATAGTGTGAAGATAAAAGAGCAAGACTAGATGTCAGACATCCTAACAAGAGCTGTTTTATGATTCTGAAATAGAGTTTTTACTTCCTGTGTGGGTGGTTTTGCTTTTAACCTAAAATTTAGTCTTTATCTTTTGATTAAAATATCCCATCCTGTGACCACCATGGATGTTTTATAATTGATATTCTTTCTTTCTTTGACTGTTTGATTAGGGTGGAGGCCAATTGTTATAACTGAATAACTAAAGTCTATGAATATCATGGATACCATTTGAGAATGTCCTATACTAATGTAATTGTAATTTCACCATTCCCATGAGAGGATATAATAGCTTATAGCATTGAGACATCCTTAGGATGTGATTTCAAGGAATTGCTTTCTTCTCTCAAAGTGATAGCCTTGTCCTTATGTCCACCCATGAAATAATTGCCAAAATTGTATCACAGGGGAAAAATGAACTTTTATCTACTTTCAAAAACTCTGGACAGGAATAATTACATGTGATATGAATGAATGACAAACACCAGAATGCTATCTCTGATGGATTTAGACAGGAGGAGCCTGGGATAGAAATATAAAGTTTGTCTTTGAATAGTGTAGAAGTATGGGGAAAAGAGAAAGCTGAGATTCAAGGAGCAGTTCAATTATGTCTGGATTTGGGAGAGACAAATTTAGAGAGCTATCTCCTGCCTTAATACAATCTCAATGAACAAAATAGAGAGAAATTCAATATCTCCTGGGTTACCTTTTATGCACAGATATCTCTGGACATTTTTTTAAACATTCTTCTTTTTTTTCAATTTTATCATTTTTATTATTTATTTAATTGTGCATGTATGAGTGTGTATATGTGTGTGTGTGTATGTATGTATGTGTGTAGAACCACAGACAAATTCGGGAACCACCATGGACCGCATCCACCTCTTCCTTGTTTATTCTGCCCCAGGATTCACAGGCTCTGCCCTACCAGGACCAGAAACTGCAGACCGTCCCCGCTTCTGCCCGGTGTCTATATGTGGGGTGTAGGATCCGAACTCAGGACCCCCTGGACATTTTTTTTTTTTTTTTGCATCATCGTTTGAGATTCTCTAGCTTAGTCCATGAAAACTTCAGAACTATTGTTGGTGAACTGACTTCATGGCCCACCCATGTGATTGCTTTGGGGGAAGAGATAGAGAGCAAGTAGTTTTATTATCATTCCTAGTCTGAGAAAGTAGTATAGGTATATGGCCTCTGTGAGTCTGAGTGAGACTCAAATGAGCAAGTGAAGACTCCATTAGCCACTGGAGTGGCTGAAGGGGACCTGACCGTGGGAAGGGCAGGGCATGAGAGGAGCTAAGAAGGCTTTCTGCTACTTCCCATCTTTCCTCCACCTCCAGATTATAAACTCCTTTTGAGAAATAGCCACTTGCAATAAGTCATAATCTAACAAATCTAACTGTGCTTGTGTGTGTGTGTTCTCCCCATGTCCTCACTCCATACTCTCTCTGGGTAGTCTCTTCTGCTCCCCTGTCATCCTCCTTTACATCTGTCAGGAGCTGGTGACTCCCGAATCTAATAAATCATGTTCTGCCTTCTAGCCTCAAGTGTATCGATCTGAAACAGAGTTGGTGAGAGAGAAAAGTAAACTACCATGTTACACAGAATCAGTGCGTGTGAAAATAGTATCATAAGACATCGTTCTGAATTCTAAAATCTAATGTACATTGCTCCTTCTTCTTGTATATTTTTCATCTCTAAGAAGGTTTTCTTTCTAAACATGCTCTAAAGTGAACTTGGCACTAGACAATACATGGAGTTGTGATATCCTGGCATGTTCCTCTTTTGCTGGAGACCTAGTGCTTAAGACTGAGTAGTGAGAACATATCACCAGTTCAGACTGTGGCTCCTTCCTTCAAGGAAAAAATCCCGTTGTCTAATTGAAGACAATAAATTAGCAGTGCTACTATATACTGTTATATAAGAGTGATTTTTATGTAGGAATCAAGAAATCAAGAGGAGGGAGGAAGCATATATAGGGAACAATGAGCAAACGATGTCAGGATGAGAGGAACCTGGAGGTGGTGGGAGAGGCCAGGTGTGACTCAGCTTAGAGGAGTCTGGGAAGGTGAACTGGAGATTCCAGGGAGAAACAGGACTCTGGGTGTTGAGCTCAGAGAATACACAGGAGTGCTTCTGCACACATTTGGGGGATCCCCCTTGTGGGGATCAGGAGCAGGTGATGATGAGGCAGGCAAGGGCAAAGGTGACATGGTGTTGGGTGGCATGCACGGGCAGAGGTTATACATGAGTTCACAAACATAGAACTCATATGTTGTCAGAAGTGGTGGCCATTCCACTTCTCCTTGGTTCCTTCCTGTCTCTCCATTTTGAGGGAACATGGAGAATCATGGTCACAGTGGGACTGAGGAGAGGTGCACAATGCCTGCCCGTGGAGCCTGGGAGGTATGAGGGCCATGAGTAAAGACTTGTGGGCATCCTCAGTATATTAGACGCCATGTGTCAAGTTTAGACATTCTGTCTCTGTATTACCTGATATGCAGATGCTAATAGAGATTAAAGTAGATGTGTTATAGTCAGTCTCTTAAGAGAAACTGAAACCCCCAGGAGTAAATGTGTTTTTCAAAAAGGTGGGGAAAGAAAGGAAAAGGAGAATAGAGAAAGAGAGGGGAGGATCCATTTGGAAGGGAAGCCCAGTAGAAAAGTGACCTGTCAGTCTGTCCAAACATCTGTCTCTTGTGTTTTACACACACACACACACACACACACACACACACACACACACACCTGGAATCTCTCCTTAAGTGATTGCAGGAGCAAACAAGATCTCTCTGAGGCTATCTCTACGTGTGGTGCTGCTTTTAAATCCTCAGCCAGGCCATTAGAGCAAAAAAGCTATGGAGTCAGATGGAGCTAGGACATACAACTACAAGCCCATGACCAGAAATCAAAGGTGACATTCACTTTTACCACCTTCGTCCTCAGGGACATGACTTCCGCAGGAAAACCTGGTACTCTTGTGTGAAAGCTGCTAGTGCTGATCTGAAAACAAAATCAAAACCCTGTACATAAGAGGAGAATGCTAAGGGGGCTACTATGTGGCCTAGTTGCACCAGAATACTTCAGTAACGCTGGTAACAATGCAGGGCAGAATGGTTGCATGCCGAGGAAAATACTGTAGCATCAGTCTCTTGCCCCTCTTTGAAAACACTGAATGGTACTGTGGCATAGGACATGCCTGTAGTCTCAGCTACTTGCTTTGAAAACCTACAAAACTTCCTCAGGAAGAGCAACTTAACTTAGCCATAGGCCTTTCATGAAAACATCTGGCAGCACATGTGTAGGTAATTAATATGCACCTAGGATGAATTACACATAAGATATTGAGAAATCAAGACAGCTCCTGGAGAGCAGGAGGTTTATAGACATATAAAGATCACTTGAAGAGAAATGTAAAATGATGTTTTCCTACCAAAAAAAGCATGATGAGTAAACAAGACAAAGTTCTCTGTAGTTGCTATGGCATCAGAAGCCTTGCCATGCTCTTGTGCAAATGGACCTCCTGTGGCTGGGACAGTATTATTTGGGTAAATTATTCAGAAATGTCCCATCACCCTCTCTGAAATTTTGTACTTTACTCTCAGTATATATGTTTCAAGTTTGATAGGATCATGGCAGATCATTTAAAAAAATAGCTGTGTTGCTTTGTGAATGGAAGAACTGAAAACCTATTGAGAGTTCATGAGCAGTAAATCTCCATTCTTGATTGGTTGGGGACTGTAACTAACTGAGGAGGTTGCACGGCTCCGGGAACAAGAAGGCATGGAATTAACATAGACATGAAATCTGCCCAACTTCAATAACTCTTCTGACTGTCCTGCCTGTTGAGGATTAGAGAGAAAAAAATAGTCATGAAGGGGCTTTAGGGCTTGCTTCTAAGTTGTCTATTCTTTTCTGCTTTTATAAAATAACTTTTCAGAAGATATCTGATAAAGCTCTATCTGTATATGCACACTTGAAAGAGAATGTCGATTAACCCCATGACTTCTACCACTTCCTCCAGTCTCCCACAGCTTTGAATTGCATTTCCATTTATCTGTCTGCTTGGACAAAAGTGTGTGTTAACCTTGCTTGCTTACGACTCCTCATTTTCCTTTGAACAAGTCTATGAACACGTCTACAGATTTCAGCTTTCTCCCTCTCTATCTTCAGTCCCACCAACTCATGTAAGCCTCCAGCCTCTTCACATCCACATCAGCTTCCCGACAGGCTCGCACAGCACACTGCCTTTCTATATTCTGTCTCTCATCCGGAATATAGAAAGTCAGCATTATGAAATCCAGATTATAGTCTTCCCTGTGAAAAAACACTGATAGATTCCCAGTGACTCAGAAGAGATTCTAGGGTTCTCTTGACGGCTTGAGGAGTACTGTGCAGTCTGATACGCTTCCCTTTCTTCTATAGTCTGTCATCTACATGACTATTATCTACCTATCAATTATCTATTATCTATATCTACCTCTATTTATCATCTATGCATGCATCCATCCAATTTATCTGTCATCTGTCTGTCCAATATATCATACATATATCAATTATCAATATCTGACTGATATCTACCATCTATCTATATATCCACCTACTATTATCTTATATGTATCTATGCATCTATCCATCTAATATATAAACCTAGTTTATCTGTCTTTGTTATCTCTGTTTCTAGGAATACAGTAAAAATTCCATTAGTGTAAGGATTTTGTGGATCTTGTTCACTCTTTCTTAAGCTAGAAGACCTAGTGCTAGAACAGAATATTCTAGGTACTAATCTAAAAAAATCTAGAAAGTACTATTATCCAGAAGGCATGCACTAAAAATCGCCATTGGGTGATAGTCAGAGATGATGAAATATCAGATGGAAAATGTTATGTCCAGAGAGAGCTGAGAGCTATCAAAATACAAATAGTGATACCATCTTGCTCTGTGAGAAGCAAGTTAAAAAGTGGTATTTGAGTGCTTGAAGAATAAGTGCATGTTGTCCTAGACCATTAGTTAAGGGAGATTTGTGTTTTTTAGAAGTGACCTTGAGTGTTGTTTTTAGAGAACTATAAGTCTTTAAAATAGGCTAGAAAAGAAGCTAATGTGCAGAGAAAGGAAAGAATGCAGCCTGAGATGTTATCAAGAGGCAGGAGCAGCGTCAGGAGCATCATTGATTTCTACAAAAGTGAAGACACATTAAAGCATGTCACTTCAGGAGACTGACAGCTGATTTTAAGAAGGAAAAACCCAGGGCTGGGCTTGTAGCTAAATGGAAGGGCTCTTTCTAGCATGCCCCAGGAAACGAGTTATATCCCATGCAAAACACACACACACACACACACACACACACACACACACACACACATCAAGAGCCATAAACAACTCAAAGAGTGGTGAGCAGTTCAAGCAAGCAGTGTCTTGCTTCTGAGTGGGATGTGTTGTACAACTGAGTGCAGTATTGGAGCTGAGAATTAGTTAAGACATCAACAGTGTAAGGTAAAGAAAGACATGAGCAAAAACAAACCATAAGATGGCATTGCTTGGATGGAGAAGAAAGAAAGAGGTTTGTCTCAAATTTAATTTTATTCAATGAAATTTGAAAAAAATCTATGAATGGTAAGGAAGAGTTTGCAAAAAAATACATACAAATTGGAAGGGCATGAAGATGATGAAGGTGGAAGGTAAATCCTTCTGTCTTGTAAAATCCCCATAAGCCAGTGGGTAACCAGCAGAAACAAAGGTGAGGTGTGAGGGTGTTGAGTGAGAAGAGAAGCAAGGATGGAACCCTAGAAACAGCCAAGTTCAAAAATAAGATGGAGGAGACGGGAAAGGAATGATTGCAAGTAGAGTGACTGATGTGTCAGAATCTTGGGTGGATTTGAAAGTCTAGAATCCTAGGCAGAGTTGAGGTTTTAAAAGGAATATGATACTAGATAACAAGGTTTGACTTAGGTGCATGCATTGTTTACTTTTCTGTAGCAAAATATTGGGCTTACGTTTGGGGAAACAGCTCACCATGGAGGGGAAGCAATGTGAACCAAAGCCAAAGGCAGCTGGTCACACGGTGTCCACAGTCAGGCAGCAGACAACCGTCAGCGCCCATACTCAGCTTGCTTTCTTCTTTCTATTCAGCCCAGAACCCCAGTCCATGGAAGCTGTTGCTCACAGTTAAGGTGGGTCTTTCTCTCTCAGCCAATTAAATCTAGATAATCTCTCACAGACAAGCACAGAAGCTCGTCTCCTAGGTGACTCTATATCCTGTCAAACTGACAATATTAACCATCGCAACTCTACATCTTGTCAATTGGACACATCAAACATTGCTTTTAAACCATAACCTCTGTCCCTATAGACTCATGACTATCTTATAATGCAAAATACATCCAAGCCCAACTTCAAAGTCCCCATAGTGTTTAATAATTTAGCACTGTCTAATAGTCCAAGGTCCAAGTCTCTCATCTGAGACTCAATACAGTCACTTAACTGTGAGCCAGTATACCTTCAAAAACAGGCTATATTCTCCCAGTATACAGTGGCATAGAGCAAGTGTTATGATTCTAAAAGTAAATAACAAGAGCATAGTAAGTAATAATTAGTCTATACCAAGACTGTAGCAAGACAAACATTAAATCCTACAGCTCCATGTCCAGAATATGGGGACTGTGGTGGAATCCTCAGGATTTCAAAGGGCTTGAGTGGTTACCTGCCAACTCTGTCACCTGCAGCACACAGCCTTTCTGTGGGATGGCTCTACTCCATGCTTTCTGCTTTCCTGTGCTGACATCCCACAATTCTGTCATCTCTAACATCCCAGCTCTCCATTGCAGCTTATGCTTCAACTTCACCACCTCATGCAGGGACTGTGACCTTGTCACACAGTCTCTGACCTTGGTGGCTTTCTGGTTTAGGACTCTAAGACTCCTTCCTTCCTGCATTTCTCATGCCTCCAAAACTGGTATGACACAAAGGATAATGTCAAATTCTGCTGCAGGCTGTGGTTGAAACCTACTCCTTCAGACTGAGTTGGATCACCTTCTGTGTGCTAATCCGGAGGCTTTGGTCACTAAGGACCCCCCCCTTCAGTGGTATTTTCAGTTTTGTCTCTTTTCTTTCAAATCAATTTTCATTTTCACCAGACAGTTGCTCTTGCTGAGTGGAGGAGACTCTTAACCCTCAGTACATCTTCCTTGTTGGCCCAATACAAGGAACCAGGTTTCTCTTTAATGTCGCTCATCTCTTCAATAATTACAACTAATTTCAAATCTACCTTTTCCGTAAGGTTAAACTCAAACTCTTTTACTTACCAAAATACACATTTTTAATAACTTTCTGTTTTATTTTTCTTCTCTCTTTCACTGTAGCTCTGGATGAGAACAGTAAGCAATGATCATGCTACATGCTACCCTCTGGGAAATTTCCTCTGCCAAACTATTCTATCTTGGGTCATCAACTGAATGTAGCCAAATTCTTCTCCAGAATACCGTACACATGGTCTCCAACCACAATCCCAATGCAGATGTTCAATCTGCAACTTCCTCATGAGCCAAGCCTCATTATCCATGTTTTCAGAAATCGGGTCTTCCAAACTCCTCCTAGAATAACCCATTAAACTCTGATTGAAACGTGCTATAACTCTTCTAGATCAAACACTTCCATATTCCTCCCATACACCAGTTTCAAACACTTACGAACAACTTGGTTGAGTTTATCACTGTAACATTCCCATTCCGGGTATCCGTTGTCCTTCTGTGTCTTAGTTACTTTTTGTCTGTTGTTATAAGACACCTGACAACAGCAACTTCAGTTTATTCTGGCTCACAGTTGGAGGGTCCGCCATAGTCCGTCATGGTGGGGAACTCAGGGCTGTGGGTGCTTGCGGCAACCAGTCACATTCAGAAACAGAGAGTGATGAATATCCAGGCTCGAAGTGCTTTCCCCTTTCAGTTCGCTCCAGGGGCCCAGCCCATAGACTGGCACCATCGTGCCACATATGGTGAGCCTTTCTTTCTCAATTAGCCCAATCCAGAAGATCCCGCACAGGCGTGCCCAGAAGTTTATCTGTTAGGTGATTCTAAGTCCTGCCACACTCATGATATTAACCACAGCAGAAAGATTCATGTAGAGCCTATAATATAAAGGAGATTATTTCAGGTTGGAATTCAGAGACCATAATTATCATAATATCCATATTGCTCCTCATCTATGAGAGTTTAGGCAATTCATTTATATCATCTATGCAATGGAAAGTAATAATTTTCTTACATGAAATGTCATGTGACTGAATACACTATACCAATATTTTGGTCCTCAAAGATGCCTATGGCTCACAGACAGGCCTATGGCCTATACAGACAAGTCTGTGACTGACTGATAATTGTCCATGGATATCTTTTAAAGCACTTTGTGGTCCCAAAGCTGACAGCACAAGAAACACAGCAGCTATTTTAAGACACAATATCACCTTTCATGTCTAACAAACTTCAAAATACCAGAATGTTCAAGTTTCATCTTTCTTAGCTATCTAGTGCTATATAATAAATTATGCCAAATATAAGCAACATAAAACAACAGATATTATTAATGGACGGTACACACATATGTGCATATTCCCATGTATGCATGTGTATGTGTGCATGTGGAGGCCCACGGTTGATGTCAGGTACCTTTCTCTATTAGTCTCCTCCTATTTTTTGGCGGGGTCTGTAACTGAACCCAGAGATTGGCCTGAATAGCCGGATTGCTATGGCCTGTTCCCATCTAAGAGCTAGACTTATATGATGGGACTTTATGCCCATACAGCATTTACATGGATTCTAGGGATCTGAACTCTAGTACTCAGGTTTTCATGGTAAGTACTTTTCTTACTAGCCATATCATCATCTCCCAACATACATTTATTACCACAGGATTTACATAAATCAGGACTGATGTCAAGATATGATCTGAGACTTCAGTGAAGTGAAGGAAATGTATCCAGACTCATGTGGCTGCCACTGATAGCCTTCCCTTCCTCACGCTATGGCAGCCAGACCCTTCCAGAGCACACAAGGGACACACAAGCAAATAGCTACTTGTTTTTGTTTACCAGATATCTAAAGTCACACATCACTGATTCTACTTTATTCTACTTGTCAGAAATCAATTGAGTAATCCTGCGCCTGGCATCCTGTTGTACTGGTCACAGTGTGGAAACAGCCTGGGACAAGTTGGTAGAGTCAACACTAATTCATCACTTGCTATTTGTCTTGTAGGTGCAGGTCTGTAAGGTCAGGAGCACCTCAGACTCAGGAAGCCAACACTGCAGGCAGAGGCCAAACTAACAAAGGGCTCTTTACCCACTTTGGGGAGCCAGAGAAGACCTGAAAACTCATGGAGCACATGGTACATTTGGTTGGCAAAATGAGATTTTGGTTGGCAAAATTAGATCAGTGTATGGACATGGAAGATTTGCTAGCAGGAAAGAGACCTAATCAGAGTTGTTCTTTTCCAGCTAATCAGTGGATTGATTGAAGGTTGTGAGAAGAAATAAGGAGAATATAGTCATGAAGTTCCTAGGACAGTGTGACAATGGGAATGTAGAAGTAAGAAAGCGAGTTTGGAGAGCAGAATTGGAGTCACATGATCACCAGCAACATGGAGGAATCTCTGATTCTCTGACTTGGGTCCTACATAACAGCTATTTCCAAAGGGAAGCATTGCATGAAGGAGCATAGGTTAGAGTAAAATGAGTTTTTGGAGTGTTTTTGCATAGCCACGAAGAAACAACTTAAGGTTGGAATTGTGAGTCTGACTCCTCTCCCCCCCAAGAGTTCTTTAATTACCCAATAGTCCCTGATAATCTGGAGTCTTACATAGGGAGGCTAATAGTGCTGATAGTTGCTCTTGACCATGGTGAGACTGGAGACACAGAAAGAAGAACCTCAGCTCTAGTTTTATACAAGGTTGTCCAGAGGACAAGTCTCTGCCGTCCATTTCTTGCCTGAGTCTTTCTGCATGCTGTCTGGACAGGTCTCGTCTACACTCTACAAATGTGTGTGTCCGTCTGGGACTGACACCACACAGTAAAGCTGTATCTGAGGGCTTGAGCCCAGCAGTGCTAAAGCCACCCACAAATCCGTAGGCTGGAGCTGCTGTATGTGAACTTCATTCTGTTGTCCTAAGTTTCTTGATATTCAAGCAAAGCAAAAAGTTTCAACCAGATTTTATGCATAATCATACAGAGCTAAAAGCACAAGGAAAGATCAGTGTGTTCTCAGGGGGAGCATGAAGACAGATCCCAAATAGTCCTTCCTGTGTGCAGAAACTTCCTAGGTGCTTCAACTCAATTCTTCTTCCTTTTGCTCCTCATCTTTCATCTACAATCATCTAAACATGTTCTCAGCTTTCCCTTTTGTTCAGCATGACTAGTTGTGCTTGTTCACTGGACTCTGTGCTAAGATAGAAAACAAGGATTTCTACCAATTTGCTTTCCTGCTATGTTACAACAGTACCAGGCTGTGAATTTGTAGATGAGAGAGCTGAGCTGAAAAAGCAGACATAGTTGTCCCATGTTTCAGGATTAGAAAAAGTAGGGCTCATTTCGCATCCAGCTTCGACTGAGTCAGATCATGTTCATTCCCAAGCCACGTATACTTCCTACATTTCCAGGAGCTGATATGTTACATTCCTGCCATCCTTAGGAAGTGCTGTTTTCCAGTATTTCAGGCCAGTATGCAGTATGTGAGAGGCTCATGGGAAAAACCACAAAGGAGAGAAACACACCTACAGAAGGAGCAGTGGGGTTTGTTGCCCCCTGTGGGTTTGAATATCACCCAGCCTAGATGGCAGCATAGACTAGGGAAATGGGGACACACGTGAGCGAGCCAAGTGCTCCATTTCAATGTTGTGCACAGATGTCTAATTGGAGTTTGCTGTTTCTTGACATAAGCTGTTTTGCTTTTCAAAATTGGGAGATAATCAAAATATTGCCAGTGCCACACCTTGAGAAATGTCAGTTGCCCTCCACATATTACTTTGCACGTCTTCCATGCTGTTCCATTAATGGTACTAAAAACTGGTGGATGTATGTATTTATGTTTAGAAGGTCTGTGGGCCCCATGTGTCTTTTAGACACCCCACTCCCCCTGCTGCAGGTAACCTACCTTTTGCAGCAGTTAATCAGGAGCAGGCCATTTCCTGCCTTACAAAGCATGGCAGAACCTTGCAGAGCCCTTCTCTCTTCTCACTCTGTATCCATCATGGGCTGGAAGCAGATGATTCTGCTGCCTCAGGAATCAGAACTGTCCTCTAAGGTCCACCGAGGAAAGCGCTTCAGTGTTTCCTCCGGAGTCTTCAAGTCAACAGAGAACATTCTTCTAGGGCTCACCAGTGCTGTCTGAGAGCAGTCAGCATGCATTTCAATCTGAGTAGCTTATTTTTTAGCTCTGAACTTTGCATAATCGATTTTTTTTGTCTATAACTGAGAGCGAACAGTTACAGAGCGTGAGGTGGGTAGATGTGAGCGCCTGCAGCATCACATGCTCACATAACGTGGAATGCATTCAGGCAGCACTTTTTCTTATGAACAACTCCAATTTCTTTAAGTAGGTCAGTTGGTATTAATCATGTGTTTCCAAAAACAATGGATTTGACTTTTATTTTTCTTTTTTTTTCCTAGGGTTTGGCATTGGGGGCAAGATTGTGATTCTCCTAGAGTTGCCTTTTCTTTCCCCTGGGCCTGGGAATGTGGCTGTGTTGCGTTTTATTGCATGGCTTCTACTCTACTTTTCTAGTGAGGTGTGGGAAGGAGATGCAGTTGGTACAGTCCTAGATTCATCATCAGCTGCTCAGTATTGAAACAGCCTGTAGAAATGGCATTTGAAGAATAACAAATATACTGGCTTCTTTTCCCACTAGGCTTTACTGGGGAGCTGTGGCACCTCAGGGGACTGCTGAGTCCACACCAAGTGCTCCTCTGTCTCACCTGTTGCTTTGGACTCCATCAGCCCACTCTCCCCTTCCTTCTCCTCCCCACTGACTGATGGTCTGACTCATGCAAGTCAGAAGTATTCACCACAGAAATGTTTTATCCCTGAGATCTGGATGCTGAAAACCTTCATCCTTTGGTATCAGCCTGCAGTGTCACTTCCAACATCTGGGAAGGATCTGTTCCAGGCCTTTCTCCAACTTCTGGAAGGCCCTTGGCTGGTGTCAACAGAATTTTTCATAGGCGTAATATGTACACATGCCTGTATCCAGGTTTATCATTTTCATAATGAGCACATGCACAGTTTAGTAAAAGCCTAACATACTCAGTACCACATTATTATTATCAATTACACCTGTGATGACACTGTCTCCAAATAATGCTAAGTTCTGACACACTGGGTGTGAAGATCAAGCAGGTAGTTTTGGGGAGGGAGAAAATTCAACCCATAACACGAGTTGCTGTCCGTTGTTGCTTAGCAGATGACCTAAAATTTCATGGCTTGAAATATTGATGCTTCATGGTTGTATGCATGTTCTCTGGTTTTAACGTTATCCTAGAGCTTCTACCAAGACTGTTGTCATCTTCAGGGAGCCAGAATGTGTGGGCTCCCAGCCTCACTGCAGCGCCGGCTGTCAGGACCTGGATCCTTTTAGGTTTTGAAACCAGGGTGTCAGTTCTGGGCGAACGGACCAGGATGGATGGTCAATGAAGATAACCACAATGAAGATAACCACATGCAAGGAAGATGACTGATGCAGTTGAGAGGACGAAAGGCTCACAAACCACATGGACATCACAATCCTCTGTACCCTATTTATTGACATAGTGACAACAGTCACATTCTAGGTGTTCAGGAAGCTCCACCATCACTTTTCAGATGCTGTCTCTGCTCAACTCAGTCCCAAATTACTGAATTTCTTCTCAAATACTTTTTGGGATTTTTTTGGATCACACTCTCTCTATACTTGGGTCCCAGACACAGGACATGGCTCTGAGTTGCCTGTAGGCCCTGAAGACACAGTTGTTCTCTCTACAGCATTTCCTTGGAGAACAGTTTTACCTTTAGCTTTGTGTATGAACTGAACTGCATTTTGCTGGCAGCACTCATTCCTTGTAATCATGGTCCATGTAGATCAAGACTCCTTGTGGAAGCCTGGAACTGTATATATTTCCTAGTGTTCCCTGTAGGTAGATGCTATGCTGTCATAGTTATGTACAGGTGTCAACCTGATGCTTGAGGGTTTGAGCTCTGGGCACATTTGTAGAGAATTAGTAGTTGACTTAAGCCCAGAGCGAACCTGAGGGAGATTGTTTAGTGAATGGGGAAGGCCCAATATGTGGTGGGTGGGACTCGTCCCTGGGGAGGTGAATAAAATGGAGGGAACTGTTTGAGAAAGGAGACATCCTTCTGTATACTGGCCAGGTGTGCTGGTCTGACAAGTAAGGATCGTCCCTCTCTCAGCTATTATGTGAAAATCTTATGACCGGTTCCTTCAGCCCTAGTGTTGGGGTGAGCTCTCCTGCTAAGATGGACGAAGAACTATAACCCAGGAACTATAAAAGAATAAACTCCTTGTTCCCTTAAGTTGTCTGATGATGATTTTATCAGCAACATTGCAAGCGAACTGCTACATATGCTAAAGTTTAATTTACAAAGTAAACACAGGAAGAGATTCAAACAGCTAATAAGACAGAACTATGTTAATAGATCACAAGAATTGTATCAATATGATGTCTCAAAATATTCTCTGCTTATTTTTTGTGATGGTGTGACATGTTAAATGCTTGTGTGATGAGAGGACATGATGCAAATGACAGACACTGTGCTACACACTGACTCCACTGATCCATTCCCAAGACAGTTCCTAGTGACCAGCAGAAGCCATGTCTATAGCACAGATATGCTAGGGCAGACAGCTGGGATGGCAGACAGGTTGGTTCAGGATGAGCAAGACTACATCACATGTTTCTGAATGCATAGTCAAAACATGAATTCTTTGTGTCTGTCTTCCATCCAGAATTTCAGGTAACTGAAAATGGAATGTCAGTCTGCAGGTTAGAAGTAGCCAGTTGCTTGGAATCTACTTTTATTTTAGCATATTTACCTTGCAGAGGAGCAAAGGATTTTCAGAATGATTAGCTCTTGATGCCTGCGTTTATTTCTCGTGCACTCTGTGATTGCATCCCCAGAGAAAACACAGAGCAGGAAAGATTTACTTTGCCTCAGGGTTTCAGAGGGTTCATTCTAGTGCAGCAGGGAGAGCAGTGGGAGCAGCTATGCCATTGGTGGCGGATGCTGTTCACTGGATGGCAGATCAGGAAGCCCAGAGCAGTCAGAACTGGGCTCAGGCTATATCATTTAAAGCCCCGCCTCTAATGGCCTGTGTCCACAAGCAAAAGCCCACACCCTACAGGTGACACAGCCCCAAACTAGCAAGACTAGCTGGGGAACACATGTTCCAAACATGAGCCTGGGGAAGAATTTCTGATTCAATTCACAAGTTGCTCTTTGCATAAAAGTTCATTCTTCAGTGTGTCACTCTGTGGCTTTCCATAAGCAGCATGAAGTCGACAGCACCCTCCAGGCTTTTCTTGCAAATGTCTTAAACTACATCACCTGGTCAGAAAGAATAATGAACTAGCAAGCTTGGAATGTAGGTCTTCCCCTCAGAACCTTCCCATTCTTCCGTGTCCTTCCCACTCTACCACTGACTGTGACACACTTTAGGAATCCTGACCATACATACAAAAGGTTTTGATGCTCTCAGGCTGGTAGCATCAAGTTTCCTTACCGCAAGTATATTTGATTTAGCTCCTTGGACAATCAGAAGTCCATGGTGACACAGACTGCTCAGGAAATCCTGAAGTGCTTGCGTAGCTGATATGTTAGTCCTACTTTCTCATCTCAATTAAATGTGTAGCACAGCAAAAGGAGTCATAAAGCTATATGATAATATGAAGTTATAATTCTAATGATATCCATCTAGGAAGCTTTATCTGCCATGAATGAATCACTTAATGAAGGACTTCAGTTAACTCCATGCTCATAAATGTGTGTGTGTGTGTGTGTGTGTGTGTGTGTGTGTGTGTGTGTGTGTGTACACACGTGTCTTTCTCATTACACTTAGTTTAGAGATCGGGGTCTGAGATTCAGAAAGGTGAAGTAATTTGTTGTATATTACTGATGTAGATGTCAAGTGGTGTTCCATAGAACATATACACTCTGTCATTGCTCTTCTACTGGAATAATTAGAGGATATTGTTATTTGGAAGGGGGAATGATGGTCAGAACTGACCACCAATGACTGAGACATGTTCACATCATTGAGTTTGCTTACTGTAGAAATTACAGCCATTTCTGCCTCTGTAGGACATGCTTTGATTCGGCCCAGACCTAACTACCTCCAGGGAATGCCACACCATACTAGCCTTTCAGAAGACACTTTGTGAACTCAGGCTGTCTTCTTGCAGACTTTTTTTTTAATAGTTGATAGTTATCAAGTGTAATTGAATTGATATCATTGATAACAGTTTGACACCTTTTGCAAAACATACTGACATTTTTGGGTAGTGGTTCTAAGGATTTGTTTGTCTGTTGAGAAGTTGATATGTTGCATAAACTTTGATCCTAAAGGAAAAAACAGTTAGTGGATAATTCCTTTTGTGTTTTGTCATCTTGGAGTTAGTGTTCATTTTGACAAGACTCACAGAAAGCTATTGAACATAAAATGGAATCACAGGTTCTGCTATGCTGCCCTTGGAAAGGTCCTGGGATCCAGTTAGGGCAAAGGGATTTAGAGAATGGGCTTGTCATTTAACACCTTGAGCAGCTGAGAAGCCTAAATAAAGCACAAGGAAATGAATCAGTGCTTATATTGAAACTCTTAATGGGAAACCAAGGAGATTTCCTAGGTTTTCTACATTGGAGGCAGCAGATTCTACCTACTCTAAGTCACAGTGAGAGAACTTGTTGGGTAACATTTGGGGGTTCCAGCTTAATAACTGTTAAAATATGTTGTGAAACTGCATTATCATGTTACTGCTGTTGTTTATACTAGCAAACCTACAGGAATACCAGAGTATTAATTAAATGTGCAGTCCCAATCCCACATGGGTGGAGTTCACATCTTCTTTGCCTTCCTTCTTTTCAGTCTTCACCATGCCCCTTCTCTTGTACCTTTCCACCAAACACACTGCATCCAAACACACTCCTACCAACTCTGCATCCTTCCAGTGTCTACGTCCTTCAGCCCTCACTGCCTGAGAGCCAGCTTTAGAGGCAGTCTTTGGCTGGCCTTTGCACTCCTGCTCATGGAAGGAAACAGCTGCTGTTGCTGGCTCAAGTTGTCAGAAGTGGTGCTTGCCAGGGGTTGCATAGGAGCAGAAGAAGGACGACAGTATTTCAAGGACTTGATTGTCTTCTCTCCATATGCTAAGATGGTAAAGTGTCTGAGAGACAGGTACAGATTATTTGAAACATAACAGTGAGCTCCTTATAAAAAAATCACATATTGTATTTATTTGATTTTTTTTATGTGGGGGTAAAGTGAATGGATTTTTCCTGACTATAGAACTGAAAAAAAGAAAGCACCATAGTTTACATTTTTCAAAAGTGCCCAATTGCAGATACTTTGGATGATTCCAGATAAATACTGCTCAAAAGAATGTTCTGTAGTGATGGAAAGTCCCAGGTTCACTCCATGAAGTGTGGAACTATGAACCATGTATTGCTAACACTTGGAATGTGGCGAGTTGAGTGGGGGGCAGTGTCAGCAAGCCCCCCACACTTGAGTGGCCACCATCTGCAAGCTCTGGGTCACTTGTAGTACCAATCTGATCCTGCTTTTACCCCAAGTTAACAGGCCACTGGAAGGGATCTCAGAATCCAGGAATGAGTTAGACTTCTGATTAGTTGTGTGAATTGGGTCGTATGAATTCTGATTAGTAGGTGTGAATTGGGACCAGGCAAAAGAGAAGGGCTAAGAACTACTTCTGACTCCCAGCCTTGGAATGTTTATGCCCATCTCTGTGAAGTGAAGCCACAGGGTCCTCCCAGCTCTCTAATGACACTCAGGAAGCGCAACTGATTTGCTGCTGTGCTTTTATTACACAGGTGTGCTTGAGTGAATCTGTTGCTATATAACTGGACTTGATTTCCAGAAGTTTAGGCAAGTAGCTTTTGGCTGCAGACCTCTTGGGGATGTGGTTGATTTTTTCCAGCAAGACTAGTTTCTGCCTGAAAACTATAGAGATTTTTCAGATGCATCATTTTTCCATCTTAAACCATTAGTATCTGTCACGAGTAGCAAAGATTCTTCGCAGCTATCCAAGAGCCTAGGCAAAAAATACAAAGCACCTTTTTAATATTAAAATAGGTCTAGGGGTACACGTTCATTTTCTTCAGAAAATAATGGATTATTAAGTAGGAAAATAATTGAGAATATTTGAATTTATGTTAAAGCAGAAAGTAATTGGATCTGAGAGTCTGGAACTCAAGCAGCTGCTTGGAGGCACACTTAAATATTGGCAGGCAGACACGTAGCCAAGAAGTTACTCTATAAGAAAACATCAGAATAAAAGAGATGAAAGGAAAAGTGTCACCTTATGAGCTAAAGATTCAAGAATGAATAACTTACAGTTTACATCTTGGAAGTTTTATAGTTCTTACTTCCTGTTGCACCTTGCTAAGAGAAAAAGAAGAGAGAATTTAGACTTCTAGGGGTAAAGGATGAAGACCCCACTCACTCTTTGTCATGACCACCAGGTGCATCACATTTCCTGGAGGGCAGTGAATCCTGACTCAGTTGAGTTAATTTATAAGTAGTTGATATTCCACTGTTACCAGGGAAATGGGTGGAGTCTAGCAGTATGTGTGAATTATCATATATTAAATGTTAAAATAATTGTTTTATTAGGATATCATCATTCATGAGCATAATGCACTCTATAGACAAACTTACATCATAGCTACCCCACACCATTTCTTTCCAGTGACTGAAAGCAAGGATTAGGGCACAAGCATCTCCTATTTAGTGGCTCCTGACACATTTCAATGCATTGCCTCATCTCATGCTCACAATGCCTGGGAGGAAGATGTTGCTGACATGTCTGCTTCATAGATAAATAAGGCTTAACAAAATTAATAGCACTTCTTATGAACATCCACAGCAACTATTACTGTGAATTGAAGATCAAGCGTCCTGGCTGTCAATCATAAGCCCCTTGAATGTATAATAAGAAAAAGGGTGGGGAACATAGATGTAATTCTTGGCATCCTTCACTGCTTTTCTCATCTGCAAATGGAATGTTAATGGACCTATGTAGATAGAGCAGCTTGAGAACCCAGGAGTCAGGCTTCTTTCCACAGTGGCTCTTAATCTCCTCTCAGATTTCCCTCATGTGTTTATCAGTTCTGTCTCAGGCCTCACACTAACCCTTAAAAAAAGAAGAGAGACACCTTTTTGGGATTCGTCATTGGAGGCATATGCAATAAATCCAAGTTTGCAATAAGATGTAGTCAGCTCCCAAGCAAGAAGAAATGGTGGAAGAAAAGGAGATTAATGCAGAGAAGAAAAATAAATGAAGGAACCTGGTTCAGGGTCTTGGGTGGGTACAAAAGGTACAAGTGTCTGACCCCTTTGTGTACAAGTTTGGCAAGATACGATGCTGCCTCAAACTTTAGCACTTTGTGAACTTTTGCTAAGTTTTCATTTGCCTGTGTGGTTAAAATCCCTAAGGAAGAATGACACCCACCCCCACAAAAAAGGGGCGAAGATATGTGGAACAGTGAGACTATATGTATGTGTTAGGGCCTCCTTCAAGATTTTTCAATCAGAGATCCTGGGCTTCCTCTGATGATCCCTAGGGCCTTTCTCGCAATAACGTTTTCATTATTTTGAGCTTTTATGAAAAGTGCTTTGTAAAATAAATGAATAGTATAAGAAAGATTATGAAGAACATTTGCCTTCTTAAGGGAATAAATTGTAAAGCACACCAGGAGCATTCATTTGCATATAAACAATGCAAATGCTATAGAAGCAGAGGAAGCTTGTTGTTTTAGGTGCTTTGGAAAGTTAATTACAAATCGTTTTTGTCAGTGTTGCTGGTCTATATATATTAGGATACAGTAGAGTTTCTTTCATTGTAAATATCCTGCCTTAGACTTCCTAATTCTGTTCAAGACAACTTGCTGCAAATGTATGGGATTGGTTTTCCAGGGACACTTTTGGATAATTCATCTTAACAGAGTCAGCCATGTTTGCTGAACCCCTTTCAGCCTCCTGGGTCCTGAGGTAGCAGAGTCCTCCTCATTGATGGCATTCTTAGTCCACCGATACTTGTAGATGCCGTTGTCTGCCCTCCTCCCCATATAACTGAGTGCTTCTCTGCACTCTGTCAAACAGACTACAACAAATAACAAGCAAATATTTCACAAAGCATTTTATTGGTGTGGACAGCTGCATTTCAGGTTTGGCTTCAGTGTGCACAATCTAGCCCCACCTCCCTGGATCTATACCCTATCCTTCCCCCACACACATTTCATCTTCTTGTGTGAACTCTTTTTCCCCTGGTTTCTCAAATCCTTCATTCTCCAGGCAGCGTCCTTCCCAGAAACAAAACGCTTATGATTTAAGGGTAGAGGTTTACTGGTGATCCCCTCTTTCAGCATGGGTTTTTTTCTCTTTTTCTACGTGGATACTGAACGTAGTCTGTATACATTTGTTGCATTAGGATGAGTTCAGGCAAAGACTTCTAGAGGAAGGAAGCATGCGTGAAGGAATGAAATCAGCTGGTCAGGAGGCTAGGGTGAGCTTCCCAAATGAACAGCAGCCCATGCAAATGGACAGGAGAAACCTGGCCAGCTCAGGGACCTCAAGCAGTTAGCAGAATCATAAGGGACCCTAGGAATTCCCAAGGAAATGATTGTTACAAAGGCAGCCTTAGGGCAGGAAGCAGCTGTGTCCTCAGTGTTCTTGAAGTACTAGGTGATAATGCAATGAGAACTCAGGAAGGCCCTACACGCCTCTACGATGACGACTGTGTTGTCTAAATGATGCCCAGTAGAGTACAAGTGCTGTACTGAGGGCCTAGCACAGATGTGGTTTGTGTGCAGAGAGAATGTCACCTTCAGGAGTGCCATAGGAGGCCAGTGGTGACAGATGAAAAAGAATAAAGAACCACAGTGAGGAAGCACTGGATTCCTAACTTTAAGTTTGGGAATGAAGGAAAAGAAGGAATAGACATCGGAGGTTTCCCACATCGGAAATGTGGTTTAACTTGGGTTACTATCATTCTATCTCAACATGTTGAATAAGGGTGTTGAGTCATTTATTTTTTATGATGTGCAGGTTAAACAAGTGTGTATTGTTTTTCTATTTTTAGGACTAGGTATTCAATGTAGGATCTTGAATTTGTGAGTCTTCTGACTCAGCCTGCCAAATGGCTGGGACAGTCGAATAAGTCATGTGGAAAATACTTTGCCCAACAGTGGGTTTTGTTGTTGTTGTTTTTCATTTGTTTTTCCCTGTTTACTCACTGGCTGACTGTCAGGAGCTAGGCATTTTTAAACCAGAGAATTTGACTTGTTTATGGTTTCAGTTTAGTGTGGAACAAATGAGTGGTCACCTTTGCTTTCATCACCTCTTTCAAGTACATGGTTTTCCTCCAACACCTTGAAGACACCTCAGGATGATCTACATTCATAAATCTCTGGTCATTTCAGAGATGGAATTATGTCCAGTGATTTTTAAGTAGTCTATGTAGAGATTTCTGATGTTTAGAGCAAAATTATCTATTCTTCAGGATCTGTCAGGATTAAAATGCAACAATGGTGGAGAAGCACAAAGAATAGAAGGTTTAGTAGCTTTTTGTTTTTGCCTGGCAATGACCATGCTGACCAAAGCACCAGTAGAGACTGTAAGTCACAGACCTCGAGTGTAGTCAACAGTCCTCCCACACGTAAACCTCTTCGTGGAAATGTGTGTTCCCTTTCTGAATGACTCCATTATTTTTTTCTAACAGTATCCAAAGAAAAGTCTCCATTGTCATCTAGCTACAGTGTCATCAGATGGTAGCAGTAGGAAGAGGGGTCCCATGTGTATGGCTGGTGGTTGTCATGGTGACATCAACTGAGCCAAGCAATTGGCAAGTGCTGGACACTGCTTCAGTTGTCTCTTCCAGTTGATCAGACTGAAGATTGATTCTCCCTCACCACAAACACAAGATACGTACTGAGTCCTTTTCTTATGCTTTTCTCCACTTTTCTATTTAAAGACATTTCTGAAAATACATGAATTATACAGCTTATCTCTCAGATGAAAAATACTTTTCTTCTTGGATTGGATGGCTGTGTATGTTTCAACTGAAATTCCCCATGCTCTTTGTGTCAAATGGGATTTGGACTGAAATATGAATGCACCATTCTAGCAATGGTAATAATACTGGGTACATGATTATACGAACTACATGGAATTGAAAAGCACTTTGCCTTGTAGTTACTGCTGTATGTTCAGGAAGGATCTCAGTAATCATGCTGACTGTAAAAAGGAAATGAATGATATTTTCCTTATCATAAGATTAGGTCATTAATATACTACTTTTCACTATGACACACCTGCTCACCCTCTCTGGTTCCCTCTAACAGTGCAGTCATGATAGGATTTCACAGTTTCGATCTTGTGGTGTCCTCAATATAATGTGCTCTAAACTCATTTTTCATTTGAAGTGCTCATCTCTGCAGTTTATAAAAATGGAATTATATTGGTTTGCTCCATGTGAACTTGTCACTATGTGTCACATTAAGTCATGAATTTGACAATGACTGCAGAATTTCCTTAGGTCATGACCGATGGTGGCAAAAATCAAATGTGATTTTTTTTTTCCAACAGCATGTATCTCTTTATAAAAAATGTTAAAAGGAGTCGTGGTTAGCAGGGTCATTCCAAGGCAAAATTGGAAGCTATTTAAAAGAAAACAGTATACAATATCTATTTTCAGGTGGTCTATAATTTTCTCAACAACACAGGAGAATAATATGTGACAGCAGTTTTCCTCAGAAAATAACATTTGAAGGTGCTTTACACCTGCATGTTTCTAAAGTGATTGATAGGATTTTATTTTGTAGATCTTGAATTTCCTGCATCCACTTACCATTAAGACACCTCTTTTGGAATGGGTAATGAAAATGAGGTACATATACATAATTAAATAGTATTCAGCCATCAGAACGGATGAAATTATGGAATTTACTGGTAAATGGATGGAAATGGAAAATTTAACATTGAGCAAAGTGTCTCAGACAGAAAGACAAACACCACATGTTCTCTCTTATATGTGGATACTAGTGCTGATATTCTTGTCAATGTATTTGGTTTAGAATAATTGTATGAGCCAGAAAATTTGAAAAGGACTAAAGAATGGGAAGCTGGGAAGGAGCGGATAAGCTGAAACCTTTTAAAAGGGGAGATTTAGGATCCCAAGACAAGGGTGAAGGAGGGAATCATTGAGAAAAATACATAGCAGGGAATAAGGGGATGGAATATAGGAGGGACAGAGGGACTTACAGAAATACGCTAATATTGTGGGAGGTGACCCCATAGGAACCTCATATGCTAATAATGTCAAAAATGTCTTTGAAAGAAAGGAATAAGAATAGGCAGCCCTTATACAGAGGAGCGCAGAGTGAGGAAAACAGGCAAAACAAAACCAAACTCCAAAGCTGACACTTAGAATCCAGTGACAATTAGAGACATACTAGAAGTAACAGGATGTTGTACTTCCTGATAAAATGTTGGTCAGAGGGGTCTCAAAGGAGGCTTCTGCCATTGTTCTTGCTTGCTCTCCAAAAAATCCATCAGTAAGACCCTATTACTGAAGATGTAACACAGATGGAGCACAGAACATGGCCAAAATATATCAAATGGAACTAGTCTGAGAAATTACTCCTTGCTGGATAGCTTATACAGTACCAAGGAATATTGTAAAAGCTACTGGGGAGGGAGAAATAATCACAGGCCTCATCAACTCATGAGATCTGCAAGCTGCAATAAAAACCACCATGGCAGCAGGTGATCGCCAGTGTAATAGTGGCATGAGTATCAAAGAGACAACCAACACCTCAGTGACTGAATTCAACACCCATCTGTCCGAATGGGACACATTCCTGTTACTGTTAACTAGAATGAGAACCTTAAAAAAAAGGAAGGAAATAGATCAGTAAGGAAAAACAGCCAATGAACCTATAGGTAGGGAGACAGTACACCAAACTACTCTGTAAGCAGTTACAATTATATTCATGATTTGAAGAGCACTTAGCACTCAGTCTAGAAATCTTGTTCTACAAGAGAGGAAGAGGATCTCAGAATCTCAACACTTGACAGGATGCAGCCTAGGCCAGTAGAAGAGCAGTGAAGTGGACAACAACATCAGCCATAATGCAGAGTACTGGTGACCCGGCAATGCTCACCCAGAATCAGGCCAACCTAATCTCTCCCCATCCTAAGGCATGGAGGATTTTGTGGAAAAGGGACAGTGAGATAGATTATAAGAACCTAAAGATGGGAAGGGCTATTGTTGGACAAGACATTCCATTCAAGGCAAGGATGTTGCATCCAGGAATTCATAGCAGTGACACTTGTCCTTACCAGACCTGCATAATGACTGAATTGCCGACTTGCCCCCATAGACTATGAAGAACTGAAGAGAGATAAGAACACACAGGGGAAACTTTAGAGATTAGAACTGGACGGATGAAGGGAAATGCTCCTACCGGTGGGGTGGCCCAAGAAGGGGCAACTTGGTATGTCACAAAGGCCTGAATTCCCACAAGAGTAGACAAGCAAGAAGGAACCTTGGGGCCATAGAAATGGCCAGGTAGGAAGATGGGAGGAAGTGGAATAGACTGGTGAGGGGAAGTGAGAATGATGGCGGAGAGGGGGAGAAGATGGAGGGAAGCAAAGATAAAGTACTCAAATGCTCGTAAAAGTAAATAATATTAATAACAGTAATGACGATGACACCTCCTGTATAATGAGTAACAGGATTCCACTGAAAGATTTTGTCCTTCATGGTCACCTGGGCCACCTTCTTCTAACAACTTTAGACCTAATAATCAACTACTGGGAACCAATGCTAGGACCCCTCCTGATTTCACTGTTTCAACTGGATTTATCCCTAATAGCTGTGAGAATGTGCCGTTAACAGCTGGCTTAAGACTCACCTTTATAGCAACAGTAAATGAGGAGATGGCTCAGCAGGTACGCGCTTGCCTCCAAGCCTCATGATCTGAGTTCAAGCCCTAGAACACACACGGTAGACGAATACACCTGCAGGTTGGTCTCGGGCATTCTCAGGTACACTGTGACTTTCCCGCCCATGCCCATACACACATGTACACACAAATAAATAAACATACAAAAAGTTTTCAACTTCAAAAAGAGAGCTGTGGGGATTGCGTAGTGTCTGAAGGGGCAGAGCAGCATTCGCACACTGTGCCGGGTGACAACGGCAACAACCACTAGAAACAAAGGAAGACAAGCATTCCCTCAACGCTATGGATTGAATCATCACTTCTTTTGAGAAAAGTCAGAAGTATTCTTTTTTCGTCATTTGCTTAACAAAAACTTTTAGTAGAGAATGAAGCCTATGTTGGTTAAAAATGTAAATGCTATGGGCTGCTGTCAGCTCCAGGAAAGGGCCCTAGGGTGACAGTATCCGGAATTTAAAGATATGTGCACACAACATGCCCAGAGTAAAAAACTAACTTTCATTTTTACACCATTTGGATTGGATTTAGTATCTACAGCAAAAGGGAAAATATGTAAATTTTCTTCTATCATGTGGAAATGGCTTTGAGTTATTATATACAAAAGTTATCCAGCGTCTCAAAGATTTATTATTTAGGACCAGGTGAAATGGCTGAGTGTGTAAGGTGTTGCTGTACAAACATAAGGAGTTGAGTTCAGATTCCCCACACCCATACCCACATAAAAGCAGGCTGTATCTTGATACATGCCTGCAATCCCAGCGCCAGTGGGGGGAAGTGGGGAAAATAGACAGAGAGCTCTCTGGAGCGCCCTGTGGTTGAGAAGTCTTGCTTCAAAAAATGAGATAGTAGACTAAGGAGATGACAGAGGAATTAAAGCCATTGCCTCCCAAGCAAAAGAATCTGAATTCAGATCTTCAGATCCCATATGAAAATGCCAGGCAGAAATGACCCTGGCCTGTAATTCTAGCCCTGAAAGGGGAAGCCCGTGAAAACTCAGAGAAAAGCAGGAGGTGGAGAAATCTAGGATGATTCCCAGGGTTACTCTTGAACCTCCACGGACATACACACACACTCAAGTGTCCTCTTGTGCGCACACACACCACACACACTACATGTGTGCACAAAAAAAGAAAGAAAAAAACAAAAAAAAAGATAGAGATAAAGGAAGACACTTGACATCCACTTTAGCCTCCACACACAGGCACAGACATGAATATGTGCACACACACACACCACACACACACACACACACACACACACACACACACAAATACATATTATCAAAAGATATAAATCCAGCCTTATTTAAGTTTAAGAGTTAAGTTGATATGGGGATGGAGGGAGGCAGAGTTTAAGAGGGGGCGTGCCTACACACATATTATGAAAGGTAAGACTATTCCCTTCTGTCTTACAGCCTGAAGAATAAGTAGTGAAATCATCAGTCACAACATAAGAGAAGACGCCACAGTTTCTCTGCAGTGGAATTGCTTCTCATGCACCAGAGGAGGATCCTGTCTTGAACAATGAACATTTCTTATAAGGATTCGCAGATTAACACATGACCAATCTTGGTTTTGGAAAATGAAAAAATGTTTCTTTTTTTTCTTTATTTTGAAGTAAGCTATGATATTTGGATGAGTTTTTAAAACTTTTTTCCTGATACCATATTTAGCTTAGGTTCTATGTTATAATCATGCAGCAACCAGTTGGAGCATTATTCAAGCTTACAAAGTAGAAAAAAAATTTCTAGCTAATTTCCTCAGCATATAATGATTCTGTGAAGTCCTTCATGACCGTCACGTAGATCACCTCTTTCCGGACAGAAGCATGCTCTTGTCATCGAGTTCACACAGTCGGTGACAGCGCACAGAGCTGGAACAAATCATGACTGGCGGAAGACAGACACAGGACAATTACCCCTCCAACCACAAGCCTCAAGATCTCTCCAAAAGCACAAGAGCTGGTAGAAGCAGGGAGGAAGCTTCGAGTCTTCCAATCCCTCTAGAAAACAGCTTCTCTCGGGAAGCCAAGTCCTCTCTGTAAAGCTGCCAAACCCTAGCTCAAGAAAGAATTAGTTTGCTTGCATGATGATCCGCTTAGGCAATGAATGCGTCTTCACGGCAGTTGACCTTGGTAAAATGCTTTTCCGAAGGAATCCACGGGAGAGTTACAAGCCTCAGAAATGAGTTGGGAACAGATTGTTCTTACGACGTTGGCCCAAACTATGGGCTTTAATTTCAGTCCCTGACAATTTGGGAGAATCTGAGTACTTACTGAAGAAACAGCACTACTGTATGGCATCCATGGGAGATCTGGTGACTGGGGAGAATTCCCCCGAATAGGGGACAGAGCCGAGAATGGATGCTCTAGGTGGACTATATGTACCTACAACCATGCAGCTCTTTCTGGAGCTTTAACTCCTTGAGCGATAGAACCGGTGCCCTGCAGGGACACAGATCTCCACTGGGATGCTCGCAGAACCTGCATGACCACGGAGACAACTGATGACCTGCGGGTGCCAGGGATTCTGGACATCCATTGGTGTAGAAGGGAGAGTAGTGGTGGGCACAACCAGCGAGCAATAAATGAAACGCCACAGAGGTGTTGTTACTAAGGTGCCTGCCTGCCAGGATGGAATCCTGGGCAGGATGCGTGCGGCGAGGGGAGGGGGGGAGAAGGACTGAGCCTTGCAAAGAATTTTATTTTGCTGTTTTAGAAAGAAGCACACAACAGAGCTACCCACCTCCAGTGATGGCTTTTCTGCAAATGTGTGAATTAAAGCTTTATTTGTGAATTCTGCTGTACAGTAAGCATTGTTCATGTTGAAAATGTCTGTGTTTAGTGCCTGAACTCTTGCCCTGAAGTGTTGTGTTTATTTTTTTAATGATCTAATATAGAGAAACCTATGAACCTAGATTTCCTTTGCTCTGCAGAGAAGCTATGTGAGTCCTTTGCAGAAAAGTGGGGCAGATAGGTCAATTCAAGGTGTCTCATCTAAATGCCTGCATTCTTTGATGACCTGCCACAAAGACCCCTCTAAGAAGTTTTGGGTTGACTATTCTCCAATGTCTTTATTTTCACCATGCAGATAATGAAATTATCACTCTAGCACACCGTGAAGATGAAAACATTCCCAGTTTTCTTCAGGAAAGCCAATAAATGCTCTTTATATTCCAATAACTCTTAAATAGAGACATCTGTACTTGGGAAACTGTTGCTCAGTGTTTGTTTTTTACTTCTGCCCATATGTCTGCTTCCTTAAGTCATACATAATACAACTTTCCAGTTTACTTTCCAGTTGTATTATGAACAGATGGGATGGGTTTGAGGTATTTCCAAATGACCAGTTAATTCTAATAGGGAGGCATCACATGTGGATCCTTGTCCCCTACACAGTCAGGTGGCAGGAAGCAGTTGCCTCACATGGCCCGACAGCTCCCAGGGAAGTTCTTTTAATAATAGCCCAGCCAAAGAAGGAACAGGAAGAGCTTTCTATATTATAAGTCTTGAATGTATCTTTATTGCTTAGAGTATGTTAACTAGCCATGCTCTGTCATGTTGAAGTTTTGTTGTAGTGATGGGAAAGTTAATTCCAAATTAATACAGCATCATGCCTAATGTACCTCTCATATTAGATTAAAACTATTTATATTTAAAAGGACAGTTGCTAACAGTGTTTTCCTCCTTCTCCTCTCTCCTTTCTCAATGGGGCAGTCTTAAGAAGCAACTTAGGCCTTTGTGCACACGCTCTACCACTGAGCTACATTCCGAGTTCAGTCTTCCTTCATAAAGAGCTAAATCACCCCTGTAATCCTGATAATGTAATTTAGATTTGCTCTACAAAAAAAAAAATCTTCCTCCTTAGTGCGTAAGTAAGCTTCAGGCTGGCACCTGTGCCACTGGACATAAATGCCATGTCAGTGAAGCCCGAATTAATGAGCTTTTCTTATATACAGTCTCCACAGTCCAGTGGGCTAAGAAATGCGATCAGGAAGCAATCTGTTAAGCAGCAAGTGCTGCAGAGATTCCTGCTGCTGCTAAAGGCAGCCATAAAACTCAACCTCTGCTGCTAGCCTGCAAAGACCAATAGGGTGTGTTTCTCATTGCCTTAGATGACTTAGAAACATAAATTAAAACAGTAAGGATTTTCACACTTTCTACTGGAGTGAGTTCATTATTAGATCACATCCAAAGACAATGGGACAGATGCTCAATGCTAAAACTCTTACAGGAAGATTGAGCCCAAAGGGAGCAAATGTGAACACTGAATACCAGCCCCCCAATAAAACTAGTAGGTGATAAATGCACTCCTACTTTCCATGCTAAGTATCTAGCATTCACCTGATCAGCTGTTGAAAGAGATATTTTTCTTTGGTGAGAATAAGAATTGTCTGATCAACATTTATTGTGGTATAGATGCTTTTCTTCTAGTTCTTAATTTATTGAAATCGAGGCATGCTAAACTACCTCATAGGTTTGTTGTGTGGATTAGTTAATAAATAACTGCGTAGAAACAGAAATCTGCATGTAAATGCTGCCTTAATTTGTTTTCTCACTAAAGATGTCCCTGTCAATCAACTGTCTGGACGTCTCTGTGTCCTAATCATTTCCACATACTTAACCTCCAGTGAAAACACAAGGACCTGGTGTGATAGAAAGATACCACAACCTCAAGGCCTGCCTGCGCCACAAAACAGAAGAAAGGCTGCTGCACCCATGAACTCACTGCAGTCACATATACTTCCACGAGACCTGCAGGAGATGTGGCTCATCAGCATTGGAACCCTGAAGGGGAAAGATCTCAAGGGGCTCCACGCCTCTCTGAGAGACTACTGAGGGTTAACGCTGGAAGGAGAGCGGCCTTCCTCAATGTACACCCATTCATAAAACATCCCTGCCCCAGCAAGTGCACAGGCATTTGCAGTCCCAGAGGAAGCTAAGTAGTCAACACAGATGAAGCAGGAAGGACTGATAGGAAAGAAGAAAGCCTGTAGCATGAAAAGGAGAAGATAGTAAAGGGGAAAAACAAATTCTCCACAAATCATAGCAATAAAGCATGCCCAGATTGATACATACACACACACACACACACACACACACACACACACACACACACACACACACACAGAGGAATAAATGAGTTTAAACCAAACAGTGAGATGAAATCCATGTGTGGGTGCCAGAGAGACAGAAGGTTTATCCTTACTTTCGTATGCTTTTATTTCTACTTTATTCATTGATTTCTGTGTCTATTGACTGTGTTTTCATGAGACAGGGTCAAAAGGTGGAACCCTAGCCCTTCTTGCCTCAGCATCCTCAGAGCTGGGAATGCGACACTTTTACAATCTCAACAGAGCTTTTCAAAAATTCTGGAATAGTTTTACATTCTAATAGTGCAAATGTCTGTTGTGGGTGCTGATTTACTGGAAACGTTAAAGTGGCTGCAAGCTCACACCTGTGATGCTGATGCCCTTGTCCCTTCACAGGTAGAGTGACAGACCTGGGAAGTTGTGGTCAGATGTGTGTTTCTGAAAATCTGTGAGACTGTCTGTGCAGGAGAATATCACCTTAGCTGTGTTGTCCTGAAAAACTGTTGTTTGTTTCATCTTTCCTTCTGTGTGTGTGTGTGTATGTGTGTGTGCATGTATGTGTATGTATGTGGTGTGTGTGTGTGTGTGTGTGT
Source organism: Typhlomys cinereus (assembly GCA_023101885.1). Taxonomy (NCBI): domain Eukaryota; kingdom Metazoa; phylum Chordata; class Mammalia; order Rodentia; family Platacanthomyidae; genus Typhlomys; species Typhlomys cinereus. The sequence goes on along the minus strand of JALPQD010000358.1, from coordinate 1,889,347 downwards.
ATGCATGTATGTGTATGTATGTGTGGTGTGTGTATGTGTGTGTATGTGTGTGTGCATGTATGTGTGTGTGTGTGTGTGTGTGTGTGTGTGTGTAGTGTGTGTGTGGTGTTCCTGTGTATGGGGGTGCCATGCATCTGGAGGTCAGAGGAGAACTTGGATGCCATGCCTCCTTGGGAGCTGAGTACCCACGTTGTTTTTGGACACACAAGCTCTCACTAGTCTTGGGCTCACCCCGCAGGCGAGGCTGGTGGCCCAGCCGCGCTCCAAAGCTATGACTGTCCCTGCCTTCCCATGTCATGCCCAGACTTCGCTCGTGGGCTCTATTTCAGGTCCTCATGCTTGTAAAGCACTTTACGGCCTGAACTATCTCCTAGACTTTAACTTTTTTTTAATGTAGCCTAAAAGCAAAGAAATGTTGCTAATAATATCCTCCAAGTTCTCAGAGACATCATCTGGAGGCCCTACAGTAACTAGCTTAAAAGTCATTTGAGCATTGACTCTACTCGTACCCAGTTTCCCTGCAGGATTAATGATTCCTTAATCGCTCTCACGAGGAGTGGTTTTACCTTTTAATTTCAGATGCTTCAACTTAATCAGTAATTCACTTTGACCTTTGAAACTCATACTCTATAATCTTCAAGTTATGTGAGTGAGAGGAAAATCCAGTTTCATGTCCATCCCACTCATTAGCAGGTGACATTGTTTCTGAAAAGCAGCTCATCTGCTGACAGGCTAAGTCACCTGGGATGTCCCCAGTCCAGGCCCGCATTCTCGGGGTCAGGGAGGGCTAAGGATGACTCGGTTTCAGAGAGTGGATGCTAAATTAGAAAACCCTCACTACATTGTATTTAGGATTCATTTTGCAAAATCCCTGCCAATCTGCCACTGGAACTGCTGGTTTTCAAATAATTAAACGTCCAACAATAAAATCCTGAGTAATGGAAAGTTTGCTTATGGTACCAAAGTTCTGCTTTGAGACCGGTCTTAATGAGTATGCACCTGCTTCTGGAAATTATGTTTCTCAATGGATGAGGGCATTAACCAGATTGTCACGTGAGTACTGGTGACTTTATTGTTGTCATATCAAGAATTTCCACACTAAGTCCACTTCATCTTCTATTCCTTACTCCCGTGGTAAGTCACCAAGAAAGTAAGAATGGACAGCTGTGAGTTCCAAGGAAATTGTTTTATCTGGGCATAAACAAAGGAGTAGAAATACTTCCCTGCTTGATCAAGAAAATAATCACTTTGAAGGGACGGAGAGTCATAGAATAAAAGACAATGTGCCAAGAAGACAGCTTACTGCCACCCACCAGCAGACACCTTGGCAGCAGTCTGGAGCCAACTCACCCAGGAAGGGAGGGCCCCACGCCCTCTTGGCCCTTCATGGCTCTCTAGCCTTCCTTCTTCATTGAGTAAATGCTGCCCATTCTTTTTCTGTCAGTGTGACTTTCTCAGTCACCGCCCTCAGGAACACATTCAGAAGTTTGGGATGTCTTATCTTTTTCACCTCTCCTCTACCATTCTGTTCAACTAGGAAAAAGTGTGACTCAAAGCAGGAAGATAAAACCAGTACGTGGAAGACGTGTGTCACTTGGCAAATGTTTTTAAAAGCTAAGAAATTCCCCCCTTCCCAATTCTTTTAAAAAAGATTTATTGTTATTGTTTTTTAAAAATCAATTTAAGGCCAATTATAAGCCTACTTCCGGCCTCTTCGTATAAGCCATATTTCTCAGTGTCCTTGGGTTTAGAGAGTTTAATTGTGAAAGCTAACCAAGTGTCCTTTCTGAGTGCTCCCCGGGGTGCTGTAATGAAGTGAGGGTCTCCCAGGACTGTTGTAGGCATTTGCCCCATAGAAAATGCCTAGGTAGGAAGGACTCAATACTTGAAGGATTTTTTTTTTTGCCTTTTTCTTCTAGTTCAAAAACTGCCCAGTTTCCCATGTGCTGATGACCCTTCTCTGTGTACTGGGATTCAGCCTTATCCATTTCACACATCCACTCTTTCCAGTTGTTTAAAGACTGACTCACCACGGATATAAGGTAAGGAAAAGCTCAAACTCCCCTCTCAGGAAGGGTCTGGTATTATCTGACTCATTCTTGAGGTTTAAAGAGATCATTTTTCTTTTGAAATTACTTTTTTACTTTCATTTTTTTATTATTTATTATTTATTCAATTGTGCGCGTGTGTGTATGTATGTATGTGTGTGTAGAACCACGGGTGAATTCGGGAACCACCATGGACCGCCTCCACCTCCTCCTTGTTTACTCTGCCCCGGGATTCACAGGCTCCGCCCTACGAGGACCAGAAATGCAGGCCGCCCCCCCGCTTCCGCCCAGCGTCTATATGTGGGGTCTAGGTTCAGAACTTGGGCCTTCCACCTGCAAGGCAGAGGCTTAACCCCTGAGCCACCTCTCCAGCTCTCTCATATTATTTTTAAACATTTATTTATCTTGTGTGTGTGTGTGTGTGTGTGTGTGTGTTTAACTCCATGCCATGACATTTGCTTTTCTTCTTCCACCATGTGGGTTCCAGGGATTAAACTCCGTTATTATGCTTGGTAGCAAGTGCCACTTGGCGAACTACCTTGCCAGCCCAAAATTATCTTCATTTGTCAAACTTCTGAGAGAGAGAAAAAAAAAAGCTTAAAAAATAAAGAAAACATTTACCTCTTTGAAGACTGGTGATCTAGATTACAACCAGTGTTGTAGTTTGTCTGCATGTTGATAATAAGTCCATAACCAAGCAAGCGACATAATGGACAAGGGTTTTATTTTTGCTTGAGTTTGGTTCATAGTCCAGTTTGGCAGGAGAGTTCATACCAAAACCAGGAGCCAAGGCAATTGGCCACACCGTATCCCTAGGGATTCCCGAGAAGGTCAAACCTCCTCACCTGCCAGAATTTGAGTCTGACAACATACATAGACGTCTACCAAACTACTGAACCAACCAACTGTCTCCATCTTATCCACTTGCCTAGAGAATGATGCCACCACTGTGGGCTGGGTCTTCCCTCATCAATTATATCTCAGTGATATAATTGATAATCTTCTGCAGACGTGTCAAGGGCTTGCCTTAATTACCAATGCTTCACAAATTGCTTAAAGTTTCAGCCCTGGATTATCATGTTAACATCCATATCTGATTCGTACAAGCGGTAATGGAAGTGTGTGTGCGCTGTGTTTCTCAAACATACATGTGCTACTTTAGGACTGGCTTAGTGATCACAAAGTCCTGAGCAGAGTGTGCTTCAGGATGATTTGCAGAGGGGACGGCTGGGTTGAATGATTTGCAGAGGGGACGGCTGGGTTTATAATGCTATTCTGTCATTGCTTTGTTTGAGTCTTGGATACACGATGTGGATTTTCTGAGCTTCATCTACTCATGGTCTTTGATTTTTGTTTTCCAGTTTGGTTTGCATGTTGGGTGGAGGATGGTGACCCTAAATTCATGTGAGTGCTAGAATTACAAGTATGCACCCTGTGTCTAGCTCATAGAGTGCACATTCTTACAAGCTTCTGGGAAGAGAAGATTGTTATCATTTTTCTTGTTATCTTGAAGTATTGGGGATGGAGCACAGGCCTTGAGCAAGCTAGGCAAGCCCTCTACCACTGAGCTTTGCCCTCACTCTGAGTATTCCTAAGCAGAGCTGAAAAGGTTTAGCATACTCTGTATATCTTCTTCCCAACCAGCCAATGACCTAGTAAGAGCCTAATGTGATACAGAACTCTCTGGTGGAGATCTGGATGTAAGCTTCCGGGAAGAGCTTCCCGGAAGACAGGACATCAACGCATTCCAGAAAGCTGCCCCTGTGGGGCCCAGAAGAGTATTCTGCTGTTTCCCTTTGCATCCATCCTCATCCTTGCCAGTGACCCTTCATTTCCCGTGCATCTCTGTCCACTGTTGGCATGAGACACTACACACGTGTGGCTAGACAACGTGCATTCTCATTGACAGTCTGGGGGCAGCTATTTAGGAGAACATGTGGCAGTACCATAGATGTGCAGTGAGTGTATCAGCACATTTCCATGCACAAACACACACACACACACATACACATATGCATATTAGCATGAATATTATGATATGACCTTTTATCTTGACTCTGCTTTTGTCCTTTGGTGCAAGACAAAGACCTAGTGGCATATTATTTACCTCTGTTCCTTTGTCTCATGATAGGAGCATTTGACTATAAAAGTAGGGCAGGATTTATAACGGCCAGGCTGTCTTAGTGACAAGAAACGTCAGGCACATATTACTGAGTCGTAAACTTGGTGAGATGGAGTCTTGCCTACAATGTAAGCCAGCTTTCTGCCTAAAAGCCCACTCCAGAAAGCTACTCAGTGGCACAAATATTCATGAGCATCTCAAAGCTCAGATTTGCAAAGCTGCCTGTCCCTTAGCACCTGAATTTGATGTGCTGATTGGAGTTCTCTGTTCTTGTTCAGATGTAGACCTTATAATTCAAATAGTTCTCGACATAGTGGGTGCCAGAGAAATGGACATGAATTTAGGCATTAGAGGGGGGAACAAGTGAATTTCTCAGAGTTGGAACCAGGCGACTTCTGCCTAGTCCCTTTGGGACATAGCAGATCTGCATATCCACGAGCCAATGAGAATGCGCTTTGACTTTGAGTGAGGAATGGGAGAAGACAGCTGCCCTACCACCTAGAGCCCTGTGCTATCCACCTTGACAGACACTCAAGGGCCAATAGTCTCTGTAGAAAGTCTTCAGTAGCTTCGAGCCAACCTCTTGCTCTTCTCAGAACCCTACTTCTTGGTTGTCCTGTATTTGTGTGAAAGGCAAGGAGAGAGATGGGGGGGGGGAGAAAGACACAGAGTTATATGTTGGAGATAAGGGGAGACATGTGGAGAGACAGAGAGGAAGATGTCATTCAAAGTGCAGATGTGTATTTCTCATCAAGCTCTGACAAGATTCATCCTGTTATCTCCTGTCTCTGAGATCTAAGTATGGAAAGAGAGCAAGAAAGTGAGAGTGAGAAGCAAGAGAGTAAGCGTATGTCTGTGTGTGTGAGAGAGAGAGAGAGAGAATAGGATGTGTGTGTACATTTGTGTGTGTGTTTACGTGTGCATGTGTGCATGTGTGTGTTCATACACACAGAAAGGGTAGAGAAGAATTTATCACATATCTTTCTCTTTCATGCTCTAGCCAATCCTAGGATTATAGGTGCATGTACAACATTCCTGAGTTTTTATGTGGACTCCGGAGATTTGAACTTGGGTCCTCATGGCAGTGCTACAACTGTTCTTATACTCTGAGCCATCTTCTTAGACCCTTCTTTCAGTACTGATGATGTGTCCTGCTGATTTTCCCCTGAAGGAGTGAGCCCTGCTCTTCTGGCTGGCTTCCTTGTGCCAGCCATTCTCAGCTTGCACCATTCTCCCAGCTAGGAGTGTTCTTACCATGTGTGGATGAAACCTTGAAGACTGGTAGAGAGAACAAAGGAGGGATGCATTGATGAGGCTTGCACATGATTATAAAAGGCTGGTTTCAAGGCTGAAGATCTCACTCAGATCGCTCACCGACATTTGCCTTATATGGTTTGCTCCCCAACCCCAAAATGTCAATTTTCAGTGTCTCAAAAGTTTGAAGAGAGTCACCATTCATGGCAGTCACCACAAATGACCTTGACATTCTGCTCATGTATGAGGATGAGCGAGGCACAGGGAGTGTAAGGGAATTAGCTAGGTGTCAACCATATTCAACGACAGAGAAAAATGCACATTTTAAAAAACAAACTTTTTCCTTTCTCCAGGGTTGACCTCTGTGGGTAAGATGGGGAATCAGCAATGGAACTTCAGGTACCAGCCACTATATAAACTATAAAGTCAGTGGAATAAAACAGCTGTATTTTACTGCCGAGCTGTGCTGAATCACTGCCCAGAACAACGCACTATCATAAACACCAAAGCCCTGAAGCTTCCTTATGTTTTATCCCATGAACTCAGTGGCAACGGGGAGCTGTCCCCTACCATCTCCACTCACCTCTCATGTTATATGGCCTCTGGATCATTTACCTTTAATTTTGTATATATAAAATTCTCTAAGATGTCCCTGGCCTCAGTTGGTCATGGCAAAAAGGACTTAATTTTACAATCCAACGCATTCAGCAATGTTAACTAAGAGCATAACATCCAAGATTGAGCTCAGTATGTGGCTTCAGGGAAGATTTTACTGACAGACTGCATCCTGCATCCTAGGATGACTGACTGCCTCCTGATCCAAAGCACAGATGTGCTTGTGTGTCCATCACGTACAAGAACCTTCACGTTACCCACTGTCTGTGAGAATGTGCCCCAACAGGGTGCCCTGAGAAGCCCACTGGTCCCAAAGGCATAAAGAAACCTCACATGTCAGAGCCCTAAGCAAGGAAATGAATAGTATTCTTTAGTCCGGGTGTGGGTATATTAAGAAGTGTCTGTATGGCCCTTCTCACATCAGAAGCCATCCTTGAGAGAAGAAAAAAGCCACAGCCTTTTGTCACCTAGGCTTTGTGAATGCATAGCTGTGATCCACACCTGCATGGCTGTATTCCACACACACATGGTTGTACTCTAAGTCTGCATGGTTGTGCTTCATGCATACATCACTGTTTTCCTTACTTGCATGGTTGTGCTCTGAGCCTGCATGACCGTGTTCCCTATCTGCATGGCTGTAGTCTGTGCCTGCCAGACTCTTCCAATCCATCAGTCTGTAACAGACTCACTATGGAAAAGGAACATTACACCACACCAGCTGCTGTGCAGAGTGCCCTCTTGGTGCTGCATGGCACAAAGGGATCATCCCATTTAAGGATGTGGAAAATAGCATACTGAGGAAAAGAATTGATGCCCACAGCAGGGACATACTCCCTGGTGTGATAGCAGTTGTTAGGATGGGGGAGTATAAATTGCCTATTTGACAGCACTGAGCTCCTATGAGTGTGCATTGAATTTTTATGTTAAAAATCTTTGAAAAACAAGGCCAACAAAAACATTTGTTTAAAAGTCCTTTGTATCACTTAGTCAGGTATTTAATTTCTCTGGTCCTCAAAGCTACAGGCAGCAGACACTTTCCTTCAAGGGCAGGGGAAGTAAAATCCCTTTGAAGAGGAAGTCCTAAGAGATTTCTTGAGCCACTTTACTTCTAAAATGATGAGACTGGGGCAGGAGAGGTGGCTCAGGGGTTAAGCCTCTGCCTTGCAAGCGGAAGGTCCTGAGTTCGGATCCTAGACCCCACATATAGACGCTGGGCAGAAGTGGGGGTGCCTGCGTTTCTGGTCCTGGTAGGGCGGAGCCTGTGAATCCCGGGGCCGAGTAAAGAAGGAGGTGGTGGAGGCGTCCATGGTGGTTCCTGAATTCACCCATGGTTCTACACACACACACACACACACACACATACACACACACACACACACACACACACACACATACACACATACACACGCACGCCCATACATGCCCACATGCACACACGCACAATTGAATAAATAAAATGATGAGACCTGCAAGCTACCCATTGTCACATTGGCGTTTCAAAGAATAACAGTGCTCCCTGGGAATGTGAAGGCACTCTATTGCTTCTGCCTTGCAGATGAGGAATGGAGAACTGAACTCTGAACAGGTTTGGCTGTGTGAATACCCTCTGCTGACTGGAAGGAGTGAGTACAGCTGGGAAGGGAGAATTTGGGAAAAATCAGGACTTTAAAGAAAAGACAAAATATTTCAGAAATTTATAAAGCAGCATGGCACTGGTTGTGAGAAGAGTGGAAGCACTTGTTGTGGTATCCAGCCTTAAGACATGTCGTGACCCCCAGCATTAAGGACATGTTGTGACCCCCCCAACTTTAAGGAGAGGTCGTGACCCCCAGCCTTAATGACATGTCGTGACCCCCAGCATTAAGGACATGTTGTGACCCCCAGCCTTAAAGACATGTCGTGACCCCCAGCATTAAGGACATGTTGTGACCCCCCAACCTTAAGGACATGTCATGACCCCCCCAACTTTAAGGACATGTCGTGACCCCCAGCCTTAAGGACAAGATGCTGAGTTTGCACCATGCTTCCAAGGCTTCCCCCACAGCCTGTGGAAGGCTCAGGCACCAGATTTACAGCTTCAGATCTGCCACCAACTCTGAGGTACTGGTAAAGATGATTTTCCTGTGCACACAGCTGAGCTGGCACAAGCGGTTCTTAAAGTCCTGCTCTAGTTGGTTCCTCCAGCCTGTACTCCTGCCTTGTCCCTACATGTGTCTGGAGAACACTCACGCTTGTCTGGTTACCCCCTCTCCATCCTCCCTCTCCTATGTACACCTTGTCAGAGCAGGACTTTATAAAGCAACAGATGCAGAAGGAATCTTTTTGGCCTTTTCCATTCTGTAGTGGAAACTCACTACCACACATCATTGGGATGGTTAAGCTTGTCCTGGCAAGGACTCTGCAGAGAAGCCATCTAGGGATCCCAATAATCAGACATCAGCCATGACATGGAAATGGCTAAGTCTAGGAGGAGATTAAGTGTACTGAGAAAGCAGCAAGGACTTAAAGGGCTGTGACCAACAGTAGACTTGCCAAGGCAAGAGGGCTGAAGGACTATAGAAAAAACATCCGAACGCTCTCGCTAAGTCAGGTGTGATTGAGGAAAGTGTTGCTATCCAGTGGGCAGTCTTCTCATGGACGTATCACAAAGATTAAGGAGAGTATCAGGAGTGGCAGGAAGGACTGGAAAGAGAGGACTGGAACCCAGGCATTTCAAGTAAACAGGAAAAGCTTCTAAGACAACAGGAAGCTCTGCTGTGCTTGCTATGGCTTTCAGGTACACCCAAGGGCACAAGACTAAGAATCTATTGCAGGAAGCTGTACTGGGTAGGTACAAATTGCCCCTCAGATTGGCAGATATTGAGCAAAAATGAGAGCCTTGAGGGAACACATGCATGTGGAGACCGCACAGAGTGGAGCAGAACAGAATGGAGGGCATGACCTTATCAATACACCACAAGCACAGCCAAGAGCCGACTAAGGCCAGAGCAGGGGCTCAAGCACTAGAACCAGCTCCCAAAACATCCGCATGTTCTTCCAGTCTGCTCTGACTTTATTCCCGGTCTCTGCATTTCAGAGGGTTTTTCTGTTTTGTTTCGTTTTGTCTCTAGATCTTCGAACTCTGCCTGCAGACACTTACAGCAGATCATTGGCAGATCTGTGTCTCTAACTGCCAGAGCAAATGGTCAGCTACAGGACTGAGAAACTGAGAAGGCAGCTGGAGGCTCTCAGGAACTGCGGAGTCTGCCTCAGTGGGCGCAGCTGCATGGGATGGTTGTGGGGATTTTGGGAACTGGGACAGAAGCTGAGGAGAAATGGATAGACTGTGCCTGCCAGTGTCACATTAGACCATTCTATCAACTCCCAGTCCTGTGAGGCGAGCCCATTGCAAGGACAGGTCACAAGGAAAGCTGTGCTCATCACAAGCTTAAAGTTCTAATTAGAAGAGTATTTGCTAATCACATACTTGGTATTTGAATATATGTATATAGAAAAATGCAGGGCCGAGCGACAAAATGGAATAGTGCTAAAGTAATGTAGAGCTCTCCAACACACAAATGAAGGGCTGTTTGTTTGCTGCAAGTCCTGCTTTTCACTGAAAATAACTTGTCATGTCAATTTCCACTAGTAGCTTGTGAAATATTCCAGGCCAGTTCAAGCCATCAGCAGGAGTCAGCTAGTATTCTAAAGATCTTGAGACTTTCATCAGTTTTATAGTATTTGCCCTTTTTCTCCTGAAGAATTCCCCCTCCTCCCAGATCTGGAGACAGAAATGAAATCAAATTACTCTGTGAGGTGGAGCAAGGCGTTTGTCATGTACTTGCAGAAGGCGATATATCATGCATGGATCTTCAATGAGGAAAGTCAGCTAAATATAGGAACTTCAACAAAAGAAAATCAGTTAGACCTCATTAATCCTCCTCCAAAAGTAAGCAGAAATGACTTGTATGAGAAACCGAAGGCAGAAAACTGATTACATCCTCTCGTTGGTTGCTGGTGTAATTGTCTTAGAAACATGAATGCCATGAAACATGCAATGCAGATGATAGATGGGGAGAAATAATTAACAAAAACAATACTAACATCAGCCTCAGATTTAGTGAAGTCCAGTGAATCTGAGAGAAAGAAAGCTTGTTGGCAGACATGCCTTAACCTAACCCCTACAAGCATCCTTCTCTAAGGACAGACCTAGTTTATATTTGTTCATCCCCCAAACTTTTAGCCTCCTATCTCATTTTATTTTAACTATATCTCTTATGAAAGTGTATTGTTAGATTCAGTAGTCCTTTGTTCTTGCTTATCTTTATTCAGAGTCTCTGTTGTTTACCCGGAGACTTAAATCCTCCCATCCTTACTTCCCAAGGACATTTAATCTGAAGTCATCTGGCTTCCTGATTTGCATGCCTGCTTCACATACCCTCCTCTTGTAGACTGCACCTTGGTTCCTTTCAATGTATAATTTAAGTACAACTTAAAATGGTTACCTTCAAGTTTTACTAAGAATGTATCCAAAACATACTAATTTTCAGATTAAAATTGTTCCCAGAAAAGCCCCACTGAGAATCTCATTCACTGTATTCTGAGTTATGAAGTAGAGATCCTCATTTCAGACCCATTCCAATGACAGACATGCAATTCAATCTAATTTAGTGTTCTTAGGACAAGATTTTTTTCTTGCTTTATTTATTATAGAGATTTATGCCCGGACAATGAATTTATGATATTACTTAACCTTAATACCCAATTCCATTGACTCCCTTTTCCCACTACAACCCTTCTTCCCAGTCTTCCCCCTTCTTCTACTAGTCTCACGTGTGACCCACTGAGTTTCACTGGGTTGCCTTGGATGACCATTGTCTGAGCTCCTGCTAGAGCATGAATTAGTGGGTATTCACGAGGAATGCAGCTCAATGAGGAAAGTAGCTCCCCTTCTCCCATCCAGCACTGACACTCGATCGCCTCTCAAGGAGGTATGAAGCCTTGAGATCTTTCCTTTACCATGTGAAATGCTAACAGGCCAGATCTTGTGTAGGTCTTGTGGAAGTGAGTTCATGGAAGCAACAGCCCTGTCATGCCCAGAAGACACTGTCTGATCACATGCCTCCCCCTCTTCAGGCTCTTACATTCTTACCGCCTCTTCTTCTGTGATGTTCCCTGAGTCTTGGGGTAGTAAAGTTTAGATGTCTTATTTAGAGTCAAGCAGCCCGTAATCACTTATTTTCTGCACTTTGGCTAGTTATGATTTTCTGTAAAAAAAAAAAAAAACACCTTCCAATGCAAAAGGAAGAATCTAGGTTGAGTGCTGAGCGATCCTTTAATCTATGGACATTAAAGGACACCTTGATATAAAGTCTATATGGTTAAATCTTAATAATTTGTACCCCCTAGGGTCAATGTCTTCCCCTTTCATAGGTTCCTGGCCTAGTTTACAGTACCAAGAGTGTGTTTCCTGCTGAAAAACAGATCATAAATCCAATCAAAAAGCAGGTGGCTAATAAAATTTTTTAATCACTTAATTTTTGCTTTTGTTTGCTCTTTCTTGCTTCTCAAATTTGAGAAGTGGGCCTTTCATGGATAGCGCTGCTATTCAAGATATCTTCAGGAACCCAGTGTGTGCCCATCTTTCCCTTCTTTTGTTTGTATTTTTGCCCTGATATCGATCTGGGCATGAAACATTATGAAAGGATATTTCTTTTTTTAGAGGTTTTCTTTTTTTTAATTTTATTTATCTATTTTATTTGTGTATGTGTGTGTGTGTGTGTGTGTGTGTGTGTGTGTGTGTATCAGAGGTCACTGTGTATGCCTTTGAAGGCCCAAGGGAGGGTACTATGTATGCCTGAGGAACAATCCTAGATTGCTTCTAACTCCTTATTGCTTCACTCTGGGACTTCCCAGGATCTATCTGCCTTCTAGAGCTAAAAGTACAGGCCATAGCAATTTCTGCCTGGCGTTTTTACACGGGATCCTGGATCTGAACTCAGGTTCTTCTGTTTTCAAGGAAGAGTCTTAACTCCTGAGTCACCTCTCCAGCCATATGTCTTCTTCTCAAAGTTGAACAATAGTCACAAACTCCTTGGCACTCCTCCTTAAATGAGGCCCATGTTCTTTCTTTTTTTAACACAAGCAGCTTTAACTACCAGAACATGACAAGCACGTTACAATGCCAATTCTAGGTCTTACAGACCCACAGTTACCATTTCTTTCCTTGTCAGAGCACTGGACTGGAAAAAAGAAATTGATTGCTTTGCTAGAATCGAGACGCTGAAACCGCATGGGAGGATGGGGTGCCAACAGAGCCCAGCCTTTCAGCACCCCCACCAAGGGCAGGCATGTGAGTGCAGTTTTCCAGGGTTGCCAGAACAGTCCAGCCAGCTGTTGAATTCCACAGGAGCCCGAGGAACAAAGTCCTGAAGCAATGTCTAGAAGTTCAGGAAGCAGAAGAGCACGTTGTCCTTAACTTTCCTCGTGGGTCTTCCTCCCTGCTTTTGTATCCAGAAGGTCTGTCTTCATGAGCATAGTGGAGAAGCTGCCCGTGTATAGCTCTAATGGAAGGACAACTTTCTTCCCACTTGCTGCCTTTGTAACTGTCAAGGGTCGGACAGACCAATCCTGCAGTCTGACATGGACTAAAGACTGAAGAAAAGAGGGGCAGATCATGGAGAACCTTTGAAAAAGAGGTTAGAGGTGTCATTATCACCAAGGATTGCTGGGCTGGAGCTCACAAATTCAGAAGCTTTTTCCAGATGTTTAAGCACATGAACCATTCCATATATTGCTTGTAGTTACCCAAAACACAGGGTTTGGGAACACATTGAGATCTCTCTTAGGTTCTTACTCAGCACAAAGCCCAGAATGCACTCCATGGAAGAGTATGATGAAAGAGTTGACCTCAGGAATTTTCTGATCTAATTTTATCATGATGCATAAAAATTTAACAGTTTCAGAGCACATAAAAGTTATAAATGTGAAAAATGATAAGCTATTTTAGACCAATTTCTGGACATTGTTAAAAATGTGGATTTATGAAGGATTCAGAATATAATTACTGGGAGTTCTCTGCAAAAGAAACGCTGGCAAGGCAAGGCGGTCCTGTCCGTACTGCGGCCAGGAAAGAAACAGACATTATTGAATGCGGTGCCTGGGAGTGAGGATAGCAGTAACACCCTGTCCAAACAGCCAGCATAATAGTTACTGCAGTGAAATCACCACTTGAAACAGCATTGTCATTTCACAGTTGATGTGGTCCACTATGGCCAGAGAGGCTGCAAAGGAGAAAATCCGCATGGCTGCTCTGTGCTCCGAAGCGTGGACAGTTCAGTGCTCTACCAGTGCAGTTTCAAGAATAGCTCTGTTTCCTGTTTTGTTCTAGGTCATACACTTCTCCTGTGGATTTTGGGGAAGATGGATGAGTCTACTAAAATTTCAAATGAAAATGTCTATTAAGAGATTCAAGACTCAGCATCCTAACTCTGTGACCTTACAATGGCCTCTTTCACTTTATGCATTGGGTCTGGCTTTCCAATTGTGGATTGTGAGCCTTAACTACAACTTCTGTTCCTGGCTTTAGCTGTCTGCACAGTCGCCTGTGGAGGCACAGTGAAGAGGAACTTTGCAAATGTGTCCAGTGAGCTCCTTCCATTGTCTCTTGGTATCACTTCTGCTGTGCATTTGTGAAGAAGATTGTGGCTCTTGGTGACTGCATTGCCGTGGCCTCTTACATTTGTTTATCTCATCTAATATCTTTCATCCTGTGGCACTATCGATTCAGGGAGGCCCTAGCCCGGCTCCCAGCTACAGACAAGCCTGGGCACGCACAGACATGCCCCAGACATGTCCCAGCAGAGGACCATGCAGGTAGAGAGATGAACAACCAATGGGAAGCAGCTGTCTAACCTGCACCTGCAATGGACACCTAGTAAACAGTTACATGACTGGTGGCTGTCCCCTCCCCCTAGGAGGGATGGCAACACCTGATTGGACCCCGACTCTATATAAGCCCAAACGCCCTTAATGACTCTAAATCTGCTGCAGCTCCTCTCTGCTGCGTCTCACCTGATTCCTGGGGTCTGGTGGTGACCCCAAAGCCCGCTCACCCGTTTGCCTCTAGCTCCGAGGCCCCGCTGTTTCCCCCTCCCTCCCCGCAGCTGGCCTGGTGGGGGATATGGCAACATCATCCTTCCAGTTTGCAGCTGCCTATTTTTTCATCGCAGCTTTCCTTGCCACATAACCTTTTGACTCTCCTTATGAAAAGTGTTCCTGTTCTTCAGTATTACTGGGAATTTAAGCAGCAACTTTCAAAATGTGCTTTTGTTTCCTGCCATCAATAGCGAAAGTATGTGTTTCCTATCTTATGTCTCACACTAATGCTTGGGTTTAATGTTTGTTTTCTTTTTATTGCTATCTACCCTAAGTGAGACAAGAGCTAAGATCTATTGTTTGTTCTCGGCCCCCAAAGAGTAGAATCCTGCAGCTTCCTTGTTTGCACCTGTTTATGCTTATCTGGTAACTCTCCTTATTTCTTGTACATCTGAACTGTCAAATGTTTTGC